>QGSO01000202.1:940430-1406444 GCA_011037825.1 Carya cathayensis
CCCCCCCCCCCCCCCCCCTCCTCCCAAAAAATAAAATAAAATAAAATAAAGAGAAAAGAAAAAGGATGGTCAAGCGAATTATTAATTGGTGTGGTGACTGCAGAATGAGATGGCAAAACGTAGATTCGATGGTGGCAGCGGAATAAATTTATCAGATATGTCAATTGTGGCTACAGAGTACACACCTTTATTCAAATGGCTTGGATATGGAACCACTGGAGGCCCGGAAACGCATCAGGTATCGATGCATTCGGACATAACAGAAGACTATTTTGGTAAGATGAAATTGGAGGACAAAGAAAGTGAGACTACTGATGATGAAATAGAAGATTGGTAAAAAAGAGAATGTGAGTGCTTGAGAAGCAAGCAGAGTCTAGATGTGATATTCTGTAAAAAAAAATTGCTGTACATAATTATCCTCTTCATCCCCCCTTGATTGTGATAGATGTAAACTGTTTTGAAATGTCCTACTAAGTTCAGTTCTCAGTTTTGAAAATGTGAGTTACCAACAGGTTAGAAGTTAAATATTATACGGTAACTTGTCTGAGTCGAGCAGTCGAGACAGGCTCGTGTGGTTGAGTATTTTCTTTGGGAATTTATTCAATTTATTAAGTCATTAAATAAATAGATGAATGGGGTAGCGGAAAGAGAGAGGGTTATAACTGGGAATGTTGCAGTCCCTTGAACATAAATTTTGGTATCAGTTGTGGTATCTAGGGATTTGAAATTTGGTTTTTGTGACTTTTGACGGTTTGTCTCCTCAGCGTCGCATTCTATGAATTTGGATCGTTAAATACGCCAATGAAGCACCTACGAACTGTTGGCGTTTATTCTGGAATCTGCTTTCGATGACCCGTGACGATTCCCAACTTTTTGTGCTGCAACTTCGCAGCAGCTTGCTTGCTTGCTTGCTTGCTTGCAGATTATAACCAAACTTCTGTTGTAAATTTGTAGATTGTTGGCTCACGCTGTCCGGTAAAAAATGTTTTTTTTTTTTTTTTTTTTCCGGTTCTCAGCATTTTCCTGTCGTTTGCTACCCCTCTTGGGTCTATATCAAAGATTACGGCCAAACAAAGAAATAAGGTGGAGCCTGATAATGTTGATAGGTTCTCTATTATCTGTGTCATGCTGTTGATAGGTTCTCTATTATCTGTGTCATGCTGTAATAAACATCAAGGTGCTTGCACTGTGGGTTTATAGATATGTCAACCAACAGCCAAAGAAAGTTAGGAGGAGGTGTGTTTGTGGCAATTACCTTTGATATAGATTTGTAAGATCACGTTAATTTATTTAATGGGATAATATCCTCCAATGTTATGATATAGAAGAGGAAAAATTGAACGAGTGTTAAGGTTAGATTGAAACATTATGTTAAGGATTAAGATTAACATGTTCATTTTGCTTATATTTCTATGAAGAAATTATATTTGCAATCGTTGTGTGCACAAGAGCCATACCATCCATTTGAAAAAAGTGAATAAATACAGGGCTCATGTGAAAAAAAAAAAAACGAATTTTTTAATAGTGGACCTCACTCTTTTTTAAAACAATTGTATGACATTTGCACACTCCACGATTATATGTAATATTACTTATTTGCATGGAAAACCTCTTCAAAAGTAAAAGTACAATTATAAGAACATTAGAAAAGAAAATGTGCTAAGTTTTTTAATCGTAGGAGAACGATTTTTGCTCAAAAATTTTGGAGTTTCTAGAGTTGATGAGTAAGCTATGGGCATGCTTTCTATTTATCCATGCCTGCACCCATATAAAGGGTTGTAATCAAGCTGAGTTGAGTTGAGTACCGAGTGTTTAGGTTCTGTTTGTTGGTTAATTTTTCAATTGAGTTCAACCTTGTCCAAGAATTGCTTGATTAACTCGTCATTTTCTTAAAATGAAATAAATTTCATTACTCAAAACTTATATATTTTCACAAATCCACTTTCTAATATCCCTTGTGAATTCATTTGCATTGGGAAATCTCCCGCTAGTCCTTTAAGGTTATCCATCAACCACTCTGGTTTTTATTAACTATGCAATTAGTCTACAATGAGTTAATAATCAAGCATTATGAACCTTCAAAGAAGAATAGCACATACATCCATGGGCCAATTAAGTCAACCAATCGGTCAGGCCTCATTTGGTTATACAAATCATCTCATCTCTTCTACTCGTTACAACTTTTCCAAACTTTTGTACAAAATACAATAAACAATTCAACTTTTTCAAATCCTAAAATAAAATTTATATTCTAACAATATTTTATTTAATTTTCAACTTTCATCTCATCTCATCGATCTGTGAACCAAATGAGACTGTTTGAAAAATACTGCTGCAATTAGTCTACAGTGAAGTTTTTAGTTGTGCCTTTTCCTGGCATGACATATGCAAACCCTTTCTATTAACTGAGCTCCTTATGTTTAGGATTTAATCTACTTTGAGATGACCACAAATGTGGTCTTAGAGACAATTTTAGGACAGTAGGAATTTCACAATTAGGATTACAACAAATTTTGGTAATTTATATTTATCACCTTCATTGATATCCTTTTTAGAGCATTGACATTGACTTAGGGTTTTACAACACTCCCTCTCTCCCCTTCTCTCTATTTTTTTTTTTTTTTTCCGTTTCTTCTCTCGTTGCCCCAAGGTGGTCGAAGTCTTCTCTCTTGGCTAAGGAACACTTGGCAGGGACAATCTATGTGTTTGCAAGAGAAAATCAACATATGATACTACCAGGAACGCTGGGATTTTGGCTTGATATTTTTGCCCTAGACTGCCTCTCCAAGTCTTTCTTCCCTTGATTTCTATTGTGCTTCACAAAGGGTAAATTTCCTGACCATTCTTGTGTTTTCGATTTTTATTTCCATTGTTTGCTTCATTTTCAAAATTGGTTTGATCTGTGGTGGTGGGGAAAGCATATTGTTGAAATGGGGTTTGATCTGTGGTCTATAGAATGTATGCTCAAGTTGCTTGGTCTGTATACTCTATGGTCTTCATTGTTTAGAACCTCTCTCTCAGCTTAGCTGTGTTTTGTTTACTTGGCTTTTTAGAATTTGTTGAAAGGGTGTTTGGTGGTATTAGTCGAGGATAAAGAAAACTTACAATAAGATTATTGAAAAGAAGAAGCAAAAATATTGTGGACGTCTGAATGAAGTGGGAGAAATAACACCACATGATAAGCAAAATCACAGAAGATGAGAAACTTGCACTGCTACCAAAAAAAAAAAAAAAAAAAACTGGATTCAATTTATTATGGTCTTAGACTTATTCCTTCTAAATTATTGTTACATCTTTGCGTTGCTACAAACCAAAAAAAAAAAAAAAAAAAAAAAAAAAGAAGAAGAAGAAGGAATTGTTATTTACATTGAATTGATTCTTCATGTTGATGGATGGATGGTACAATGCGAGAATGTATTTAGGTGGGTTGCAACCACGAATAAACTTTGTGGTTAGTTTAATTATTTCTAATTTTTCTTAGAATGTATTTAGGTGTTTCTTTTGTAAATGCCTATTTCTTTTGCAAACACATCCTATGTACATACCTTTAAATGCCTATTTCTTTTATTTTTATTTTCTACAAGGCTGCAAATGAACATAATAGCTCGTGAATAGCTCAAGTTCGGCTTTTGTATACTTGGTTCATTTAATAAATGAGATGTTCGTAAACACTAATATAGGTTCGAATATTAAACGAGCAAAACTTGTCTAAACTCGACTAGACTTGGTTTAGACTCGTGAACAAAACTTATATAAGCTCAGCTTGACTCGTTTGAGCTTGTTTTGAAGCTCATAATATGTTTTATATATTTTTGTGTTATATATATTACATGCTAGTTATATTTTATATACTTAATTATATATTATTAATTTATTTATAGTTTACCTTATTTAATATAGATATGTTATGTTCCCGAAATGTATATAGGATAATTTGTATAATAATATATCATACAACTACAACTATTGATTTATTATATTATCTATATGTATTAAATAGTTTAGTTTATTACATTTATCTTGTATATTATTCTTTTAATTTATAACTATAAGTTATTTTTATTAAAAAAAAAAGGTTATACCATAAGAACTTTGAATCAAAATTATTTGGTTGAATAGTTAAATGTTTGAGTTTTTTTTTGTGATGACCCGCTTTTATGTGTATTTTCACTGAAGAAATATTTTAATTTAATTAAAATATTTTATAGTGCTTTTATTTTAAATTATCGAGTTTTAAATGGATTTTATTGGCTGTTGAATTTAAATCGTGATTTAATTTATTTTGGCTTGTTTTTGGCTTAAAAATTTAAATAGTTGGTTTTTACTAGTTATTTATTTTATTTCAGCTTAGTGATGTGTTTAAAATGTTTTCTTGGGTTTTATTGCTTTAAAAGTTCTTTTTTTGAATCAGTCTTTGGACTTCCGACGTGAGGACTGGACCTCATTAAATTTCATCATCTTTTCTTTTTCTCTTCTTTTTCTTTTCTTCTTTTTCTTTTTTTCTCTTTTTTCTTCCTCCTTCTTTCTTCCCCCGTGCCCGATTCTCTCTCTCTCTCCTCTCCCCGTCGCCGACCGAGCCCTGCCCCCAGCCCGCCGCCGTCCGGCCACCGTGGCCGACACCACCCCCACCAAAACTTTCCCCTCCCTCCGGTGAGTCACCCCTTCCGTTCCCAGCCCCAACCGGCCGGCCGTTTGGCCGGAAAAAGCTTCTCAAGCCGCACGGGTTTTGCCCCGATCCGCCGCCGTCGCTCCACCTCCGGCCACCACATCTTCACCACTTCATCACCGGCCCCTTGCCGTCCTAACCCACCCATCCCCGGCCTCAAACGGTCGCCGGAGCGGCTCCCACGAGCTCAACTCCGATCGGCCCTGTTTTCGCTTCCACCGGCGTTTTCGCCGCCACCCACGGCCAAAACTCACTTCCACTAGCTTCATAAACACCCCTAGACCATCCCCTATCAATTTGGTGTCTTGGTTTTCCCCAGTCAAAAGTGGGTATTTTGCGACCCACGGGAACAGTGCATTTGCACTGTTACGTTGCTTTCGCGACGCCGTTCGCTCCGCGCCGAACCTTCTAAAAATCCTATATAGCGCTGTAAGTATTTTCCAAGCTCTACTTTTAGATTTAAATATATTTTACTCTTGCAATAATTTATTTGGTTGGTTTGCTGATTCCGGACTGAGTCCGAGGAGTTCGGGGGTCGGATGGATGGAGGACGGAGTTGCTTGTTTTATTGTTCTATGGTTGATTTTATTTGTCGAGCATTGAGATTGGCATTTACATGATGCATGCACGTGTATTTTATTTTAATTGAGAAAATCCTGTTTTATTGGCGTAAATGGATTTTTGGGAGTGTGCGTATCACGAGCCCAAGCCGGGATGGGTTATTATCTCGGTGGAGCTCCTCTGGTCACTCGGGAGTGGATAATACTGAGTGACATCCCCTGGGTTGGCGCTGGGCGACAACCGGATCGCACGATACGGTAACGCTGTCGTGTCGACTCCGTGGTCCTTAGAGTGGCGGGGACTAGAGGATGGCCCGGCCAGGTACGCGCGAGATGGAGGCGCGAGTCTGGGCATCACTCGTGTAGGTGTCACACGCGTAGACGTTACCTGCGGTGTGGCACAGAGCCAAGGTGTGCGGATGATCCCTAGGGGAGATCATGGTGCATGCATAATCGGTTGTTTTCATGGTTTTCGGATATGGGCCATTTTCTGGGAAAATGGCGAAGGTCTTGTGATCCATTTTCTGGGAAAATGGTGGTTTGGGCCATTATCGGGGATAATGGCGAGACTTGGTTTTTAAAGGTTATGTTTTAAGCCTTATGGGTTTTTGGCGTGCGTGGAAAAATATGGTTTGGGAGTTTTGTGCATTGGCATTCATTCATACTTGTTGTTTGAGTTTAATATGTTTTTATCTAGTAGTGTTTTGGATTTTACTTACCTGCGGCACCATTTTTGGTACCGTAGATTTTGATGCAGTGTTCGAGGAGGAGGAGGAGGCTGAGCCCGAGGATGCGGCTCCGCCGGAGTTCTAGTTGGAGTTTATGCTTTATGTTTGGCTTTGAAACAATACTTATGTTTTGTAATATTTTATTATGTGCTTTTGAACATCTTTGTATTTTATTTAAGAGAAAAAAATTCTGGTACTTAATATTAGACTTTGCTATCCGCTGCGTATTCTCTTGTGCACCGTGTCGCTTGCACACACTTGACACCCGTCGATGGGATGGTGACCCGGGTTGTCACCATCCGGACGTCCCGAACTCCCCGTGTGAGGACGTGGGGATTTGGGGGCGTCACATTTTTTTTGGTAAAATTTAAAATTTTTTTATTACTCAAAAGATAGGATTAGAAATTTCAAAATAAAAAATCGAGTTCGAGCTCGAGTAGCTCAAGCTTAAGTCGTTTGTTTATTTTTAATCGAGCTCAATTCGAATTTGAACAACATTAACGATTAACGAACCAAGTTCGAGCAAAGATATTTGAGTTCGAGCCGAGTTCGAGCGAGTAAACATGTTAATCAAGCTCTAATACGTTTGTTCAAATTCGACTCGATTTGGTTCGTTTGCAGCTCTAGTATTTTAATGAGATCGTCTTGAGCATATCTTGTTAGATAAGAAGATTGACTTTGTTTGAATTTGGCTTGGGCACGTTTGGGTGGATGTTTTACAAGTTGGAAAATCTTCATAGATCTCTCTTTCCTCATTGCGTGTTAGTAAAGAACTATTAGTAAAATTTTTGCAAATTATTATTGGTGGCAACTGAAGTTTGAGTGGGACTAAAGGGGACCACTCAAAGCCTTGAATGACTTATATTTATATTGTCAAGATAGTCTTCTTAGTGGCCCACTACCCGTCATTACCTATATTGTCCCATTGTATATTAGTGCTTTTCCTGCCCCTTTTTCCTTAGAAATATTATATATTAGTGCCTTTAGAGATTGGGGCATGCACCTACATATGCTCAATTGGGACATGCACTTTCATATGTTTGGAGAGGGATTTGGGAGTCAAAAGGCCTCCTTTTGAAAGGTTGTTAGTGGCGTGTGGGCAATGGCAATTCTATTAATATTTGGACAAATTTTTGGCTTCCTAACCAAAAGCTTGTTTTTATGATTCATGATTGAAGTAGTACGCAAAATTTTCAAACAGTTGATCAGCTCATTGATGTGAACACTAACTGGTGGGATGTTGAGCTTGTTAACAGAATTATGACCCCTCGAGAAGCAGCAGAAGTTCTAAGGATCTCTCTTGGACCTGGTAATAGGGAAGATCAGCTTATCTGGCACCATGAGAAGACAAGTATTTACACAGTGAAGAGTATCTATAAATTATTTTTGGCCTCCAACAACCACAGATCTAAAGGGGAATGCTCTAACTCTCAATTATATCAGATCTTTTGGAAGCAGTTGTGAAAGCTACCTATTCCTAACAGAGCTAGAGTGTTTGCTTGGAGTGCTTGTAAGAATGGTCTCCCTACTTTGAGAAATTTGATGCAAAGGAAGGTGGTATGAGAGGATTCAAATTTTGTCAGGTTAGCGTGGAGGATACTAGTCATGCTCTTGTTTATTGCCCATCAGTTTTATCTTCCTGGAACCAAGTGTTCAATTACTTGCAGCTGGATGGTGATCCTAAGGACTTTATGGAACTAGCAATGCAGATGAGACAAGCTGGCAATGTTAGCGACTTGGTGAAATTTCTCATCTCTTGGTCTTTCTAGTATAGAAGGAATCAATACATGTATGAGGGGCACCTTCAACATCCACAACAAGCTATCGACTTTGCATTATCTCTATTGAAGGAATCTACTGCTGCTCACGATGGCTGTATTAAGAAGTTGTCAGGGAGTCTTGGGTGGAAACCTCCTCCTGCATGAGCACTCAAACTTAATACAGATAGAGCCACTTTTCAAGAACTGAGCAGATCAGGAACTAGAGTCATTTTGAGAGATGAGGAAGGAAGAGTTGTCATGGCATCCTGTAGTAAAGAACTTGAAGTTTCTGATCCAATGGAGGTTGAGCTCCTGGCTATATTGAGGGGACTCCAATTGTGTGTTTCTATGGGCATAAGTGAATTAATAGTGGAGTCAGATTCCCTTGTTGAGTGTCAATGCCATATTAGATTAAGGGGAGTCCATGTCTCCTCTAGGGAATCTTATTTTCTCCATTAGAGAACTGTTACAACAAGTACCTAAGGTGTTGGTTCAACATGTTAGTCGTGTTTTTAATGTAGCAGCTGATGGTATAGCTAAATATGCATGACATGTAGAGAGTTTAACAATTTGGTGGGACTTAGTTCCTGAAAGTGTGTGTAACATGCGCTCATTCTCTCTATTATGATCATGAGTCTCGATCTACGTGTCGAGTCTCGATGGCGTGTTTTAAAGATATTAAGCGATTTCTAAAGTAAGTCCAGTGTTTAGCCTTCGAATATTTTAAATATCCTGAAAATATTTATATGGTATATTTTTAATGTTATTAGACCAAGCCCGATTTTAAGTAAAACAATTATAATATTTTTTAAAATTTTTAAAAATATTATAATTGTGAAAAATTATTTTTAATTAAATGATTTTAGTCATTTAAAAATATTATGAGATTTAAATTATGTTAAAAACTCTAATTAATTAAATGGTTTTATTCTCTTAAAGATAATTAGCAAAACTTCATCATTTAATTAATGATGAAGATTATATTTTATAAACTAAAGTTTAGTTAAATAATATTTTATCTTAATTCCTCTCAGTATTTTTGAGTTAAATCAGTGTTTTAATTCCTTACATTTAGATCGTTTTGGAGATCCCAAGATGAAAGGACTGGATTAAATACCCAAGCCCTAAACTTTTTCCCTCACTTTCCTTTTTTCCCTCTCTCTCCTCCCTCTCCCTCAGCTCACGCACGGAAGGCCTCTCCCCTCCACTAAACTTCTTCTCCTTTCTAGCCCAGCCACCGCCAGCTGCCTAGCCTCACTGCCACCACCGGCATCTTCCCCTCATTTCGGCAAGCATCTTCCACCACAAGTGAGCCCCAACAGCAGCTCTCTCTCTTTCTCTCCCCCTCCCTCTTTTCAAAATGGGTTTCACCCATTTCTCTCTTCATTGTGCTGCTGTACACGGCCAACCATGCCACCGAGCACCACCATCGGCCTCTCCTCTCATCGACGACCACCTCCATAGCTTCCCTTTCCCCCAACCCTCTTCCTCTCCCTCGGATCACCACACGCACGCACACACGCAATGCACGGGTTCTCCACCGTGCGCCGCCATCGCAGCCACCACCACCATGATCCCTAGCCACCCATGACCTCCTCGTAGCCTCCTTGTGTCCAGCCAAGCCCTCCACCTCTCTCATGCTCTCTTGCACTCCAATGGGTTTCTCCTCCACCTCGCGGCCAGATCCGTCGCTCTAGACCACCGTGCCACCTCCTCCTCACCGCCACAACTCCACCGCACCTCCCTCAAGCCCTTCATGGCTAGCCCACAACCAACCAAGCTCCCCCTCCATATCCCCTTGTGTAAGACCCACAGCTAGCCCTTGAAACCCACGGCGGAGCCATGCTCGGCCACCCCAACCACCATGAAGCCACCATGAACCTCCCAAGACCACCCCTAACCCTTTCCTAAGCCCAAACCACCACCTTACATGGTGGACAGCCACCATGCAAGGTGGATAGCCATCGTATGCGGTTTAGCCACCACGTACGACTCTTCCTATGTCTTTGACCATGATAGGTAGTGAGCAATGCACGGGTTAATCCGGATGTTGGTATAACTCTCTTTCCCTCTTCATTTATATTAGATTTTAGTTGGTTGATTGCGGAGTTTGCTGTGTAGTAAAGTGTTGGGCATAGCTGTGTGGTGTGCTGTGTAGTGTTGTGGACTGTGTTGTGAAGTGTGGGTGTAAAGTACATGCGTCGTGTAGTGTAGATGAAAGGGAGTTCATGTGGAGTGTACTCTATGTAGTGTCATGATGCACTGGATGACGTGTCATGAAGGTTTTGATGGCGTAGTTGAGGAGCGTAGAGCGTGTTGCGTAGCGTCAAGAATTATGGAACAGTGTCCCGAAGTAGTTGTAACGTGACTCTGCCATAGTGACGGGTGTCATGGTGTAGCTTGGGATTTGCCTCGAGCTACGCGACGAGACGGAGGTATAGTGTGAATGGGTCTTGTAGTGTTAAGTGTTGGGATAAACTTGTAAAGGGTCAGGAAGTAGGAAAGTCCTACTGACTAAGTTTGAGTAGAAGTTGATATCGGAGTATGGAGCTTGTTTATATAAGCTGGCGTTTAACAGATTATAAGTTGATCTTAAGTGATAAGGGAGTAGGGTACATGTGCATCTGGTGAGACACGTGTGCAAGATGGATTTACCATATATAATGGGTAATCTGTCCTAAACATGGTTACACGATATTTAAGTCTCAGAGTTGGTTTAAAGTCATGTGGCATGTCTTGATGGGAATGTGGGTTTAGTGTGGGCTAGGATGTGTGAAGGAAGTCACCGGTGTACTGTCTATGATTGGGATGCGTGAATTAGTCGGTCTGAATCATGCATCGAAATGTGGTTAATAAGAAGAGAAAGACGAAGGTCTTAGTGTCTTAACCCTAAGGTGAATAATGGAGATTCAATTTAGTTGATGAGCACTCGAGGTAGAACATTGAGTTTAGAAGAGGTAGCAACTGTAAGTGGATCTCAAAGGTTTTAACATAGTAAGTGGCACGTAACAACATGAGATAGAAGGAGAGTGTTCCAAGTGAAGTGTAGTCTGTATAAGTTTTCACTAGACCTCAAAGTAGGACGCTGAATTTGAAAAAAGTGACCCAAGTGAGTCACAAAAAGAGGAAACGTGATAAGGAAGACATAGAAGACGAGATAAAATGAGAGTGTGTCTAAGTGAAATGTAATCTGTGTTTCTAGTTTAGTTGCTTATGTATTAGATTGAGAATGACGCTAAGGTTATGTGTATGCATGTAGGCTGTCATTTGATACGCACGTGAATGGATTGCATGAAATGAATATGGCATGGAGTCTAGGTAAATATTACATTCATATTCTTTTAGAATTTTCTAAATAAATGAAAGAAATGAAAATAAAATGCTTTTCCTTTACGAAATGAGATAAAAGATGTTTTAAGAAAGTATGCAAAGTATAAGTTTTCAAGTATATGTATGTAACAGCCCTTCTTAGCGGTCCCTTTCTATGCACCCTAAAGTATTAAGTGTATACATGTGAATGGATGTTATACCTATTAAGTATTGGATGTATTGTCATGAAATGAAATGCGAGGCTTATACCTCATGCTTTAAGTGATGCTTTAAACGAGGAGAAGAAAGTGTTTTAAAATGTCCTTAAGAAAAATGATGTTTTAAATGATACTATGAACTGATGTTTTAAATGATGACTTGAAAGATGATGTTTAAGGATGCCACGAACTGATGTTTTTAACGATGCTTATGTTATGATTTCAAATATTGCTTTTAAATGTCGAGGTTTAAGCGTATGCTTTTAAATGATATTTATGAACTGAATGAACTAAAAAGAATAAATGAAAAGGACTAAAAGAACTGAATGAACTGAAAGAATGAAAGAAATGACTGAATGAATGAATGTTTTAATATATGAAAATACGTAACGATCATGACTGAATGAATTAAAAGGGTACCAAAGGATTAGGCAGATTGTAATGCCGGGTAAGTAGTACTGGTAGTGCACTCAATACTACCCCTTGACTTAAAAGGGATTCCCAACCCATGGCCAAGGGCAGAGTCTAGGTCCAAAGGAAGACCGCTAACCCCAGCATACAGGGCGTAACAGTGTGTGACGGTCAATGGAAAGTGATAAGAAAGAATGTATGTATATTAAGAAAAACTGCATGTATGCTCAAACTCTTTAAGAAATGAAGGCACGAGGCGTGGGGAAATGTTTTATGAAAGAAAAGAAACGTTTTACAAGAGAAAATCATTTTCAAGAAAAATCCTGACTCGAAATGTTTTAAATGAATGAATGTCTTATATATAGTATGTATGGAGTGATGAATGTATGACTGAAAACTTACGTTATCATATTTTAATTATAAGAAGTAATACTTACGAGTCTTCAACTCATTTTAGTTTTTATGTGTGCCCTCCCAGGGACAAGATGAGCAGTACGCGTCAGGACAGACACGGTCCAAGAGGAATAGCACGGAAGCTTAGGCACAATGTTTTGTATAAAAGACTTTCAATTATATAGTTTAATGTTTTTTATTGTAACTCTCTTTAAATTAAGAACCACGTTTAATTTTATAAACAAAGAGTCTTTCGTATTCTGGCATGGAAGGAAAAAGTTTTAAACGAATGGTAATTTCGTCGTCTTTCTTAAAATCATTTTCTAAAAGTCCAACTACAAAGACGGGCATTACAGTGTGTCCCAAATTGTTTAGTATGATGCCAAGTCGTAACTCTTTATGTTGTTCAATTTGCAATGAAGATTGTTATCTTGTTATCGAGAGAGAGAGAGAGAGAGAGAGAGAGAGAGAGAGAGAGAGAGAGAGAGAGAGAGAGAGAGATCATGTGTATTTTTCTTAGTAGCTCATTTTCCTTTAGAGATCATGGTAGAAGGGAGAGCAGCGGTGATGAAAGGCAGATCACGATAGATGTGTACAACTAGAACTTGAGAAGAAAAAGTTTGAGACAAAGATGATAAAATTGGATCTTGCTGACATGAATGCCATGCAGCAGGACTACTTCCTTAATATGCAGAAGGAAATTTATGAAGCATCGAATAATAATTCCAGAAGTACATCTACATCTTCATCCACACCTCATGGAGGTGTGTAATTGTTGGTCAAATTTGCAAACTTCTTATTTAAGTGGCTGCCCAACCACAAAACCATGTGGCTAGGCAACAACTATGAGATCTAATTTTTGTTTGAAATTGATGATATTCTTTTGTGAATGAGATCTTATTTCAAACTTTGGCAGCTAGAAATGGACGATATTTTTTGTGGGTAGGTTATAAATTTTTGGAATTGTGGGTAACATTGCTAGTAGAATCATTGTAAGCCGTTTGTTAAGTTTGGAAATTCTTTTGTGAACTGTTGCATTGGATTTAATTTTCGAGATGTTTTATATTTGGACTGTGGGGCTGTTGGTGTATGGTTTGGATTTAATTTACAAACTTGAACTTGTGTCTGATTTTGTGTATGGTCAACTTGCATGTAGGGGTGCTACCCGCACCATACGGTGCGGGGTAGCCCCCTCCCCGCATGGTGCGGGGGTAGGGTTTTCCCATCCGTCCCCCGCCCTACCTCATTTTCACTTTAAATATGAACTACTTTTTTATATTTAAAAATTATTTCTAGATCCAAAAGTGATCAAAAAGTGATCAAAAATATATTTTTAGATCCAAATTGTAAATTTAAATTTTGTAAATATGACTATAATTTAAAAATTATGTAGTTTTTAAATTTACTAGTGCATATTTTATGTAAGTTGTAGTGTAGTAGTTTTAAACTATATAGTTTTTAAATTTGCTAATGCATATTTTGTAAACAAGTCTAACAAATTGTAATATATATTTATTTATACACAATTTGTAAAATATAAAGATATATTTATATTTATATATATAAACATATATTTATGCTTTTGTATATATATAAATATTTATGTTTATATATATAATATATATAGGGGGCGGGGCAGGGTTAGGCCCTCCCTATCCCCGCTCCCCGTTACCCATCCCTACAATTGCATGTACTAGGAAATATTAAGATCAAATTTTCCAGATTTTCCTCATATCTATATTAAGTTCTGTTTTTGTGCGTGTCACAAAATTTTCATGTTGCTAATGCGAGTGGAAACACACATGGACATGCTACCTAGCTACCTACTCTATGTTTGTTTTTCAATGTGATGATTTTCCATGCAACCAAGATTGGTTCCTAAAATTATTGGAAATAAAGTTTTAAAAAAATATATGAAAAAGAATTAAAATATTATTATTAAAAAAATAATATTATGGAGTTATATCTTGAATGGCTTTCACTTTAGGCAAAACATGTAGTTTAGTTAAATTTTAGTTTTGGCTTTGACTCCATTGTCAATGCTCTTACCTTTATAATTCTGTTAGAAGCTGCTGCTTTGAGTCACGTATCTATCATTGCTGCTCTTTGAAGTTAGACTTCGAATGTACAGACGCCTAATTTGGTTACAAATGCGAGAAAAATAAAAATTGAATAAAACTTATTAGAATATAATTTTTATTTTGAGATTTAAAAATATTAAATTATTTAATATATTTTATATGGAAGTAAAAAATTGTAATGATTATATAAGACGAAATTAAACTCAATCTTATCCTGGTAACCAAATCATGCTTGGTAGAGGAAACAAAGTGGATTAGAATGATAACAAACCACATCAAGCACAAACCCTTCATTAGAAATACAAAACAAAACATTGATGTAAAAATACAAGCATGCAAACTATCTTATGGCAAAGACAAAACCAACGTATAAAATGTATTTAAAAAAAAAAAAAAAACTGTACTTTTAACTACTGTGCGGAAAGGACTTGCGTAGGGAAGAATCCTGCAACCTGCTGCTGCGGTGCGGTTCAGTTTTGTCTCCCAAAACGACGCACTTCTATTCACAAAACCACCACTCTCGTTTTTCCTAATCTGGGTTTTCTCCTGATCAAGCTAGTATCCTCTTCATATCATGCTCCTCACCAGCACTTTTGGCTTTGTTGTATACTGATTCAAACGCTTCGGTACACACGCTGGAAAATCCTACAACCGCCTGAAACACATGTGGAAAGCCCATCTGAAGACTATTCAGTGTCATTGCCCTTGTTACGCTGACCGATTTTTCGTGCTTGGTTTTCTCCTCCACTGCCTTTGCTCTCAAGATCTCCACCTTGGCTTTCTTCTCTGCAACTGGGTCCTTTCCGCCTGTAGTGAGAGAGGATTCTGGCGTGGAATATGGCCCATACTTGCTCTCGAGTGATCTAAGCTCATTCACTTTCTTCTCGAGGTCTTTAAATGCACATTCTGACTTCTTCTTCTGCTTATGCTCTTCTGCTTGTTGAACCACAATGGCATGTATTACTGTTAAGAAGCTATTGATTCCTTCAGATGCCACCCTGTCTGGAATATGGTCAACTGCAACGTGCCATTCTTCACAAAGAGAGTAAATTCTGGATTCCTCACCAGTTCTAGATAGCGTATTTTTGCTCATCTGGAAGAGGCTAAGCCGAAGCCAACCTGCGAGCAACTGGATGTAATCCCTTTGGGCCTTAAAAAGATAGCAAAAGGACTGGTGCCATTGCTGGACCTCAAGCTCAAGCTGGAGCGTTGATTGCCGGTGAATCTCGGATGTTGGCTCAGTCGAAGGGATGGTATTGAGGTATTTCAGCTGCTGAACTATGTGGTTTTGGACTTGGTGGCACTCGTACATGCTTCTCCACATGCACATCAATCTGCAAAGACATACATCTTAGTAGAGAATTTGAGATTTGTTTTCATCTATTTATACACAATTCAAAGATAAATTCCACTAAATATAAAAAAATCAACTTACATAGCTTCCATGATCTTTCTAATCATTTCAACTGTATGACCAGTTTATTAACTTCAAGCCCTCAGGCAAATCACAAGATAATACTTACAAAAAGAAAAATAATAATAATTATGCTTTAAATAGAAGCCATGTTTCTTTTTTTTTTTTCACAAAATGAGGATAATTCCAATGAATACTATTGTCTGCATGCCATCCCACATAATGTAAGTAGGGAAATCTGCATCCAATGCCATACTATTTTTACAGGCAGTGCCACATTATCATTGACCATCACATATCTTTGCAGTAGTGGTACTAAACACACAATCCTAAGGTGAAAGAATCATTTTTAATGACTTATTTCTTGGGCAGATCACATTGGATTTGATTATTTATTTGAGATAAAGACAATAATTAAGAAATTAAGAGTGTGTTTGGTTAGTGAGTGATCTGTTAACCTCACTACTGTTTATTACTATTTATTTTTTTTATTACTATTAATTACTTTTCCACTACTATTCACAAGTCATATGAGATCACCCCAATTATCAAACGTAGGCTCTAAAAATAGGAAAAAAAAAAGTCATCAATATCTGAGTATTACAAATTTACATGTACAGCCAAGATCACATCCTGCCTGCAAGACGAGCACAAACCGGTCCAATTGGTGGCCATCTTCTTATTTTCGTACAGTACAGCCACAAGCTTGTCTCAATTGGAAAGACATGTTAAAGAAAAGGGGGTCAGCAAAAGATATGGCCAGATTCTAAGGAGAGATCAGATGGACAGATCTTATTTATTTTCTCCATAAAAAGAGTCATTCAATAGAATCAATAAATAACACAAGTAGCATAGGTGTTCGAATTGTCAAGAAGCAGCACAGGAAAAAGATCATCCGGTGGGGAATCATAAATTACAAAGTTGAGATTTGGTCATATTTCTTCAGCAGATTGTACATGTTACAGTAGGAGGCCGTATATTTTTTATGATAAAAAACAAACAAAGAGCATAAAACAACCCATTAAAAGCAGTCAAAAGATTTTCTTTTATTTCTCCCCAAAACTTAGTGTAGTACCAGTAAGCATATATTCTGACCTATATGATGACCTACGTGTATCATCAGAGATGACCTTCTCTCTGCTAAGGAGACACGATCATATATCTATCTCTTTCAGCCATTAATTACCAAAAAAAAAAAACAATGTTTAATGCCTTCCAAGTTTCCAACTCTCCCAAAGAAATCTCCAATGAAAAAGCAATGGGAATTAAGTACTAAATGCCCTGCAAATCTTTCTTTTTCTGCTTGTTTTTGGTTCTAGTATAGATTTTTTTTTTTTTTCTCTATTTTTGGATAGGGCCCGAGAAGCTAAGAGCTTTTGTTTTATGAGCTTTGCTATTCTTCATTTACACAGTACACACCACACTTAATTTTTTTTTTTTTGTTTTATTCTTCTTAAACTAATTGAATTATTCTACTTATTATCCATACACAACATATTTAATAAGATAAAAAATAAAAAATAAAAAGTTTAATGTGTAGTATGTAAAGATGATGAATAAAATTTTTCTTGTCTTATTACCGAAGAGAGGTGGCAGGAGTGACAGTAAGAGACTAACCCTTGGACAAGGCCTATAAGTTGGGGGTAGAGTTCGGTTTCCCTTAATTTGATGATCTCAGCAGAGGTTGTTTCTATTGCCTGGGAAGCAACCATCATTTGCGATTCCAACTTTTCAACCTCTTTCTTGCTCTTCTCAGTCTTCACATAGTCATCCCTCTTCACCTCTAGCTTCCTCAGCTGCCCCATCCTCTTCTCATACTCTATCTTTATGGTCTCTGCAGCCTAACACCACCAATACAAGAAAATTACACAGATAAAAATTAAAAGCACAAGCACAATAATTCTTGTTTTGATAAGTACAGAACATAATGAAAGTTAACAAGAAAATTTGATCTGTATCCATAAGTTAATATTTCATTCTTAGCTCCAAAAGGAAAAGGAAACAGAGAAAAGTATGTTATCAAGGTTTAAGATAAGCAAAGAAACAGAGAAAAGTCAAGTTAACAGGGTTTGTGATAAGTCAGCATAAAAATCAGTGTTCCAAAAGTTACTGTTCAATAATCTGACAGGAACAACAATGTAATGTTACTTTCGTTTTCTGTGCTTTGAACTTTAAGTAAAGGAAATTCAAGCAAGAGCCCACAAGGGAAGAAAAGCATCGTGCCCAGAAGAGAATGTCTCCAAGAAAGAATGCAACTAATATCTAATCTACCTTGACTTCCTGGTACAATCTCTTCTCCCAAGCATAGAGCCTCTCCACAGTTGAACAGTGACCGTCGCTGGCAATACCCCCAACCAAAACGCCACTTCCCACCATTTCCCCACCAATCTTCCCAAAATCAAACAATTTTGAACTCAAACCCCATGTCCACAACGACGGACTCAAACTGAATCCATGATTGTAAACTTTCCCTGCCAAAAATGAAAAAAGGACAACAATTAAGATTAAATAATTTAAATCTCCTAAAAATAAGAGTACATAATCTTAGAATTTCATTAAGTAACCAGATTTATTGAACAAAAGCGAGACGATCACACACCACATTCAGAAAATACATTAAAAAAATAAGAGAAAGAAACGTACCTTCTTTACTACCTTGAGTAGAACAGTTAGAGCTTGAAACTTCCAAGAGCGACGAGACCTGACCACCAGAATCAGCGGCCTTGAGAAAGTACTCGTCAAGCTCCTTCACAATCTCGACGAGATCTTTACTATTCCTTGACACTACCATGGCGAGCTCACTCGTGGCGGTGGCGTCTTTAGAGAGCCCACTGATCACCGAAGGTGGCGGCGTGGTGATCGCTGCGGCAGTGGTGGCCGTGGCCACAGCCTCCGAAGCCATCATCGCGGTCTCTTCCAACTCTTCCTCGGTCACGGCGGACGACGGCGGCTGCACAAATGGATCCCAGAAATCCCAGGTGGACGACGCTGGCGGAGGTGGAGGCGGCGGCGGCGGAACAGCCGGGGAAGCAGTTATAGACGTCCACGTGTCGGAGCTGGGGCTCATTGGCGGAGGCGGCGGCGGCGGAGAAGTAGGAGGGGGAAGCGGCAGTGGGGCATGTTGGTGGTGGAGATTGGTTTCGGCATTGGCGAACTGGAGCAGAGCTGAGCCTGTACTGCGAAGAGACCGAAGGTACAAGCTGTGGGCAGCCGAGAAAACTTGCCTTGCCTTGACTAGCTGCTTCATGTACTTCTTCCTTGCTTTGCACCGTGACACGATCTCTTCCCTCTCCACTGTTGAATAACAGCAACCCATTTTCTTGCTCTTTTATCTGGTAGTAAACAGATCAACTTTCCTCTCTCTCTCTCTCTCTCTCTCCGAGTTTGGGAAGAACTGCTTGGAACCAAAAGTTCAAGGAAGTTTCTTTAAAGCTGGGTCATTTTGTTTCATGTAGTTGATGGTGTTTGGTTCTGTCAAACAGTTTTGGTCTAGACTCCAGAGTCACTCTCTTTCCTACATGCTCGCTTAAAGTCCTGTATTTTTCAGCTCCCAAAATTGCAAAAACCAGACCTTCCTTTTCTCTTTCTAGCTTCTTCGGAAAACACAAACACACACTTTTTCTCGCAATCCTAAAATCTGAGAAACTCTCTCTCTCTCTCTCTCTCTCTCTAGAAAGAGTAAAGGTAAGTAAGTAAGGTTTGGTTTGAGATATACTTTGAGGTGGTGGCGGTGAAGAAACAGAGAGAGGAACAAGAACTTTGAGAACTGGCAGAGAGAGCGAGCAGCTTTGGGCAGAGGGCCAGTAAATTTCTCATTTTTTATATACCAAAAAGCCGCAATAGCCTTTGTTTTTTTTTTATGTAAATTTAAAAAAAAAAAACTACAAGAATAGATACAAGAAATAGGATGCAGTAGATTCGTGGGAGTAACATGCAACAGAATAATACATAAATATGCAGGAGCAGAATATGCAGTACACTATAAAACATCCCAAATGTCGTTTTTATTATCAAACTGCCAGATAAGATAGATGTACGGATGATTGCCTCGTCTTGTTAGTAGTTGTAGATTCAAATAGATGCTTTAAGTAGATCAATTTTATATATAAATAACTTTACTATTACATATACTACAACATATAGATCAATATTTATTAAAAGAGTAATATTACGTATAATTATTAAGTGTATAAATGTTGTGCAGTTCTTTCAAAAAATTGTGATGTTTATTATTAAACAATTAATTTTTTTATATGAATCTTGTATTTATTTATTTTTTTAAATAATTACGTGACGCTTATATTATCACGACAATGTATTTTATTGATGTGGTTGATTTGATTAATTTTTTTAACACATAACTAATTACATCAGTAGAGTGTGTAAAAAAATACGTAAAAGTTACTACACATAAAATTTTTATCAAAGTAAACAAGAAATTTATGATTTTGATGCGGCATAGTGGTATTTTTTCACATATGTCATTTGAATAATACGATACTACATATGATTACATCCATACACTTAATATATAGATATGCATTAAAACTACAACATTTGAAACTAAAAATAAATAAAAAATCAAATCATAACTTATAATTCATGTTTGTGTTGGTGTTTACAATTATAAGGGAAATGATATTCGCAAAATCTTACCGATAGTTGCTATCAATTGTTTATTTTTTATTTAATGGTTAAGAAAGTACTTTTAATGATTTTGTATTTTTTTAAATATTTAAGGAGTTTATAAAATGTTTAAAAATAATAATAAATTACATGCTCGGTGAGAATTCTCGATGATTGTAACATAGTCCCAATTATAATAAATAGCATTACAGGTCATTTTATATATTTTGAATCATATTCCAAGCTTAACACTAGCATGATAACATGATTGATATGATAAACATTGATAAGAATTTTTTTATTTTTATCCATACTATGGTATATCAAACGTGGAGATTAATAATAGATCTCACATTGTATTGTGTACTAATGACATGAAGCGATATAAAGGAAATTATAAAATAAAGTTGTTTTTGATAGTTTAGTCCCAACATGTAAAAGAAAGTCTTTAAATTCTTCCTCAAATTTGAGAGCCTCAAAAGAAAGAGGGACAAATACATCCGATAATAAACGATGCAGGTTCATTTGATATGTCTATCTCTCTCACATTTTAAGTCTTCAAATTCAGACAAAAACTTGAGGAAACTCTAATTTGATCTATACAATAATGGTCAACTCATATTTAAAGTCCTCAAATTTTATTTCACATTGTTGAGATGAGATCAGATGAAAGTTGAATAAAATATTATTAGAATATTATTTTTAATATTATTTTTATTTTAGAATTTGAAAAAATTGAGTTGTTTATTATATTTTGTGTAGGAGTTTAAAAAAGTTGTAATTATTAGATTAAATGAGTTGAGAGACCTCTTATGTCTCATTACCGTTGTTCGCAACTAGTCAAGGGACTTAGCTTTTATTTAAGGGTGAGAATGATCTGGTCCAGTTCGGTTCAGTCCGGGGGGGTGATGGATCATTTTCCCAGGACCAGACCGGACTGAACATCCCGATCCAACCATTTTTTTTAAAATCGATTAATAAAAAATTATTTAAAATACTAAATTAAAATTAAGTGAATTATTAAATGAAAATTACAATTTCTTTACATAAGAAATTGTATAATTATTAATATGTACCAGTACTATATATTATAGTTATACATTAACAAATATAATAATACATTGATTTAAATATTTATAGTTATAGACTTAGTAACAATAATATAGCTAATAACTATAAGTAATATTACTAATACATTATATGTTAATGATAAATTGGTAATACTATATTAAAAAATACTATGTTGTTATAGTGATTTCATACTAACATATTAAGTTAACTATACTACTACTATTATAAATTTATACATATATTATAATTTATACTATAACTCTTACCATATGTTAATATATTAATATATACTAGTACTATATATTATAGTTATACATTAAAAAATATAATACTTATGTAATATTGTGATATATTAACAATTAATTAGATATAGAGTTATTTATAAAATAATAAAATATATATTTTTTATTTTCATTCGGTCTGGTTCGGGGTGAAAAACCCTTGGATCGGAACTGAACCGAATAAATTCAGTCCTATAAAAATTGGACTAGATCAGACTAGTCAAAAAATGGCCGCTCCAGTCGGTTTTTCTGATCCGGACCGATCGAATCTCACCCCTAGCTTTATTGAAGGAGATGCTCGACCGCACTAAAAAGCCAAATCTTTTAGCGTAGATAAAGCATTGTGGCCGATGAATTTATTGTGTCCTAGGAACTCATTTGTGGCTGAGAAAAACCGTGATCTTTGCCTGGGGGACTCATGATGGTCGAGGGGCTCAAGTAGGCGGGCAACTCTATGTGGCCGAGGAAGCTGTTGTTGGACCAAGGAAAAGTTGTGCTGGATCGAGGATAGGTTGTTGCATGCCACAGGCAATAGATTTGTGCATTCTCTTCGGTGCTCGTCGGCATAGCACCCCCAGGAGGCGGGGGAACAAGCAAAAGACACCCCACGACCCTCTGATGTGTGAGTACCAAGCATATCTCTACGTGCCTCGTGCATGTACCATGCATGGTGCACATGTGCAACGAGTGGCCAAGTAAGGTGAGGCTGGGCAACCCATGGCCAGGGAAAGGTGGGGGCTAAGCAACTCATGGACAAGGAGCTTAGGCCGGGCAACTCATGGCCGAGGAAATGTGGGGGATGTGCGACTTGTGTCCAAGGAACTTCTGGCCAAGGAGATAGAACTTAGCAACTCACTTGTTGAGGGATTGAGTTCGATCAGCCATGATAAGGCCAGGCAACAACGGCGAGGAACTGTGGTTGGGCTAAGTTGGTAAGAAACTCGTTATCCACCACGAGGGTGGCGCGCTAGCTTCCCGATCCCGATTCATTGCCAACCATGTGGTGGGCCATAGAATTGTGATGAGCTTTGGTAGAGGTTGTCGGTGGTTCCACGATTTCACGAGTGGGCTAAGCTTCACGGGCAAGTGGTGGCATTGGTGTTGAGCAACTCATGTGGGTTGCTTTAGTGGTGGCGGCAAGGAGCTTTGCTACGGAGGAACCCCGCTAATCGAGGAGCTAATTTACAACGGAAAAAAGTGTCAGTGATCCAAGCGGTGGTTGGTGGTGGCCAAGTGGGTGGTTGCTTGCCTACGTGCATAGCGGGATGGATGCTTGCCTTTGTGGCCGAGGAACTGGTTAGGCCGTGGAGCACCCCGTCAGAGACAAAGATTGTCGGCAGTCCTGGAGGTGGTTGGCAATTACCCGTTAGCTCATGGGTGCCACTGGAAGAGGCCCTGTTGGGTGCATGTTGACACACGAGCCTCGTGGCTGAGGCCACATTTGTCGATGCTGAGATTGTCGGCAGTCGACGTGGTGACCGCCGTTGTTTGCCAGGTTCATAGCTGACCGCCGTGAGCTCCTGGCTACACATTACGTGCGTGGTCAGGAAACTTTCTTCCTGGGTGTGTAAAGCTAGCGGTTGAAGTGTTTTTTGTCTTAACCGCATGGGTGAGGAAAGGTTGACTTTTTTATAATAGTGTTACTAATGAAATAAAATAAGAGGTGAAAAGTTGAGAATAATTATCTAAAGGAAAATTTTCTGCTCATTCGAAGGTAGTTTTGCAAGCCTAGAAAATCATTATTCTCTCACTTCCGATATAGAAAATAAATCGATTCCACACACGGTGCCAAATGGTAATGCTAAAAATCGCACAATAGGCCAAAACGAGAGAAAAAGTCATTTTTGGCCCACTTTGGTGACCCTGGCCTCGGTCGATGTCATCTGAAACCCATAATGGTGTTTCGAAGTGATGGTACGGTGCCTATAATCCATAACAGTGAATAGAAAATAAATACAGGAGATGTAAATAAAGATTGAGACATAAATTTACATGGTTCGGGACAGGGCCTAAGTCTACGAGTTGTTTGGAGGGCAAATCCATTATAATATGAGTATTTTATAGTCTTCCATGGTCTCTCATTTCTGTTTGTACAATAGAATTCGGAGACCTCTTTTCTAGAGAAGATATGGGAGCTCTCGTCGCAAGGTTGAAGATGATCTCTATCTTCTCGTAATCGTTGCTTAGCTGTGTGGAAGTCCCATTTCCTTAGATCTCAAATCCCTTTTTATCGTGGCCCTGTTCATGATAGCTGAGGAAATAATTTTTATGTCACTTCTCTCTTGCGTATGTCTCACTTACTTATCTCACCCATTTCTCATTTTTCTTTATTTTTGCTCTGGTCTCTTCTCATTAGACATTTATTTTTTCTTATCCCCCGTATCTCTCTATCTTCCCACTTGCAAAGCTCCTTATAGGGTCCTTTGATGGGCTTTTGCCCTTTTTTTTTTTTTTTTTTTTTAAGGAAAGCAGCACCTCTGATTATTGATAAAATCCACATTCAGGCAGAGGAATAAGCACGAATACATCAATAATTGAAAATAACATCACCCAATAACCAAACAACTACTAATGATAAATATAAAGGACGTCCCATCTATCCATGCGTGCAAGCCCACGAAGCCTCCCCGGACCAAAACCTTCTCTAAGAAAATCCATAACCTTTCCAATAGATCATTTCTTAGCCAAGAAATCAACAACCTTGTTGGCCTCTTTTAAAATATGTTGAACTCGAATATTAAGTAAAGAAGAGAGACTCAAAACTTTATCCCAATAATCCCATGGATACCAATAATTGCAAGTCCCCAAAAGAAACCAACCAACCACAACATTTGAATCAAATTCTACTAAAATATTTCTCAATCCGAGCTGATGACACAACCTCAATCCATCTAAAAATGCCCGACATTCCGTCACTATATTTGTATCATTCTCATAAGAATGGCCGAACCCCGCAACCACACAACTCTTCTCATCCCAAATAACACCACCCCACCCGATGCACCCAAGGACCCGCCAACTACATTTAATTTGAAATAATCTTGAATAGGCCGAGACCACACAACTAGGTTAGGAGGCTTTGAAACAATCGGCACAATGGGACAGTTTTAATTCACTTAAATGAACTCTCTCATTGGATCCCAATATTTTAAACTTCCGCAAGGTCAAAGAAATCTGCACAATCACCATACCTTTCACCATATATGCCCCTCCAATCAAACACCACTTCATCCATCCGTGCTGCACATCGAGCACCCCATAAAGCCCCAGGAAATAAATATAGGGGATCCCCACGAAGCCCATGAAGGTGAATTGAATAATTCTTGAAATTAGGTTTTAGAGGAAGGTAGATTTTTCAACCCGTCTATAAAAAATAAGTAATGTTTATATACACTACTACACTTTCATTCTATTTTCATCATATTAAGTAAGATGTGACACATTCATCATCATTAGATGATAATAAAAAAAGTATGCAATAAATGATCATTTAATGGTAATAAAAATGACAAGTCTTTTTTTTTAGTCACTCAAAGAATGTGACAAATTTTTTTATGAAAAATTCTTATAATTCTTATACAAAAACTAGTATACTACTATCTCATTTTTATCACATTAAATATAATGTGGTACATTTATCACTATTGAATGATCTCACTTAACATTTTTTTATCATCTAATAATGATAAATATATTACATATCTTATTTAATAGGATGAAAATATGATGAGTGTGTGATGTAACATTACTCTTTTAATAATTATAAAGCAACTTTTCAAAAAAGAAGAAAAAGCAACTCGAGTTACTCGGGGAAAATTCTGTCTGGCTAAACTTACTCATAAAATAACCAATTTCGTCCAAAAGTACTGCCATTGATTAAATCGATCAGAATCTAACATATTTAATAAATAATTCAGAACTGCTGAAAATGATAAAAATCATGTCATTATTGTGTAAAAAAACCCCCTTTTGTTGAAGAGAGGCATACATGACTGACTCTTAAATAGGTGAATAAACTTCTGCCGAGGGGACCAGCACCAATATAATCTACCATATAGTACTTACTACTACACTGCTTCTACGTGAAAGAATTGCTGCCATACATTACTGGGTGGCCCTTTACAGGAACTGAAGTGAAAGGAGAACAAGTGCATCTCCCAACTAAAAAAAAGGCTATGTAAAAAATACTCAAGAAATTACAGTTAGCTGGAAAAATATTAAGACACAACAAAGTCAGGCTCTCGGACTCAAAGAGAGTGTAATATCTTGAAAAACCTTAAGCCTCTTCTCAATCTTCCTCTGAAATATAGCTGTATCAGCTGCCTTCCCTACCTCATCTGTGCCCAAAACTGCAGCCATAATCGCATCTTCAAAATCCTTGTTGTCGGGCAAAAACTCTATCAACTTGACATTTGTTTCTTCTGATGAAAGAGATAATAGTCTTGGAGTCTTATTTTCCTGCTTTCCTGATTCCACAAACGGCTTCATGGTCATCCCCATATCTTTTATTCTGACCGACTTGGCAGCATTTCCAGATCTTGTTCTCTTAAGGCTCTCAGGAAACTGATTCTCAACCAGGTCTTTCAAAGTCGGCTCCTTTACGACTTTTGATGAAAAAAATGGTGGTGCAGCAACGTTTAGAAAATTGGCATTGGGAGGAACAACTTGTTTGGCACTTCTCTGCTGGGTAAGTACCATCTGGTTTTCTGTTATGTTTGAATTGATATTCTCATCAGGAAACTCATCCTGGGGTGTGATCGAATTTGAAGCAGGCAAGCTAGTGTGATCCTTGCAAGGCTGAGGCTGCCAAATGGATGAAGAACCAAGAAAGGCGTCAAAGAGCCGGCGCTGTTCGACCCGGTCCCCTCCTCCCTTGTTCATCATTTCAGACTCAAGGTCCTTGAGCATCTGCTGTGCTCTTTCATAGGCTTTGAGATGGGAATCTGTGCCTCTCGGACCATCTGCCACCGCTGGTTTCACTAGCCGCAATGTTTCTTTGGCTTCAACGATTCTTCCTTGCTTCATCAAACAGATACCAAGATTGCACATCTTGTTGTTATCCGGAGCAAGCGAAAGCGCCCTCCGATAAGCATCTTCTGCTTCAATGTAGTTGTTTTGTTGCATCAATGCCCATCCCAAGTTCCCCTACAACAAGTAATTAACCTCAGTTTCACGTATAATTGAGTCTTGGACAAACTAGGACTCCAACCAGTGGTGATTTGGATTCTTACCAATAGCCTAGTGGCTTCTTGTTCCACGGAGACCTGAAATTTCTTTCCTTGAGATCTGGCGGTCTTGGTGCGTTTCCCATTGAAAGCTAGCCCCTGTTGAATCAAGTACAGCTTGTGCTTCAAGAGAGCTATTTGGTCATCCAATCTCCCACATCTCTATAGAAAGAGAGCCATTAAAGAAAAATTATTAGTATAATACTAAATAATCACCGAGATCTGAAGCTACCTGAATTACACACACACACACACACACACACACACACACATATATATACATCGTAACACCTTTTGATTTACCTTGTAAAGATCCAAAAGAATATTATCAAGAGACTCTTGTGCCTGATCTGAACACCGATGTCGAAGCGACTTAATGGCTTCTATGGCTTCTTCGGCCCGATTCTGTTGCTTCATCACAATAGCCATATCTTTCAGGGCACTGTCCACTCTATCCCCAGCATTAATAGCTGCCCAAAACAGAGGTATTGCTTTCTCCGGATCCTTATCCACCAACTGTTCAAACAAACAAAATTAGCAAGAAGAAAAAGACCCATCGTCAGAGCACGAACCAAAGCAACAAAACACCATTTTCAACCAATTTGAAGGAAAGAAAGAGCCACCAAGCAGAAAAGAAATTCAAGCAAGTAGACAGATTTTCAATTAATTTAAAGAAAACCCAGAAGCTTACCTGAACATTCTTGGCTCTGACATAAGGGCTGTCGCCAAGTGGTACTTTGTGGGTTACGTGGAAGGAATCGGATCTAGTTCTTGAAACCCCGAGAGGCTTGGCTGGTGAGGAAGGAGCCGACTTGGTGGGTCGGAAACCAGGTGGAGCGTTCCACATATCTTGCAACATCTTTGGAGTACGAGGGTTTTCAGTTTAACGATCTTCCAGACGAGGGAAGACAGAAGTAGAAGTCTCTCCGGAGAGAGAGAGAGAGAGCGAGAGAGAGAAGATCACTGAGGGAGTGAGGTAATGCTAAGATTTAGGTGGTATT
The DNA here is from genome assembly GCA_011037825.1 of Carya cathayensis. Taxonomy (NCBI): domain Eukaryota; kingdom Viridiplantae; phylum Streptophyta; class Magnoliopsida; order Fagales; family Juglandaceae; genus Carya; species Carya cathayensis. The sequence goes on from QGSO01000202.1 coordinate 968,175, forward strand.
ATCAGAAAATTTTCGAAATTTTTGACCGTTGCTCAACGTTATACGAACTAGCCGTTGGGCATTTTTATTGTATCCCTAAGTTGTAGTGTAATTTTCATACTTACCCAAACCTTTCTATATCTCTATTTATACCCTAAAAGATTGATATTCTACTCGCTAATGTCCCTAAGATTAGGAACCTGTTGTTTCTCTTTCCCGGAAAAGTAGGTTATCCTAAATTAATGATATTCTAATGTGAAAAATGCTATATACTATATTTGTGAATGAATAGTATTATTTGAAAACTTTTATAGTGATGCATTTGGGTATTAGAAAATTGAAATACACACAAAAGTGTAATGTTGTTACTTTTTTTTTTTTTAATAGAATTTGATTCCATTCATTCATCAGAGAAAATTTACAATCAAGACCTGATATGTACAAAAAAATTCCTATATTACAAGCCAATTGCTGCATTTAGAGCTCCACTAATACACAAAATTCTTTTGTAATTGGTATAGTCTTAACTATTATTGTAATTCTCTACAGATAAACCGTTTAAAAGATAACTCTATCTAAAACAGAGACTCATACACCACTCTCTAAAAGAGGAGAAGACTGTTGGGTTTGGGTGTTGAGGTACGTTGTGAATAGTAGTGAAAAAGTATGTAAAAAATAATAATAAAATATTGAATAGTTGTAAAAAATAATGAATAGTAATAAAAAGTTTGTGAAAAGTATTAATAAAGTAATGACTAGTAGTGAAGTATGTTAAGAAGTGTTGATGTATCCTCAACCTCTACGAATAAAATGTCTAAGAGATGATCTTTTATTATTATTATTATTATTATTTAACTAAAAAAAGGAAACGATTTGGAAAGCAGAAAAATATACGTGAAAATGATAAATTATAGTTTAGATCTACTCGGTAGATTTCGAAATTAGGCATAAAAGTCAAATTTGAACAGATTTAATGGCGAAAAAAGCTGCCAGATGGGGTGATTCGCCACTATCTTCCCAACGATTAGCTTAGGAAGCATATTGTGTAACTCGTGCTTCACAAGAGGTGTTAAAGGACTGTAGATCTATCTTTTCAACCATAAAAGAAACAAAATAAATTAAAAAAAAAAAAAAGAGAAAGAATAGAATGAGAGGGAGAAGAGAATTAGGGATGGAGAGAGAGAGGAGACAAAGAGAGGGGGAAATGAAGAGAAAAAAGGGAATGAAAAAGAAGGAAAGGAGAGGTGAGGACGTGGACATGGACGGCTCCTCCACCGATTTGGAGGATTTAGAGAGTTTTCAATTTATTAAAAATTCTCATTATTTCATTAATTTATTATTATGATATAAAGTGATTATAAAATATATTATATTTTTTTATCGGCTAGTCATTTGATAATATATCAGGATGATCAAATGATAACTGATTAAAAGAAAATGAATAATATTTTTTTACACAAAAAGCTATTGAGAATTTTACTTTTAATTTGTGTCTAAAATCATAATTATAAAATCAACCCCTAAGTCTTAACTCATTTGCAAAAATGGAAAATGATATACATGTTTTAAATGAGGGGTATTTTTTTTTTTAAATAAGTTATAAAATGCAAAATACTTCCTTTATTCTCTACTTAGCATGATTTCATTTTTATTTTTAAGAAATTCTTAATTTAGTCCTTCCATTCATTCATCGACGTAGAAAACTTTGGTCCATCTAACGAGTAAATTTCCATACTGCATGACCATATCACATCATTAATCCTATTTATAAACTATCTTTAAAGAGGAAATAGATATAAACGCAACCATAAGATTATAAGAGTTAGCTCAAGTAATAGAGATCTTGGCCATTGTGGCAAGTTTAAGTATCGAATCCATCCTTTTGAATGTAAATAATTTTTAAAGGTCAACGGACAGAAGTCTTTCTCAAAATTAATTGAGATTTTACTTTTGAATATCCGGTGTCAATAATAATAATAATAATAATAATAATAATAAATTCAATAAAAAAATATTTACGAAGGGAAAACAAATAACCTACGGTGGCATAAAATGATTTGACTGACGTGTGAAAATTAATTTCGCAATCATTGATGCTACATTGGTTATTATAGAAATAATAAATGGTGAGTGGCATTTTAATAATTATAATGTAGTAAATGAAGACAGTCAGGACTAGAAAACTACCCGTTTTAATTGGTTAAAATTTATTTACACAAAAATTGAATGACAGGCCTATTAGCTCAGTTGGTTAGAGCGTCGTGCTAATAACGCGAAGGTCGCAGGTTCGAGACCTGCATGGGCCATTTTTTGATTCGTTTTTTTCCCATAACTTTCAACGGTTGGGTATGCGTCACGCGTGGGCCAATTAGATGTTAGTTTTTGGGCAAACATATAAAAATCAAATTAACCTCTTTTTTTTATATACATATTTTATTTTTGTTCGAAAAAATACTTTCCCTCTGTATATAAAAAGTGAGCTCATCACATCTCATTTTTAGAAAGAGGAAAAAGATGATATTTTCAAGAATGAAAATCTAGAATCCAAACTTTTAAGCCATTTATGAGTGCCCCTAGTCTCTCTCCTCCTCAGATAAGTTTGGTCTTTAAGCACACGAGCACTTGCTAATGCTCTCCAGGAAACCTCCCAGAATACCCACCCCTTTACAAGTTCACTTGCATCATCTCCGTTTAAAACATGGAAGGAAGAACTGAAGGAAAGATCTTTTACGTGATATACTTAAATATCTATTCAATGCAACACATAAAGTGTTCAATTCAATCATTTTAAAACATAATGATCGATAGTCTGAGTTTTGATTTGATCCAATAGGCTGCCTTGCGATTATCACTTCTGATACATCTGTTTAAATTCGTCTCATCTCCATTTTCAGAATTCAAGTAGCTATATGTTTTTGTTGTTCTAAAGCTCGCGATCCAATACTCCAATAACAGCCAAATGGATGACAACAATGATCAGTTTGACCCAAAGAGATGAGAAAAGTGAAAATGAGATCATGTTTCCTTTGGAGGAGCCTTCTTTGCAGCCTCAGCAGCTGCTTTCTCTGCATCAATTTCGGCAACAATTGCATCAATCTCAGCTTCCTCAAGTTGCCGTAGTCCATGCTCCCTAGTCATCACAGCAACTTCTATGTTCTTCCCCCCACTCTCCACAACCTAAACATAAAACGTAAACAATTAAATATATTATGGTTCCAAAAACACGTATATGCCGGTATTTAACATGAAGCTAACATACTATAATAATATCAATATACTTGAGCATGGGCTTTAGGTTAAGGTGACAGTTGCTCAGGACATCAAAACCAGAATACCAAGTGCACTATAGTAAATATGTGCAGTTTAACTCAAGCATGGATCTGATGATCTGGAATCACAAGATGGGTCGATGTAACAGATTTCTACATCTCTCTTTCTTTCTTTCTTTCTTGAAGCTGCCTAATAGCTTAAGAACCATCTCAACTAAATTACATTACTGGCTGGTCATGAAAAGGAAGTTTCCAAATTGATTAAATATATGGTTTGAAACAAGCTCCAAAACGATGGCTTGAGAAATTTGATAAAATAGTTTTATCTTATGGTTTTAGATCAAACGATGCTAATAAGTGTGTATATTATAAAGTAGATAATAATACTTGTGTGATTATTTGTTTGTATGTTGATCATATGTTAATATTTGGAAGCAACCTTCAATGTGTAGAGGAAACTAAAAAGTTTCTTTACTCAATATTTGATATGAAAGATACGGAAGAGGCTGATGTGATCCTCGGCATTAAGATTGTGAGAACAATCAATGGTTTATCCTTGACACAATCTCATTATATTGAGAAAGTGATCAAGAAGTATAGACACGAAGACCAACAGCCAGTCTCGACTCCATATGATCCTAGTCTTAAATTGAGAGAAAATACAGGAAGATGTAGATCCCAAATGAAATATGCCAGTGTAATAGAGAATCTAATGTATTCTATGCACTGAATTTGGAATAAACAATGTCCTGCAGTAACGATTTATTGTGACAGTGAGGCAACCTTGCGAGCAGCTACAAGCAATATGTATACCAATAAATCAAGATATTAGTTTGGGGCACAATTATGTGCGTGAATTACTCAATAATGTGTGTTAAATCTATTCAGAATTTGGCGGAACCCTTACCAAAAGGCCTTGCATGGGATTTGATTTACAAAACATCAAAGGGAGTGGGGTTGAGGTCTATTAAGTAAATTACCTAAGATGGTAACCCAACCTTGGACTTGAAATATGGGCAAGCTTCAATGGATATTAACAAGTAGAGAGAGTGATTATATTTTTAAACACAAGAAATTCTTTTAAACCCCAATTCTAAAAGAGATGTATTCTAGCGTTATGGTATTCCTGAAGTTTAAAGGATGAGTAAAACTCTTAATAAGTTCATAGACTAATTTGTCAAGGTGAAATAGGATCACCTTAGATGAACTTGCCTACTTGAGAGTGGAAGTATGGCCGCTTCCTATGTTATTGACACTACCTAGATCTCTCATGAAACTGGGGATATGTGCACATGGCCATAAAAGTGCAAGCTGAGTAAAAACACCTGGAGGATTAGAAAATAAATGCGTGAAATATATTCGACTAGTCTAATAGGGTCATCAGTTCCAGAGATGTTCACTGATTACCTTGACATAGTCTTGATATATTTCACTAGGTGAAGGTTCAAGTCCGAAAGGCACCTTCATTGAAGCAGTTTATTTTCACCAAAGTGCACAAGATATTTTAAATATATATATTATTTCAAATACTGGGGGAATGTTAAATTTTATTACTTGAAATAAAATATATTTAGGGTATTTCAAATAAATATGCACATTTCCTAATATATATATATATATATAATATCTTGTGCATTGATGGAGAATGTCAACTCATTGAAATATATGGAGGAAACATTAAACATTTATTACGTAACAGAAAACTAGTCATTTTCTAGCTATTAGTAAAGAAATCGTCGTTACGATCAAGCCTTGGAGTCCATATCTTTATTTTCTTCTTTCGTGATTCCAATTTTTTCATTATAATATTCTACCAATAATACAAGATATGTTCTAAAATTGTTAGAAAATTATAATGAAAATAATGAAATCAGGAAGACAAAAAAAAAAGATCTAGGATCCAAGGCTCGATCGTAACGACGATTCATTTAGAACATATTTTGTCTCCTTTCAACATGCTATAGAGTATTGACAAAATTGTACTCAGGATACAATGAAGCCCTCTATTTTCTCATTGTTCTATAGTAGCACTTTTATAAAACAACTCAAAAACACATTTTTTAGAAGAGAAATAATATTTGCAGTCATAGAATGCCCAAGAGCCGCACTCCTTTTTTTAAAAATGAGTAAATATAAGACCCACATATAAAAATTAATTTTTTAATGGTAGACCCCACTCTTTTTCAAAAGGAGTGTGCGGCGCTTGAACCCATGACTGTATCTAGCATTACTCTTTTGAGAATTACAAAATGGAGAGATATCTTTTACAAGGAAAACTCTCATTTGTTCTTAACTTTTCTGAAATTTGAACAGATAAACTATCTTATAACCTACTTATGATACATTCCAACAGCTAGAAAACGGCTAGTTTTTTAGTTATGTAACAAATGTTGTCTAACAGCTAGAAAATGACTAGTTTTTTGTTACGTAACAAATGCTATCTAACATTTCCTTCTTCATATATTCAATGAGTTGACATTCTCAATCAATGCAAAATACTATATATAAAAGAAAATAAGTATATTTATTTGAAATATCCAAAATATATTTTATTTCAAATAATAAAACTTCTAACAGTCCGGCCTTAAAAGTTTATAGAATGGAGGTACTCTGGGAGTAAGAAACATAACTGCTGGATCTTTGACATGCAGAATACCAAATAATAATGTAAGTTGGATGATTAGAAGAAGTGTGCAAATATAGCAAGTTAATGCAAATAACACCACATAACATTAAAAAGAGAGGCCAATCTGTGACAGAAAAGATGTAATGAAGTATGAATTCATTATCTATGAAATAAGCCAAGATAATTTACCTCAAGCAATGCGCGGATTGCAAGCTTCACTGTTTCTTGCCCAGACGTTTCTTTATAGTTTTTCTCCAGAAACTCCCTTATCGAATTAGAGTTTCTCCCAGTTGCATTAGCCTTCCAAGCTGAAAATGTCCCAGAAGGATCTGTCTGATACAATGACGGTGCACCAGAATAGGGATCAAAACCAATGATCAGAGTTGAAAGGCCAAATGGTCTCACACCCCCACTTTGTGTGTACTTTTGCTGAAGACCTGCAATGTAACGGGTAATGTACTCCACAGTCACTGGATCCTCGACTGTAAGCCTATGGCTTTGACATTCAATCCGTGCCCTGTTTACTAGAACACGAGCATCAGCCTTGAGTCCAGCACAGGCTAGTGCAATGTGATCATCCAAGTTTACAATCTTCCTAACCGATCTGCAAAGCAGAAGGAGCAGAGTCAGACTTCTAAACCCAGAAAGTGTTATACAACATGTAACAAATGATAAGAAAAAAAAAATCTTCATAATGGCCAAGAAAGCATTCTTATAGTACTCGAGAATAATTGTTCGGTGCTGCTATTCAAATCAACGAATATAATGAACATGGCTGCGTAATCCAAAAAAATTGAAGGTAATTCTATTGGTATCTTTTTTAACTCATATGAGAAACTTGAGAGCCTAAAATCAGTCCCATCTTTTGAAATGAAGTAAAAAATTCCATCGTTTCGTTTCGGTCATTCTAATCTAAAGGCGATCCCCAGTTGTGATTACCAACATTTTCAAGATACGGGCAGTCCAAGATTTCAAAAAATAATGAATTTTTCTTGCTAAGGTTTGGCGACCGCTAGTTGAGTTATATATCGCCAATATATATATTTTTTATCGGTTATATCGCAAATATGTTACTGATAACTTGTTTGTTTGAAGCATTACGTAAATCATCAAATTTCTACACGTAGCTTTTTAGTTATGAACAGAAAGTTGTCTGAGAAATTATAGAGCACATAAAACACTGGGGCATATATAAGAAATTCCAGATCGACCGTTTCAGTAAAGTTAATCGGAAATATCAATTTCCCAAAAAAGAGAGTGAAAAGTTATTATGAATTCCTGTGTACCAATAGTAAATCACAGTGATTGGGAAAACCCTAACCGTAACCACAACCTTAGCCCCGCCTACTAGCTCGGTAAGAGAGATCAAAAGGTAATCTCAGCCGTTATGATTCTTATAGAAAGTACAAACGGCGAGAGAGAGAGAGAGAGAGAGAGAGAGACCTGGAGTCTTGGAGTTTGGCAGTGGACTTCTTCTCGACGCCGAGGACGATGGTGTCGGTGCCACGGACGCCTACGGCGGCGTTGCCCTTGCGCACGGCTTCTAGGGCGTATTCGACCTGAAACAGATGGCCATCTGGTGAGAATACTGTGATTGCCCTGTCGTACCTCGCCATCTTCCTCTTTCTTTCTGTTTCTCTTTCTCCTTTTTCTTTCTACTTATTCTACTACTTCTTGAGCCGCAAGGTACCAAGAGGTCCGAGACGACTCCCTCTCTCCCCCTTAAATTGTGATCTGCTGTACACGAGGCCCTGCTACTTCGTGTGTTCGCGCATCATAGAAGTTCTCCTCGATAATTTCGATAATGTTATATGACTAAAAGATAAATCATATTGAAAGAGAAAAATTATTAAGTGTTGTTATTCAATTTAGAAAATTTAATACTGATACAACATATGATGCTCATATATAAGGGGACTAAGTTGGTTTATGGGCATTTGTTTTATTGTTTAAGGCGATGGCTTATGGTGGTCATACATAAGTCGATTTATAACTCTTTATTGGATGATCTATCATTAAGAATATACTTAGTTAAAATCTTGCTAAGAAAAAATTCAGTAGAAAAAAAAATCATGGTAAAGGAAAAAGAATACGTTATTCAAGTGTACCGCTAAGTGTTTTAGGATTTCTTCATTAAAACCCTGTAAAGGAAAACCCAATAGGACAAAACCTTAACGAAGGAAAAAATAGTACAATTAGCATAAGTCTTCAAGATATATACATCCCTTGAAAAGTACGTGATAATAGGTCTTTAAGTTTTCACATTCCAATGTTCTGCATAATCTTATTAAATGTTGCAATTGGTAATGTTTTAGTGAATAAATCTGTCAGATTATCACTTGACTATATATGCTTGATATTAATTTCACATTTCTCTTGAAATTCATGGATATAAAAGAATTTAGATGAAATATATTTAATTCTATTACATTTGATATATCCTCCTCTTATTTGAGTAATACAAGTAGCATTATATTTATATAAAATTGTTAGGCTATCATTGATCACGGGAAAACGACACTTTTATTAAATATGTAAATCACTAATTTTAGTCAAATACATTCTCGACTTTCCACATGAATTGTAATGATCTCTGAGTGATTTGAAAATGTGGCAGATAGTGTTTGCTTGACAGATCTCCATAATATAGCATAATTTTCATAAGTAAACACATATCCAGTTTGAGATCTACCTCTAAGTGGATCTGAAAGATAACCTGCATTTGCATATCCAACCAACTGTAGACTTGATCCATGTTGATAAAATAATCACATATCAACCGTATCTTAGAGGTAACGAATGACATGTTTAATACCATTCCAATGTTTTCAAGTTGGTGCGAAACTATATCTTGCAAGTAGATTAACTGAAAATGCAATATTAGGCCGAATGCAATTTGCAAGATACATCAAAGCTCCAATTGCACTAACATAAGGTATTTCAAGACTAAGAATTTCTTCATCGTCTTCACAAGGACAAAATAGATCTTTCTGCATATCAAGTGATCGAACAATCATCGGAGTACTCAGGGGATGAGTTTTGTCCATATAAAAGTGCGTCAAGACTTTTTTTGTATATGTTGACTGATGAATGAGAATTCCATTTTGCAAATGAGCGAGCTGCAGGCCAAGACAAAATTTCATTTTTTCAAGATCTTTCATTTCAAATTCATTCTTTAAATATGTAGCAGTTCTTGTAATTTCTTCAAGAGTTCCAACAAGATTTAGATCATCAACATAAACTGCAATAATGACAAATCTGAATTCTGATTTCTTAATAAAAACATATGGGCATATTGGATTATTCTCAAATCCTTCTTTTAATAGATATTCACTGAGGTGATTATGCCACATGCGTCCGGATTGCTTTAACCCATATAAAAGATCTTTGAACCTTGATAGAGAACATATTTTTGGATGTACTTAGATTAGACGCTTCAGATATTTTATATCATTTAGGGATTTTCATATGTATGTCATGATCCGATGATCCATATAAATATGCAGTGACCATATCCATCAACTGCATATCTAATCCTTTTGTAACTACCAAACTAATAAAAAATATGAATATGATTGCATCCATAACAAGAAAATATGTTTCTTCATAATCAATCTCAGTTTTATGCAGGAAATCTTGTGTGACCAGTCGTGTTTTGTACCGCATAATTTCGGTTCTCTTATTATGCTTTCGTATAAATACCCACTTATATCCAACAGGCATTACACCATTTGGTGTTTTTACAACAGGTCCAAAGATCTCTGGCTTAGCCATCAAGTTTAATTCAGTTTCAATAGCTTCTTTCCATTTTAGCCAATCATTTCTACGTTGACATTCTTCAATAGTTCTTGGCTTACTTTCTTCATTACTTCTGGTAATGTCAATGACTATTTTATATGAAAATATGTTATTGACAATATTTTTATTTCTATTTAGAATTTCTCTAGTAATCATGTAATATATTAATATCTCGTTATTTTCAAGTACTTATCCCTCTTCAAGGGAAGATATTTCATGAAATACTTCTTTAGGAGATTTATTTTCAGGAGATCTTGGAATAGGAGATTTAGTCTCTTCAGGAGTATCAATTGCTCTTATGGCTTGTGTTGTGGGTATGTGTTCTTCAAGAATGCCAAATTCATTTCATATTTTTCTCTTTTGAGGAATTTTTTCTTTTGCACCAATAAGCCGTCTACGCTTCAAGCATGTCTTAGATTCATCTATTACTGTTTTGGCAATTTTTCATTCCGGGACAGTAATTCTTGCTAAAACATTAACAGCAGGAATATATGATTTTACTATACCTTTAGTGTTAGTAAATACATCTGGTAATTAATTTGTAACACTTTACAAATGGATAATCTTCTAAACCTATAGTTTACATTCATTTGTACGATGATCAAATTGAAAAAATGCTTTACTTTTTCAAGTAATTTCTTGTCGTGTTTCAGGCACCGACTTCTCGTTACCCAATGTTGAAAAAATGGATTCTTCAAAATGACAATCCTCAAAACGTGTATTAAACATATTCCATATAAGAGGGTCAAGGTATCTAATAATAAATGGAGAATCAAACCCAATATATATCCCTAGTCTACATTGATGACCCATCTTTATACGTTGTGGAGGTGCAATTGGAACATATACAATATATCCAAAAATATGAAGATGAGAAATATTTGGTTATTAACCAAATGCAAGCTATAATAGAGAATATTTGTGATATGCTGATGGTCTATGATAAATGGTCAATTATGCGGAATTAATACTATGTAATATCTTGAATTAAAAGAGCTTTGCGAGTTAAAATAAGAGTATTAATTAGATAATATGACTTAACCTTATTTGGCATGTAAAATGATTTTTTTTTTCTTGTCCTTAATTTAATTCTAATGGGCTCATGTAACTTATAATGTCTTAGAATTTATCAAGCCTAAGAAGAAATTATCACAAGAAGGCCACTTACAAGAGCTGAAGTTGAAGCCCATGAAGATGGAAAAAAAGAAAAAAAAAGAAATCAAAGGTGCACTGGATGTATATGCTGCAGCTAGAGGAGGCTATGGTCCCAAGGAGCAACGAATGAAGCTGGCAGGCGTGAAGCAGACCACCTCAGTGCAAAGCAAAAAAATGCAGGAGACAGGCAGCAGAGTATCACGCACAACAGAGGATTTTTTTTTTCTGTTGCATTTTGGGCTGCTACATCTGGAAGGGGAGACCATAGAGACAGCTGGCCAACATTTTTTTTTTATGTTTTTTGTCTTTTTACGTCTTAGGTTTCTCTCCAAACTTAAGGGTGAACTTGTTTTTTTGCATTTCTTAGTTTTTATTGTTTGAGAACCAGGCGGCTTGTTTTTTTTTTGGACTCATTCTTTTTCGTTTTACAGACCAAGGTCGGCTGGGGATTATTTTTCTTTCGTTCTTAGTTAGTTTTCGGACGCAGTTCTGCTTCATTTTTTTTTTGCATTCTTTTTCATTTAAGACAAGAGAGGTCGGTGCTGTTTTTTTTCTTTAGTTTGCGTTCAGTTTTCGTTTGAGACGGACGGTATCTTTAGTTTTATTTTCCTTAGTCACTTTTTCGTTCCAGACCTTAGAGAACTTGAGAGGGCTGGTTTTTATTTTCTTTCATGCTTTTTTACGTTTTCGTTTCCAGAGAGATAGGTGTGGTCGGCTGGATTTCTTTATTTTTATTTTTCTTTCTTTGTTAGCTTTCGGACGCAGGTCGGCTAGTTGGATTTTTTTTTTGCTTTTATTTTCTATGTTTCAGACCTTACTGGCCTCGCCCTCTGTGTCGGTTTTAGTTTTATTTCTTTTCTTTTTTTTAGTTTTCTGCAGTTCTACTTTTGTGGAAGCATTCGGCTCATTTTTATTTTGGATTTCTTTTGTTCTCAGATTTTATTATGACTCAACTTAGATTTATTTTTGTTGCTAGAAATACTATGTGTAGCTAATTTTTGAAACTTGGGTTGTGGAATGAGACTTAATTTATTTTAGGTTCTAATTTAATGCAATATTTTGTGGTTGAATGTTGATTTCACTAAGTTACTAGTTAGATTTAAATTGAAAATAGATTGCGGCTCTTGTTTTTGATTTGTTATTGATGTAAGGCACAACAAAAGCTTGAAATTATCAAGGCTTCTCTCGATTGATTGTAAATGTGTGTTTGGCTAGTAAAGTAGAGAATTCCTTGGGGAAATATTGCAAAACTTGAGCTTAACTTTTTATCTTCCGATTATCAATGCCTTGATTGGGTTGTTAATTGAGAAAATTATCTAGAATCCGAAATAAAGAGAGTCTCAAACCCAACCCAAGTGTTTGTTAGTTTGCTTTTTTTTTTTTTTAATTAGAAACTCTAATTTCAACTTTGATTAAATTTTTGCGGGAATTAAATTCATACTTTTTTTTTCTTACTTCATCTTCAATTTCTTTTACATTTCATTTTATTTTATTTTCATCTCTCATAGTCGACACATTTGTTATACAAAAATCTCATATACGCTTTGATAACCATTTGTCCCTGTGGAATACGATCATGGACTTATCCTTGATACAACTTGACACTTCTACACTTGGAAGCACATTCGAGACCGAGTTAGTCTAACCCAAATCAAGGATGCTGCATGAAGTATAGCGTATCCCCAGGCAAAAACAGGTAGTTTTGATTTCATAAGTAAAGATCTAGCAATTAGCTGAAACCTTTTGATTAATGATTCAGCTAAACCATTTTGAATGTGTGTGTGGACAACTGAATGTTCAACTTTTATTTCTATTGACATGCAATAGTTATCAAAAGTTTGAGATGTAAATTCACATGCATTATCCAATCAAATAGTTTTAATTGGATAGTCAAAGAATTGTGCTCGTAGTCTAATTATTTGGACAAGAAATCTAGCAAACTTAACATTTCTAGTTGAAAGTAGATAAACATGTGACCATTGACTTGATGCATCAATTAAAACCATAAAGTATTTAAATGGTCTACTTGATAGTTGAATAGGCCCACATATATCCCCATGAATCATTTGTAAAAATAATGGAGATTCAACAACAACTTTTGAGGGAGAGGGTTTGATAATCAATTTACCTAGAGAACAAGCAGGGCACAGATATTCATTGGGTAAGAAAATCTTCTGATTCTTTAGGGGATGCCCATACGAATTATCAATGATTCGCCTCATCATTATTGATCCTGGATGTCCAAGGTGATCATGCCAAGTTATAAATACTTTGGGGTCAATGTACTTTTGGTGTATTACCACATGTGATTCAATTGTTCTCATTTCTGTATAATATGATCCAGAAAAGAGAACAGACATTTTTTTTAATACGAGCTTTTGACTTGAAATCATTTTAGTAACGAGAAGATGCTCTTTACTACATTCGTTGGGGGTTTCAATATGACAACCATTACAACGTATATACTTAAAACTCGATAAATTTCTTCTAAATCATGAAAAAAATAGAGCAACATCATACAAAATTTGGTGCCATTAGGCAACATAATATAAGCTTTTCCAAAACCTTCAATTAGATTCGATGAACCTGATATGGTATGAATGTAGGCTCTGCTCAGTGTTAAATTTTAGAAATATTTTTTATTTTTAAGAATTGTATGAGTTGTAACACTATCAGCTAGACATACATCTCTATCATTCATTTTAAAGATAAAAGGTTCATCAATAAGACTCATTACTTCAAAACATGGGAAAATATTAAAAAGTTTTACTATAAGATAAAGAAAATACATTAATTGAAATGAGCACTTCTATCACCAATCAAATGATCAACTCTACCACTAGGATCCTTAAAGAAATCAAAAACATCAAGGTGGGTAATATCTTCTCCATCTATAGAAACTAAAGCATATGATTGTTCAGCAAAATTTGTTTCAAAATTTTTTGTTTTCTCTTTTATAGAAACTTGGTATAAGTCAACCAAATGCTTAGCCGTACGACAGGTACAAGTTCAATGTCCAGTCATACCACATCTATGGCATCCATCTTTATCTTTCTTTGAAAATTTGTTCTGAAAGCCTTTACCCTTCTCTGAGTTGAACCACTTCTGGTGATACGGTATATTTCTATTATTATCCCTTTTGGTGTGGTTGTTTCTAGGACTCTCACTTCTACAGTTTTTCCTACAAAGTCCACATCCTCTGTTTCTTTCAAAAGATTTACCATTCGCTTCTGGAAATAGTGTAAATCCAGTATGATTCACTTCAGAGAATGATATGGAAATAGTAGGACATGACTGATGATTTCTTAACAAAAACTCATTATTTTGCTCAGCCACTAGAATACAAGATATAAGTTCATAATATTTTTTAAACTTTCGCTCTCGATACTGTTGTTGCAGGAGCACTTTCGAGGCATGAAAAGTAGTATATGTCTTCTCTAACATGTCATCAACAGTGACTTTCTCACCACATAATTTCAATATTGAGCTGATTTTAAAGTATGTAGAGTTATACTCACTAACACTCTTGAAGTTTTGTTACCTCAGGTGCAACTAGTCATGACGAGTTTTTAGGAGGATTACAGTTTTCTGGTGCTCATATCTCTCATTTAAAACATTCCACAAAGTAAGGGGATATTTTACCGTGAGATACTCAGTTTTTAATTCTTTATGAAGATGGTGGTGAAGGAAAATCATTACCTTAGTGCAGTCTTACTAGGACGCGTGATTTCCTTCTTTGATTATATCTCCCAGGTTCATCGCATCCAAATAGATCTTAGCATCAAGGATCCAAGATAAATAATTTTTTTCCATAAATATCAAGAGCAACGAATTCCAATTTTGTAATATTGGACTTTTTCTACATATATGAATCAAGAAAATGAGTATATTTATCTTGTAAATAAGAAATACATTTACAAAATCATGAGAATAAACATAGAGTTTTATCAAGTAATAATAAGTGTATAACCTTTCATATTTATCTTAAGGACTGCAAATAATATATTCAAAAAACTTACTTGAAGTATAAGACCACTAACTTCAAAACCAACAGAGTTTCATGCTGATAATGTGTTATATAACTAAAAGAGAAATGATATTTCAAGAAAAGAACTTTAAAGTGTTGTTATTCAACTCAAAAAACTTGATACTTGTACAACATATGATGCTCATATATATAGGGGAACTAAGTTGGTTTATGGGCATTTGTTTTATGGTTTAAGGTGGTGGCTTATGGTGGTCATACATAAGTCGGTTTACAACAGATAATATCACTAATTAAAAAAAATTCTACTCATCATTCTTATATAATAATATGATATACATAATTTTTTATTTTTTGGTTTTTTCTCTTTACAAGTATATGGTATATGGTGTATAAATGATAAATAAAAGAATTCAATTAGTTTAACAGAAATAAAATAAAATAAAAAATAAAAATAAGGCCATATTTGGATTCGGAAAGCATTTAATGTTATTTTATCTCATCATTACAACTTTCTCAAATTCTCACACAAAATATAATAAATAATTTAGTTTTTTCAAATTACAATTCAATTTTTTCAAATCTCAAAATAATAATAATAATATTAAAAAATAATATTCTAACAATATTTTATTCAACTTTAATCTTTCATCTAAAACCATCTCTTTTAACTCTAAATCCAAACCAGCCCTAAGTGCACTGTGTAAAATGAGGAGTGTCAAAGCTCCACAATTATTGTTGTATTCTTTCTTTCATCTTATTTAGTTGATTTAATAAATTAAACCAACTATTCGTAAATGGTAATATTACTTAAGTTAAATTTATATAAATTTAATTTGTGAACAAAATTCATACTGTTGGACTTGTTTCGTTTGAGTTCGTTTTAAAATTTGTAATATATGTATTACATATATATATACTATTTATGTTTAAGTCATTCTACTCATCATCCCTACTGTTAACGACGTGTTTTGTACACCTTAGGATCGGGTTCTCAGCGGTCCGGGTCTTCTGCTGACGGGGCTTGTAGCAACAAAGAAAAGATTGAGGGGAGTGGCCCTGGGGTGGCCCGGGTAATCTCTTATGTCTAAGTCAGTAATGGCTTACTAATGAGAAAGAGAAGAGAGTGAATGCAAGATTTTAGCAGGGAGATTTGATTAGAGAGAAAGCCGATCCTTTTACCTGAAGGTTGATGACCTTATATATTAAGCCCTAAGGGTCAGATGGCCATACCTTGTGGCCTGGAGGGAAGGGAAGTCCTCTTGGAACTCCCTCGGCCATACTGCCTTTAATGCGGCGTAACCCTCTGGGATCAGTCATTAATGTGACGTGATTGTTTGGTGAACTCATTTAATGCGGCATAATCTTCTGGTGCTGTTTTGAGTCCAGTCCCTTTTTGTTGGCATGCTTCCTTCTCCTTCCTCTTGCCTGGCTTCCCACGCTTCTCCTGTAATGTCTCATCTGGCCTAGATAGTTATACCTAATTTACCATGGGCCATGAGTTCCAAGCCGTTGGGAGGCTCCAGCGAGTTTGAGCTAGGCCATTTTGGGTTATACAAAATGTGGAGAATCTGCCTGATGTTGGGCTTGGGTTGGCCCCAGTGGGCCTCAGGCCCCCGACGAAAATACCCCCAATAGTTACCCCGCAATTCACATAGGTTTGGATCGATGGAAATTTCTTTTGCCCCTATTTGCCAACTATTCCTTTCACCACCAAGTGAAAATGCTAGAGGATTAGTGATTCCACGTGCCCCATTTTGGTTCCTCCCTTGCTATTCCCTAAGTCATTTCATTTTTTTCCATAATGATGACTGTCAGACATTCTCTCCTCTTTGCGATTGCGTAGCCACACAGGCCCTTTAAATCCTTTCTCCCTATTGCACTCATAGTGTGCTGAGAACCGATAGCTTCTATCACACTCTCATCGCTCTCCTCTTCTTCTCTTCAAAGTATTCATCACTCTCCTCTTTGCTCTCCTCGTTCGGTGTGATTCTTATTGCCCAGATGAATACTTGAAATCTGCCAACCTTACAAGTTCTCAACACTGCCCTAAGGCCGGTTCGTCGGAGCTGGGATATGTAGGCTACTCCCGGCGTTCCGAGGTCACTTCTGACTTTCTTCAGTAGTTGGCCTTGACTTACCGTGTTCCGTATTCGGTGGTTCTTGAAGTCTAGAGGCCGCATGAGAGGGTCGTGAGTGGCATCACCCTATTCCCCAGTGTGTTTTCTTATGGGTTGAGATTACATTTCCTTGTCTAGTTCAAGAAATTTTGCATCACTTGGGACTGGCTCCCGCTCAACTTCATCCGAACACTTGGCGGATCCTGATCTGCTACTACATTTTTTGGCATTGGGTTTTGCTGAAGTCTAACCCAGCGCACGGTGATCTTATCTACTGTGAGTTCCTCTTAACGCACAACATGAAAATGGGCACTGGGGAGATTTGTAGTTTCAGGGGAATGCATGCCCTAGTAGTACTAGAGCCAAAGTATCGCAAGGTACGAGACTAGACTAGCAAGTTCTTCTTCCTGTCTGGCCGTGGATGGGAGTTCCCCGTAGGGCAAATTGGCCCGGCGGAGTTCCCGATTAAGGCTTCCTGGAGGGTCGTGCCAAGTGATAGGGCTGTGCTTCCCATTGCTACGCCAAGCGAGCTACGCCGTATCTCCATCGTGCGAATTGGGTAGCCCAACACTCTCTCTTGGTCCACTCATAGGTTCTCTTGGGGAAGGATAGCCTTGACGCTTTTCTTTCCCCAATAGGTCCTGTCATTCCTTTTGCTAGCAGTATTGTCATTCACCCACCATCGGATTTTTCAAGGAAATGAGTTTCGGATCTTCCTCCTAAAGGCAAGGGGAAGAGAACCCTTTCAGAGCCTAGTGGGGATGATTTGTCGTTCCCGAAGGCCGTGGCCGTTAGTGTTGGAAGGCCCGAGTCTAAGTGACCCTTCATCCCTTATTCGTCCTTTGCGGTGCCGACTCGGCGCCGAGGAGATGGGTTGTCCTCGAATCCGGGAGTGTCCGCCGTGCCCCTTTCTCTTGTGGCCTTAGTTAAAGAGACTGGCCTAAGGGGGACAGGAGCCCTTGCGGGGGCATGGAATGTCTCCAAGAGGGCCAACTTGGTCAACATGCACTTCTGGACAGGGCGCCTCTTCAAACCTGGGTGATGGAACAGCCCCCAGAGCTTAATATGGCGATGTCTCCTTCCTCGGCATCCACTGCTCGATCCCTGGCCGAGGCCTTTGAATCGAGAAAGTCTCAGGCCATCTCGTAGTGGACTTGGAGTCTGCCAATGAGGGTACTTCTGCTCGAAAATCCCCTTGCGATGAGATCAATGCAGGCGGCGCTTTGTCTGTTGTTGCTGCTACCTGGTTGATGGTGAAAGCCAACGTCAATGTAACTAAAGGCGATCAATTGGCGACTGAGCCTGGTGTCTCTACCCTGCCGAGTCTTAGTGGGGCCTTGGCGGTCGACTCTTCCGCTCTTACCCTACACAGCTTGAGGAAGGCTGCGGCAGTAGCGGAGAGTCCCAAGGAGGGAGATCGGCATAGCCCTGGGGTAAAGGACTGGTCGCCCTTCATCGCGTCCCTGCCCTGCTGGTGAATGAGGGCGCTCTTGCTTCCTTTAGCCATGTGCCCTGCGAAGAAGTCCTTGATGAGGGTAGAATTGCATTCATCGGAGCCCGTGAGCGAAACCATTCTAGTTTCTTCTCGACTTAAGGGTAAAACTCGGCAGGAGGAGTCTCTGAAGTAGGAGTTTGAGCTGCTGTAGAGACTTTTCTTTGAGGTTTTTCTCTACTCCACGTTCTATGCTCTGTGCCCTTCTAGTGTAGGCTTACCCTCTTCTTTTTCTAACTTTGGGATCAGCAGGGAGTCAAGAGGTTGGCCAAGCACATAGTTAGTGGCCGGCAGGCAGTAGAGAGGGATAACTTGGATCTTTGGTCCATGGTGAAGACATCGCTCCATTATGCCAACGGGGAGAGGGAGGAGAGGAGCTGCCTAGAGGCGAAGCTAGCCATGTGATAAAGTGCTAAAACTGTAATATTAAGTTGTTAAAGTGATTAAATTATTTAACTAAAAAATAAATTGAACACTTAATTATGCAGTAAATTATAAACTAGAGTCAATTGTTAAAACATGATATTTTACCCTTAAAAAGTTTGTAATGAAGCTAGCACACTCACACCATCACTCGAGACACCACACTTGCAGAAAATAAATGTAGAAAAAAAAGAGAAACTCACACATGCACTACACATGCAGGAAAGCACTCGGACGTGCAGCAGTTTACATGCAGCTCAAACCAACGGACAGAACACTCATGCAGGAAAACTCACGCACACATGCAGTTCAACTCACATGCAGAAAAAAGCAGAAACTGCAGCAGAAAATACACATGCAGAAAGTTGAATTCACACATGCAGAAAGTTGAATACACACATGCAGAAAATGAAAGAAACACATGCAGAAATCAACAATGCAGCAACCACGTACAGCAACCACTTCACATGCAGAAAATGTGGACAGCACACATGAACCACTCGGGTAGCACACAGCTCATGCACATGCAAGAACTACTCATACACGGCAAAACAGCAGCAGAAAAAAGAAATGTAGAGGATAAAGAGAACACATGCAGAAAGTTCAACTCACTTGCAGAAAATGGACACATGCACTTGCAGAAAGTTCAACTCACATGCAGAAAAAGCAGAAACATGCAGCAGAAAAATAACATAAGCATCACACGGCACCTACTGCAGAAAGTAAAGAGAACACATGCAGAAAACACATGCTGCAAACTGAACATGCAGAAATCAAAAAGGAACACTCGGACACCACACTTGCAGAAAGTAATATGCAGCACACATGCAGAAAAAAAATAGAAGAAGCAGCAGCAGAATGTACTCGGACAGCAGTAGAAACTCAGGCAGAAAGTTGCATAAAATAATTCAATGCAGAGGATAGAAGGCACATGCAGAAAGTGGAGCTCACAGTTGGAACACATGCATCACACGGATAGAAACACAACTCACATGCAGAAAAGCAGAAAATGAAAGCAGAAAACTGCAGCAGAAAATGAAGAAACACTCAGCAGAAAGACACGGCATGCAGACCAACGTGGGCAACAACTCACACATGCAGCTCACTCACATGCATCACTCGGACAACACTTATAAAAACCAGGGAGAGAAAGCTACACCGGAGACTTGTTTTTTTTCTTTTCTTATTGTTTTTCGTTTAAAGGAGAGCTGAACGGAAGTTAGTTTTAATTTTTAGTTGTTGCCTTTCCTGTATTTTTCTTTCTTTTTCAGTCGGCAGCTTCCATCAGTTCATTTTTTTTTCATTTTCATCTTCAGTTTTTAATCTTTTCAGTTGTATCGTTGAGCAGATTATTTTTCTTTCCTCTCGTTCATTTACGTTGATTGGAGTTTGCAGTTTTTTTTATATACTTCTTTCCTTTCCGATTCAGTTTTGGAGAGTTAGTGTTTAGTTTCTTTCCTACAAACCATTTTTTTGGACGCTAGGCGGCTGGAATATATCATTAACTCTGTTTTTTTGTGTTTAGACGCTAGGAGCAGCAGTAGAGGAGTTGGTTCGGCTGTGTGGGATCATATGTGGTAGCCGACCATTTGTCTAGGCTCACAGTTGCTGAAACTGAACAACCAACACCTGTTCTTGATTCTTTTCCTGATGAACATCTTATGTTGGTTGAAAATTTGCCTTGGTTTGCTGATATAGTTAATTTTCTGGTGACAGGACAAACACCACCTCATTGGAGTGCTCAAGATATACGGAAATTCATGCATGAGGTGAGATCGTTCTTTTATGATGATCCTTACCTTTTCAAGTATTGTCCTGATCAAATCATTAGAAAATGTGTGCCTGAGCATGAGATGCAAGCTGTCCTTTCTTTTTGCCATAGTGAGGCGTGTGGGGGTCATTTTTCTGCACACAAGACAGTTGCAAAAATTTTACAAAGTGGTTTTTATTGGCCTCATTTGTTTAAAGATGCATATAGTTTCTGCAAGACTTGCGAGTCATGTCAGAAATTAGGTGCTGTCACGAAAAGGAACATGATGCCTTTAAAACCCATTTTGGTCATAGAGATTTTTGATTGTTGGGGAATTGATTTTATGGGGCCATTTCCTTCTTCTTTTGGTTATTTGTACATCTTAGTGGCCATTGATTATGTTTCAAAATGGGTCGAAGCCATACCATGTAAAACAAATGACCATAAGGTGGTGCTTAAATTTTTGAAGGAAAATATTTTTGCTAGATTTGGCATGCCTAAGGCCATCATAAGTGATAATGGCACCCATTTTTGCAACAAGCCTTTTGCTGCCCTCTTGCATAAGTATGGCATTCACCACAAAGTTTCTACCCCATATCATCCCCAAACGAATGGCCAAGTTGAACTTGCTAATAGGGAAATCAAGACCATTTTGGAAAAAACTGTGAGTCCGAACCGAAAGGATTGGTCTTTGAAATTAACCGATGCATTATGGGCATACAGGACTGCATATAAAACTGTTTTGGGTATGTCTCCTTATCGGTTAATCTATGGTAAGGCTTGTCACCTCCCTGTTGAGCTTGAACACCGTGCATTTTGGGCCATCAAAAAGTTTAATTTTGATCTTGATCAAGCTGGATCTTTGAGGAAATTACATCTTTGTGAATTAGAGGAACTTCGGAGGGATGCTTATGATAATTCTAAGCTGTCCAAGGAACGTATGAAGTCTTTCCATGATAAGCATATTCAAAGAAAATCATTTGAGCCTAATCAACAGGTTTTACTCTACAATTCTCGACTTCATTTGTTCCCTGGCAAGTTAAGATCCCGATGGAGTGGCCCCTATGTGGTTAAAACAGTTTTCCCTCATGGTGCTATTGAGGTTGTCAATCCTCAAAATGGAAATGCTTTTAAGGTTAATGGTCAAAGGCTCAAGCCTTTTATTTCTAACTTTGCACCTGAGGAATCTACTCTACATTTGCTTGATCCTAATTGATGGTTCTTGATTTATCCTGTTCTTTTCATTGTTTTCTTTTGTTTTGCAGTTTTATTTTTATTTTGATTGCATTCATTTCAAAGCCGTCCAGGTACTTCTTTTTCCTCTTTCCTTCAGTTTTTCAGTTCTTCTTTTAGTTGTTTTGCCCCTTAACTGCTCTCTTTGTGTAAATTCCTTCATTTCTCTTGCATCATTGAGGACAATGCTACAATCTAGTTGGGGGGTGGAAGAGAATTTATTTCTCTATTTGCATGCCTTAGACACATTTTGGTCCACCTTGGGGAGTACTAGTAATGAGTTGAAAACAGATTAAATTCCCCATTCTTGAATTTTACATGCTGGGAAGTGTTAAAAAAAAAAAAAAAGAAGAAGAAGAAGATTTGTTGAAGTCATGGAACATGTGGAATGTAGTGCAAATATGAATATATGTCAAAAGAGGGACTTATCCATTTTATTTAGTTGTTAAACCAAGGGAAAGATGTTAAGAGTTTTGCTTAAACACACACAACACATACCCGGAAGGCCTAGAAAGACTACATTGAGTCATTGTTGGTTGATTTACACTTCAATTGTTTGAGACTCTAATGAACCATATCCTAATGGCTTAGGAAGAAATTTGAATTAAATGAGAAAAGGGACAAGCCAGGGATCAAAAAAAAAAAAAAAAACAAAACAAAAACAAAAATTACATTTGTGTACTGGAAAAGGCTGCCTATTACCGGGGTCCTTACAAAAGAAGTAGGCGCCTTTCAAAGTGTAATAGCGTGAAAGCCGCCACTACAATGGTTTTGAATTAGAGTAAGACCATGTGGTTTTCTCAGATTAGTTGTTGTGATTGAAACTATTAATGCCTCTTGGTAGTCAATCTTGGAATTCTAACCCCATTTCCATGCACTTAAAAGAAAGCAAGCTTTGTTACATGTAATTCCCTTGGTTGATTAACTAAATTGTGTATAAATCTCTCAGTTGATACAAAATTCAGATTAATCTATCTCCAGTGTTCTTAAACTCAACAAATCTATTTCATGGCATGTGATTCTCAGATTTCTCAAGTTGATAATTTCACCTTTGCATGAATTCATTCGCTTCATTTGCTAGAGTCTAGCAAAAAGCTAGTGTGATAAAGTGCTAAAACTGTAATATTAAGTTGTTAAAGTGATTAAATTATTTAACTAAAAAATAATTGAACACTTAATTATGCAGTAAATTATAAACTAGAGTCAATTGTTAAAACATGATATTTTACCCTTAAAAAGTTTGTAATGAAGCTAGCACACTCACACCATCACTCGGGACACCACACTTGCAGAAAATAAATGTAGAAAAAAAAGAGAAACTCACACATGCACTACACATGCAGAAAAGCACTCGGACGTGCAGCAGTTTACATGCAGCTCAAACCAACGGACAGAACACTCATGCAGGAAAACTCACGCACACATGCAGTTCAACTCACATGCAGAAAAAAGCAGAAACTGCAGCAGAAAATACACATGCAGAAAGTTGAATTCACACATGCAGAAAGTTGAATACACACATGCAGAAAATGAAAGAAACACATGCAGAAATCAACAATGTAGCAACCACGTACAGCAACCACTTCACGTGCAGAAAATGTGGACAACACACATGAACCACTCGGGTAGCACACAGCTCATGCACATGCAAGAACCACTCATACACGGCAAAACAGCAGCAGAAAAAAGAAATGCAGAGGATAAAGAGAACACATGCAGAAAGTTCAACTCACTTGCAGAAAATGGACACATGCACTTGCAGAAAGTTCAACTCACATGCAGAAAAAGCAGAAACATGCAGCAGAAAAATAACATAAGCATCACACGACACCTACTGCAGAAAGTAAAGAGAACACATGCAGAAAACACATGCTGCAAACTGAACATGCAGAAATCAAAAAGGAACACTCGGACACCACACTTGCAGAAAGTAATATGCAGCACACATGCAGAAAAAAATAGAAGAAGCAGCAGCAGAATGTACTCGGACAGCAATAGAAACTCAGGCAGAAAGTTGCATAAAATAATTCAATGCAGAGGATAGAAGGCACATGCAGAAAGTGGAGCTCACAGCTGGAACACATGCATCACATGGATAGAAACACAACTCACATGCAGAAAAGCAGAAAATGAAAGCAGAAAACTGCAGCAGAAAATGAAGAAACACTCAGCAGAAAGACACAGCATGCAGACCAACGTGGGCAACAACTCACACATGCAGCTCACTCACATGCATCACTCGGACAACACTTATAAAAACCAGGGAGAGAAAGCTACACCGGAGACTTGTTTTTTTTCTTTTCTTATTGTTTTTCGTTTAAAGGAGAGCTAAACGGAAGTTAGTTTTAGTTTTTAGTTGTTGCCTTTCCTGTATTTTCTTTCTTTTTCAGTCAGCAGCTTCCATCAGTTCATTTTTTTTTTCATTTTCATCTTCAGTTTTTAATCTTTTCAGTTGTATCGTTGAGTAGATTATTTTTCTTTCCTCTCGTTCACGTTGATTGGAGTTTGCAGTTTTTTTTTATATACTTCTTTCCTTTTCGATTCAGTTTTAGAGAGTTAGTGTTTAGTTTCTTTCCTACAAACCATTTTTTTGGACGCTAGGCGGCTGGAATATATCATTAACTCTGTTTTTTTGTGTTTAGACGCTAGGAGCAGCAGTAGAGGAGTTGGTTCGGCTGTGTGGGATCATCATTTTAATTGTTCTTTAACTTCAGCAGTAGAGTAGTCTTTTGAGTTTTAATTTCTTTTCGCTTTGCATTTTCGTTGAAGACGTTATAGTCGGCTGGTTTCATTCTACTTGTTTATAGCTTTGAGTTTTCGGTTCGGATGGAGAAGAACTCTCTCTCTCGGATTTCATTTTCTTTTGATCGTTTTCCTTTCTTTCAATTTTCATTAGGTCAGTTTCATTTTTATTTTTATTTTTTTTATGACTTTGCTTAGATTAATTTTTGTTGCTAATAATATTATGCATAGCTAATTTCTAAAGCTTGGGTTGTGGGATGAGATTTAATTTATTTTAGATTCTAGTTTGATGCAATATTTTATTGTTTAATGTTGATTTCACTAAATTACTAGTCGGATTCAAATGGAAAATAGATTGCGGCTCTAGCTCTTGTTTTGTTGTTGACATAAGGCACAACAAAAGCTTAAATTTATCAAGGCCTCTTTCGATTGATTATGAATATATATTTGGCTAGTAAATTAGAGAATTTCTTGAGAAAATATTGCAAAAACGTGAGCTTAATTTTTATCTTCCGAATATCAATTCCTTGACTGGATTGTTAATCGAGAAATTACCTAGAATCCGAAATAAAAAGAATCTCAAACCCAACCCAAGTGTTTGTTTTATTGTTTCTTGCAAGTTTAATTCATTTGCTACACACTTTCTCTACGTCTCTTAGTTTTGGTAATTTTAAAAATATAGATCCACATCAATTTTCATCCTTCATAATCGATACATCTTTTACACAAAGAAAATCTCACAAACGCTTTGATAATCCCTTTGTCCCTGTGAATTCGATCTTGGGACTTACCCTTGTATTACTTTGACAGCTTCCACGCTTGGAAGACAACATTATAAGCTGAGTCAAGTTTTTGGCGCCGTTGCCGGGAACAACTGGTGTTTATCAGAGTATTTCTTTTTTTTTTTCTTTCTGAGAGGATGTTTATGGAGCTGTGAACCTCTTCACAGCCTGGGTGATATTTTTACCTCTCATTTTACTGGTTTACTGTTAACTTGTTTTGTGCTGAAGTTGCATGTCTGGTTGGGCTAGAGATAGCACACATAGACTTGCTAGGACTGAATCATCGACCTCATCATCGAGTGCATCATCTGTTTCTCTTAAATCATCAGCTGACACTGATAGCATCATGGCTGAAAATGAGCATCATGATAGGGAAGTGGAGAATCCAAACAGGACACTTAGAGAATATCTTCAGCCTGTTAGGACTAGCACACCTTCTTGCATAATTTTACCTCTTAATGCAAATGCTTTTAATTTCAAACCTGGGATGATTCCATTGTTACCACACTTTCATGGTATGGAATCAGAGAACCCTTACTTGCATATCAAAGAGTTTGAAGAAGTGTGTTCCACATTCATGGATAGAACATGCACTGAAGAGGTCATAAGATTGAAACTGTTTCCATTTTCCTTAAAAGACAAGGCTAAGACATGGTTGAATTCCTTAAGACCAAGATCCATTGGGACTTGGCAAGAAATGCAAACTGAATTTTTAAAGAAATTTTTTCCCATGCATAGAACTAATGCCTTGAAAAGACAAATCATGAATTTTTGCCAAAAAGATGTGGAAACATTTTATTATTGTTGGGAACGATTCAAAGACCTTTTAAATGCATGTCCTCATCATGGATATGAGAATTGGAGGGTCATCAGTTTTTTTTATGAGGGGTTGCAACCAAAAATGAGACAATTTGTGGAAACCATGTGTAATGGAGCGTTTTTTAGCAAAGAACCTGAGGAAGCTTTTGAATATTTTGATTATCTAGCTGAAAATGCACAATCATGGGATACATCTGACATTCATGATAGGTCGGAAAGTTCGAGGACAATTTCAGGGGGAGGCAAGCGAAGAGGATTTCTAACACCTTGAGTTTGCCAGGGTTCGAGCACTTCCTCACTGGCCAGAGGGAGAAAGAGGAGGCACTCCCATCAGTAGGAAGGGTCTTTTATAGAGACCACAGAGGTTTTCCTTCAACTCAAGCTCTTCACAGCCACAGATTCTTCGGTGGAGTCGACAGAGGGGCAGCCTCTAGTTGTTGTTTCCACATGGGCTCTCAAGCTGAGTGGAAGTGGTTTTGACTGAGGCCGGTTCCCCCTGGGGCTGTCCTCGACGACTATGTGGTTCAGGAGCATGAGTTGGTTGAGCCAGCATCTTGCCCCTTTTGTTTGTTGAGCTCATCTTCGAGGCGATTCCTGTCTTGCGGCCCCTTTGTGCTGGTGCCTCTCGGGAGTTGCTTTCTTTTTCTGTCGATGATATAGTAGTGCACTCCATTGAGTTTGCCTTTGGACTGCTCTTGACCCTTTGTTCCTCTTTGCATGGTTTCTTACGAATATGTTGTAACCTTTCCATTTTAATTGTTCTAACAGTTGATGAATAAAATGTTCTTCCAATTATGCTTTCAATCTTTGTCATTCTTTTCCACATAGTTTGCTTATACTTCGCTCATGGCCCCCGCGGGCAACAATATGTTGACCGCTTGTTGAGGCTTGACATTTCCTTTAATCTTGAAAAATTAATAACGTCTCGAGTGGCACCCTACTGAGCACAATTGCTTCTTTATTCACTTACCTTCGTGAGGATTGAATACTCATCGTTTGGAAATATTTCGGAACCTCTTAAGGGTTCAAGCTAAATTTGTCCTAGTCCTTCCACCCGAAGTCTTTCTTCATTCACTTAGGTTCTACACTGTGTAGGCAAGGCCTTTGCAAAAGTCTTGTGGTATGTAGAACCGGGTTTGCTTTGTGTTTGGCAAAGGGCGAGTGGTGCATAAGCCAAAACTTGCCCACATACTTTGTGAAGGTCGCACGGTATGTAAGACCGAGGACGCTTCGTTGACCCTCGCTTTGGGTGAGAGGGGTCTAGTGGCGCGTAAGCCGGAACTCGCCCAAAAGACTTTGTGGAGGTCAGCGGTATGTAAGACCTGGGGCGCCTCGTTGACCCTTGCGCTGGGCGAGAGGAGTCGAGTGGCGAGTAAGCTGAGGCTTGCCCAAAACACTTTGTGGAGGTCGCACGATATGTAAGACTGGGGGCGCCTCGTTGATCCTCACGTTGGGCGAGAGGGGTCGAGTGGCGCGTAAGTCGAAACTCACTCAAAAGACTTTGTGGAGGTCGTGCAGTATGTAAGATCGGGGGTGCCTCATTGACCTTTGTGCTGGGTGAGAGGGGTTGAGTGCGGTGTAAGTCGAAACTTTCCCAAAAGACTTTGTGGTGGCGCGCAATATGTAAGACCGAGGGTGCCTCGTTGACCCTCGTGTTGGGCAAGAAGGGGGTCAAGTGGTACGTAAGCTGGAACTCACCCAAAAGACTTTGTGGAGATCGCGCGGGGAGCCTCGTTGACCCTCGCGCTAGGCGAGAGGGGTCGAGTGGCGCCTAAGTCGGAACATGCCCAAAAGACTTTGTGGAGGTCACACAGTATGTAAGACCAGGGCCACCTCGTTGACCCAAGCACTGGGCAAGAGGGGTGGAGTGGCGTGTAGGCCGGAACTTACCCAAAAGACTTTGTGGAGGTCGTGCGGTATGTAAGACCGGGGGGCGCCTCGTTGATCTTCACTTTGGGCGAGAGAGGCCAAGTGGGGCTTAAGTCAGAAGTTGCCTAAAAAACTTTGTGGAGGTCGTGTGGTATGTAAGATCGAGGGTGCCTCGTTGACCCTCGTGCTGGGTGAGAGGGGCCTAGTGGTGTGTAAGCCTGAACTCACCCAAAAGAATTCTCATGCCCTGTAAGATCAGAATCCAAATATTGTCTATATTATTTGTTAGCCGCCAACTTGTCCCCATTCGGCTGAGCATGTGGTTCGTTCTGAGGTTGAGACGGGTAGTCTTGGGACTATCCAGTACTCCACTGAGGGAGAGGTAGGGGCTCCTCAAGCCGTACCCTCCCCTTCAATCCCTTATGGAGGTCGTCATCCCTTTGCCACAACGGGATAGGGTAATGTTCGGACAATCTCAGGGCTGTACCTCTCTCCTCCGCATGGGAGGTTGGTCTAACCTGAGGCTAGTTTTGCCTATTGACCCTTACGTCAAGGTAGTCTGTTCGGGCAGTATGTCTGACTAAACCCACTCCCATTTGTTGACGTCGTAGGAAATAGGAGTAATGCCCACTCTTCATCGTGGTGGAATTGGGTACTATTCGGGCAACCTCAGGGTTGGACTCGCTTTCCCCCGCAGGAAGGTCGAGAGGGCCTCTAGCTCATCTCGCCCTTTGGAGCCCCGATGGGAGGTAATATGTTCGGGCAATCCTTGATTGGATCCTCTCCCATCTTTGGTCGACACCTGTGACGAAGGTAATGGTGTGTCGGGCTGTTCAAGGACAAGCCCGCACTCCGCTACGGGAGGGGTAGAGCAGCCTTTGGCGTTACACTCATCCATTTGTTACCCAGTGGGGAGGTAATCAGTCGGTAAAGATTTGGAGTTTAGATGAAGTAATTGCAGCTGGAGACTTGTTTAACTAAATTCCTGAAAAGACTAGCACTTTTCATTAAGTAGAGTTCATACAAAAGGAGATCAAATTTACAAAATTAAAAGGAGACCCGAGTTGCCTCTTTTCCTTTTCTTTCTTATGCGTTCCTTTTCCTCCCCCTAGTCGGGACAGCTTGCGTCATGGCAAGAGCTTGTCGCAGCTTTATTAGAGGTGCATACCTGCATTGGGTGTCATTCCTCCCACTGTTGGCTTCAATTCTTGCACATAGCATTCTCGTGCCGAGACTTGTTCTCTTTGTATCTCGCCCACACCTTGGGCCACTGGGAACTTTACCTTTAGGTGGTAGGTGGAGGTGATTGCCTTCAATCTATTGAGCATCGAACGACCAATAATAGCATTGTAGGCAGAGGAAGCTCTTACTATTAAGAAGTCAACCATGACTGAGACGATGCGAGAAGGGTTACCCACCAAGACTGATAAGGCGATCGTCCCCGTTGGCTAGACCGTTTCTCCTGAGAAGCCCTTAAGTGGCATTGGGGCATGTAGGAGCCGAGCTGCGTCAATTCCCATGTGGACGAATGCATCTCAAAACAGGATATCTATCGAGCTGCTGTTGTCAATGAGGATGATTCTTCTGGTGTTGAAGTTTGAGATCTACATGGTGACCACCAATGCGTCATCATGGGATAGAAGACTCCCTCTTCGTCGGATTCCCCAAAGGAGATTATGGGAGCGGGTTCACCTCTATGGTACTTGATGGGGCGGTAGGAGGCCAAGTATACCTCTTGATATCGAGCTTCTCTCGTGTGAGCTTTCCTTTCGGACGAAGTTACGCCTCCATTGACAAAACCTCTCATGATGGTGCTGATTTCTCTCGTGGGGGGTACCTCTTGGCGTGATTGTTGTAGAGGGACATGTGGTGGTTCCTGTTCAGTCTCTCTCCTTCTCGGGCTCTCCCACCTCCTCTACTGATAACCTTTGCGGGGACTCCTTTACTGAGAACATCCCATCCACGGTTATCCATTTGTCTGGATGGAGGGTATTGAGGCAGCCCTTGGTCCCCCCAGTATGAACAACATTGCCCGGTGCTGTGGGTGGTCAACTGATGATAAGACAATAACGACGCTCCTCTGGGGTTGGTCGTTTATCCTCTTTAGTGATGGTGAAAGTTGAGTGGTGGTGTCGGTATGGTGTATTCCTCGCAGTAGGCTCTTCTTTTCTCACCTCTCACTGCTTCCTCTCGGTCTTCTCTCGAGTGTGGCCTTTGGTTTTGGGCCTTTCCCCTCTTGTCTGCTCACTCTAGCTCTTGTCACCTAGGTTCAGCCAAGGCACAGAGGGTAACCTCGACGTTTATGAAATTGCCGGCTTGATCTATGAATTCTTGGAGAGTCACAGGGGTCCTTTTAACTAGTCCTGCTATAAATGCGGACCGGGGCCAAACTCCTCCAAGGAGTGTTGCCAAAGTGATCTTCTCGTCTTAGTCTTCTATGGTCATGCATAACTTGTTAAACCTATCCAGGTAGGTTTTCAGGTTCTCGTTTTCCCTTTGCTTGACGGTGAGGAGGAAAGCAGTAGGGCGCCTTCTTCTCCTGCTGACCATGAAATGGGTGAGGAATAAACAAGCCAACTCATTGAAATTTTCAATGAAGCCAGGCACTAGGGAGTCGAACCATGTCATTGCTGGTCTTCTCAATGTCAGCGAGAAGGCTCTACGGGCCACCTCTCCGGGGAACCCATTAAACGTCATGTGAGTCATGAAAGATTCGAAGTGCTCAACTGGGTCTCGGGTACCATCATAGGTCTCCATGGGTGGAACTCGGAATTCTGGTCGTAATGGGACTGCCATTACCTTTGTACTGTAGGGCAAACCCATATTGATGAGTAGTTGGTCCATTGTAGATGAGCTGCCTATCTTTCTCATCACTTCCTTATATTTTCCCTTAAGGTTGCATAACTTGTCTTGCATGCGCTTCCTCTCTTCTTGGTCATTGTCTCATTCCTCTTCCTTCCGGGACTCTTAGTGCTCACCGGTACTTGAATTTAATAATTTGAGATTTAGGTGTTTAGATATTAGACTTAGTTTAAAATTAAGAATTGGGTATTTTATTAATGACTCTAGTTATATCTATTCTTATATTATAAGTCATAATTCTTAATTCTACAAGATCAGGATAACCAATTTTATGTAGGAACTAGGAAATAATATTCCATATCCAAGAATTATTGAATTAAGATGATAAAACGATAAAAACGGTAAAAGAAAGAATTACTTTCGACAAAAGAAGAAAACCATATCAACTTTTACTGTTTCAACCACTTGGACAAAAGGTTCCAACATTATCCTCGTCGACGCATAAACATAAAGAAATTTTGAGCGTCCATTATCATATTAATGTATAAAGTTATTAAGGAAGGCATTCAGAAAAATATCATTCTATGCTCTTCCCTTCTCCATCATTTTGAAAACACATTATTTTCTTATAATCTTTCCCTTCATGTCTTCCACTCTTACCATTGTTAATTAATCTCCTTTCTAAGTATGAATTCAATAAAATCTATTATGTTTATTAATTTCTTTATATTTTATTTATTATAGAAAGTTCTACCACCTATTATCTTTATATTGAAACAAAAATTCTATGTGCAATCACTTTTGCGTACTCTTTTGTACACTTCAATGATATGATTAGTTGTGTATTAAAAAAAAATTAATCCAGTCAATCATATCAGTGGAGTGCGCAAAAAGTGCGCAAAAGTGACTGTATATAGTATTACTCTTAAATTATATTTAATGGACTATACTAAATAAACCCACGAGCGATAAGTTATTGATATTTATTAAGAGTTCTAACTAGGTTTAATAATTAAATTAAATTAAATTTATTATTTATTAAATGAATTAGACTCATTTTATAATTTAAAATTAGTTATTAAAAATTTCTTTCAATTTAAAATTATATTTAAGTCCTACAGTCTCAATCACTACTAATTATATATTAAATGAACTATTAAATTATGTTTTTAAATTCAAATTCTTTTTTAAATGATCGACCGAGTTTAACTCGAACCCGAACCCATGAACGCCCTTTCTCCTGCCTACATATCTCCCTTTAAATTTCAAAACTCAGACCCAATTCACTGTTTTCACTGCGCGCTTTATTTTTCCCACGATGAGCATGGTTTCTTTCTTCCTCGGGTAAGTCATTGCCGAGCAACCCTTCGTTTATGAACGTTTGCTTGTTCCTTTGGTCAAAGCTGAAAGTGGGTTTTAAGTTTATTATATAAAGCCTATTACACGTACAGAAGGTTATTCTTAATTTCTCTTTAAATAATTTTACCTATATGTCTCTGAAATTATGGCTTTCTTGGTCTGTAAATTTCTACCTGCAGCGTGGTGATAATGAAAATATTTCATCCTATTTTATTATTAATTTTAAAATTCTTATATAAAATATAATAAATAATTCAATATTTTTAAATCTAAAAATAATAATAATATTAAAAAATAATAATTTAATAATATTTTATTTAATTTTTATCTAAAATCATCTCACTATTTAGATTATTAAGTTTTTTTTTTTTTCTTTTTTCAAGGAAAAGATAACTCACTTGCTTTTGGAGAAAGAAAGTACGGTAGCTCTTTAAACCATGCACTTCCCTTATTTACAGTAATGCCATTCGTAGATTATACACAAAATGCGATCAAGCTCTTGTCACGAAGTTACGTAGAACATTTGAAAGATTTTTATTGATGTTTTTTACATTATTGCCATTAATATGTAAACCGTGGCAAAAAATGCTTTGGGTTAGGTGATCGATAACTTTAAATTTGGATTTGTGTTTTAGAATCGGGTTGGTTTTGGTCGTACTTCGGCATATACTAAACCCAGAAATCTTAATTTATATTTTTCAGAAAATACTTAAGAGTCTAGAGGCACGTTCGGGGCATGAGATGATATACAAAACTCTAATATAATTTTATTTTATCTCATCTTATTGCTAAATATAATTTAAATATAAAATTTTTAACTAATCATTATAATTTTTTTAAACTAATCATTACAATTTTTTTAAACTTTTAAATAAATAAAAAATTTATAATTTTTCAAATCCCCAAATAAAAATAATATTATAAAACTATATTCTTACAATATTTTAACTTTATAATATTTTTTATTCAATTTTTTCTCTATCATTTTCTAAAATTAAAAAAAATACTCAATTCAAACTATTTCACTATTATTCACAAACTATCTTACTACTATTTACAAAATTCTCATCTTATCTCACTCCTTAAACATGCCCTAAATTATGTTATTGAGCATTTATGAATTTAGGCATATAACATAATAATTATTAAAGTTGTTCCTAAAGTGTCTATCTAATTAAATAGTGGTACCATAGCATGTTCTCTATAAAATTTAGTGATGCATGGTATATCATCTAGGTAACTAGCTACGAAGTGAGATTTCAGAAGTAGCGCCACAAGATAAGTTGCTTGATAATAAATTAGGATTAGCATGCATTAACTAGTTATATATATTATTATTAAAGCCTATTCTTTGAAAGCCAATGTTTATGTATCACGTATGTCATGACATTTGTAAACATGTCATTCATCATATTTTCACTTCGCATATTTTAGTTATATATATATATATATATATATATATATATATATATATATATATATTATGCATCTCATGCATTTCATGTTGCATGAGACAAGTAAGCTTTTATAAGATCAAGTTCTAGATAAATATTAGATAAATCAAATGGCCATTATTAGGAGAGAGTTCGGTCCGGTCAGGGGAGGGGAGGTTCTGTGGACCGGATTGGACCTATTCAGTTTAGGGTTTTTCTACACTGAACTAGGCCAAACCCATTAAGGCCTTTAATTATAATTTTTGGTCCAATAAACCTGAATAAAAGGTTTTATTACAAAAAAAAAATCAAAAATTTCTATATCTATCTAAACAATTTAAACAAGATAACATACATCAAATCTGGCTTCTAAAAGAAAGAAAGAAAAAAACCATTTACAAGCATAGATAATGAAAATTGAAAATTATACAAGTTTTAAAAGCTGAAAATTAAAAGGACTTCAAAAAAATAATAGTAGAAGACTAGAATTAGAAGTCTAGAAGAGTATGAGACTAGGAGTCATATTAGTAATTTACGTCAAAAGCTCTAAATAAAAATATATCTCTCAAATATGAAATTGAAATAACACTATAACATAGGCTGTAGCATAAATTACTTATAATAAAAAAAAAAAAAACTATAAGTGGCTGCATAAAACATTTACATGATTACATCAATTCAAAAAATAACAATTATCCTCCTGGGCTTGGCAGCTGCTACATCATTTGGCTTGCATACTTTTCACTTTTCACAATACTCTGTAATATGTAAACAAAGGAATTATCAATTTAATATATATATATATATGCACCAAAACATCATGAATAAACTTCTATTATATATAAGTGTTATCACATTAATATTATAGTGTCTGTGCATCTGTGATAGCTACATGCATGCTTGGCTTCACTTGTTTTAATTTCTTTTTATCTAAAACCTAAATTTAATCAATGGATTTGTTATGAAAGTGATATAAAGAGGCAAATGGCCATAGCTCCAATTAGGGGTGAACAAATAAACCGCCTACCCGACCCGACCCGACCCGGAAGTTTCGACCCGAATCGCTGCAAATTAACCGTACCGAAACAAAATGGGTCGGAATCGGGTATTTCCGGTTAGTACCCATTTGAAAACAACCGGGTCGGGTAATTATCCATTAACCGCATCTTTCTTCAAACGACGCCGTTTACAATCCTGACTCTTCCCCCTTCCAGGTTTCCCCCGTCTGTTACTCCGCATTTTCATTCTTGATTTCTTCTGAAACCTACGCCCAGCGGCCAACTATCAGTTCCTTCTCTGTGACTCTCCGTCTCCCAGCCTCACAATCGTGACTCGACGATCTCAGCCCTGACTCTCCATCTCCCAGCCTCGTACGTGTGACCAACTTCTTCTTCTTCGGAAAGACGTTTTCGGCTTTAGGCTTGAAACGCAGCTCCGTCTCCGATCTGGCCGCTTGATCAGCACCTGGGTTTAGCTTTACCCCCTCACCTTGCTCTGTCTCCCAGCCTCACCGTCTCCGATCTGGCCGCTTGGTTCAACTGTCTCATCAACATTTCTCTATCTTTGCATTTTCTCTCTATGTTTTTTCGACAGGATTGGGAACAGACTCACATGACAATAACTCATGGCAAAATGGAATAACCGATTCCGACTCGAAAATTTTCCGGTCGAGTAATCGGGTAATGGAAGAGA
The DNA here is from genome assembly GCA_011037825.1 of Carya cathayensis. NCBI lineage: Eukaryota > Viridiplantae > Streptophyta > Magnoliopsida > Fagales > Juglandaceae > Carya > Carya cathayensis. The sequence continues at coordinate 1,003,503 of QGSO01000202.1, forward strand.
CATGGAATTATTCCGTTCGGAACAAACAAAATCGGTTCGGGTCGGAACATTCCTTTTCTCGGACCGGGTCGGGTCGGCGTACAGCCCTAGCTCCAATGCTACTAGCTAAAGAAACCTCACTACACAACTCTGTTTCCTACTTGTCAGATCAAATCAAGCAAGATCAGATCATGCATGAGCATCTATTCTTGCTTGACAAAATGAAAAGCAAAACTATTTTATTATAAAATGTAAACAACACAGCATCCAAATGTAATCAAACCAACAATAGCAAGGTTATATAAGCTACCATAGCTTAAACACTAAGGATAAATTCTAGATGAGCTAGTAGAGAATTACCTTTAGCAATTACTTTAAAGAGTTTGCATTCATTAAATAATTTCTGGTCTCTTAATGGTTTTGTGTTTTCTTTAATTTGTTTCTCGATCTGCCATGTGTGGTTGCTATTTAGTAGCTCATTATAATTAGGGATAATTACACTTTACCTCCTCAAACTTTCACTCAATTCATAATGTGCTTCCGAAACTACTAATTGGGTCAAAATGGACCCTCAAACTTTCAAAACTTTCCAATCCCCCCTTCCGTCTACTAGGAGCATTAAATCTAACGGAAATTCACTGCAAAGATATAATTTTCATCTAATTTATTATCATTGATTATATAAAATATAAAATAACATATGCTATTAATTAATAATAAATCATTAATAATTAACCATATATAAAATTAATTTCTACCTAAGTTGCAAGTAAGTATGAGTAATTTATGTACACAATGAAATTATTTTATATTCATTAACCATATATAAATTAATAAAAAAATATTTAATGGTTTATTATTTATTGTTAATTGATAACATATATTAATTTATATTTTATATGATCAATGACAATAAATTAGATGAAAATTACATCTTTGCACTGAATGTTATTCACATGAGTAACACGTGCAGTGAATTTCTGTTAGATTTAATGCTTCTGGTAGACAAAGGGGGGGATTGAGAAGTTTTGAAAGTTCGATGGTCCACTTTGATTCAATTAGTAGTTTCGGAGACACATTATGAATTGAGTGAAAGTTTAAGGGGGTAAAGTGTAATCAACCCTTATAATTAATCTAAATCGATTCAATTAGTACAAATATCTACTCTAGTTGATTATATTCGGTACTCTATAATTAATTTAAATATCCCATAAAACTGTGTGATACATCTATTCGATCAGTACTCACTCTAGATTATGTACGTACATTAATTTTGAGCCTAAACATGATTTCTCAATATTAATTTGGACTATATAGTTCGTCACAAGAAATTTATAAATGAAACAAATACATAGCACCGATAAGTTATTTAAAAAAAAAAAAACAACTCTCTTAATTTAGAATATGACTCTAATATGGATTTAGTTTTTCTTCATTGTATCAGATTAAGCTTTTCTCTAGTTAGCTAATGGTCACACGATCTTCATCATCTTTTGCCATAGTGTTATTGTCTCGCCCAATAAATATAGAAATACAGATTCAGTTTTTCTCAATAAATACACTGTACAATATTAGTCTATCAATCAATAACCACTTTCTTGTAGATTTTAACAGAAATTAAATAGAACTAGTTAATTCAAATAATTGCATATTACCAATTTTGATGCAACTAGAAAATCAGAATCGTAAAGAGAAAACAAATGCAAATTACTAAAGTAAGTAGTCGGCCTAACCTTTGGTTCCCGTAATCAGCATTGGGTTAAGAGCCGGTAGGCATTGAATTTGATCCCTCCACAGAATCAGCAAATTCCCCAACAAATTCTATCCATAAAAATTTAAAACAAAAAAAATTAAATCAAGTTAAATAACATAAAAGATAAAACAAAATATATCACAAAATATATCAAAAGATAATCATGTACTTAGTAACTTACCCATATTCATCTACTTCTCAAATTCCTCCACTTCATCTAATAAAGTCCTAAGGCTTATTGGCGTAGAAGAAGAACAAAATCAATTTTGTGCACATATGAGAGCCTCTACCATCATCGGATTTAAACTACTTAGGAAAGAGTCAAGTACACGACCCACAATGCTGAATGTAGATTCAGAGGCCACAGTAAATATTGGTATTGCTAGTACATCACGTGCAACCTTTGAAAGTACGCGATATCTAACTGAATTCACATTTCACCAATTTAGAATGTCAAAACGATCACCTTGATCCTTACATATTTCAGCTAAATATCTATCAACCTCTGACTTGCTTTCCAAAGAGTCTTCTGACTGTAACTCTTGCTTAAATTGGGCCATCAATGCAGCATGTGACGCTTGTCTATTCGCAGACTAATCTGTTAAAGGACTTGCATCTTCACGTGGAGAACTTGTGCGCTGAGGAGAACTCCCTTCTTCATTTTGGATGTATGCCTCATACATGGCATACATGCGGATAAATGCATTTTTCACCCTCCAACTCAAATAAATGGTTTTTGTAGCATCATTTACATACATTTTTCTCAACCCAAAATCAAGATATCGCATTTTGTAGCGAGGACCAAGAACAATCCTAACGTACAGCAACAAATTCTGATTATCCAGGTTCTCCCAATACTTTTCAAACTTTTGCTTCATATTTGTGACCATTAATCTCGCCACGGGGTTTCCTTGTTCACACTCTATGTTAATGACATTTTTAATAGTAACCAACTCCGTAAAAAAAGTATTGCAAGTTACATAATTACCCCCCGAGAAGCGTAAAGTTGCATCATGAAATAATTTAAAAAACCTCTCAAACAACTGTACCTTAGTCCAATCGGAGCTATTGGGAGGTCCTAACTTATTTGACTTTCTCCTATCTACCCCACCACCTTTATCATCGTCATCTCTAATACTACCTGAAAAGCCCCCATCTTCATCCGCCAACCGATCAAAAGCCTTTCTAAATTTTCCAGCTCTCTCCAACATAAGATAGGTGGAGTTCCACCTAATCAGTACATCTAGGCAAACATGACTTTTGGATTGAATCTCTTCCAACCCCACACATTTCTTAAATTTACTCCACCTTTGAGGGGAGGATTTAACATATTTCACAACACCCCTCACCTTCGCAATAGACTCCTCATATTCATTCAATCATTCACGAACAATTAAGCTCAAAATGTGGGCGCAACATCGAACATGCAAGAATTCATGTTCCAAGACCGTGTCTCTCTTATACTTAGTTTTTTATCTTTCAAATAAGAAATAGCCCCATTATTAGAACTTGCATTATCAAGAGTGATTGTAAGTATTTTCGGTCGCTCCCAATCATGCAAATACAACTCTATGCCTTTACCAAGTGTATCACCCTTGTGATTTTCAACCAAAAAAAAGGAAAGAATCATCTTGTGTAGCTTCCAGTCATCATCAATAAAATGCGTTATAAGACACATATAGTTGAGGTTTTGCACGGATGTTCATGTATCAGTGGTGAGGGAAACTTGTTACCCTCAAAGAGCACTTCTCAATTTATTTTTTTCCCTCAAACAAATTAAAACAATTCTTGGCAATTGTCCAATAGGATGGAATCCCTACCTACATAGGGCAAACCACAAGCATAAATTTCCTAAAACTCTCATCTTCAACAAAGCTATAGGGTAACTCATCAACAATAATCATCTCTGCTAAGGTTTGTCGGCAAGCCTCAACACTAACTGCAATGGGCACAAGTCCCTCACTACCACTACCTCCCTCCACCTTCCAACCTAGAGTCATCTGTGACTTATCCGTATTCTTAAACTGACCTTTTTTACATTGCTTCTCAATGTAATACTTCATAGACTTTGTATCGTTGATCTTTGTATCACATGCGTACGAAACACTACAATAATTACATACAGTCCTAAGTTTAGTGGGATAACCTTTTGGTATTTTTGAAAAGTAATCCCAAACCATTGACCTCACTCTACCACTTTATGACCCACTTACATTGGATGGGGGTGGGGGTAGAGGCATATGTGGACTTTGTATTGACTGGGCATCATTGGTTGAAGTTGAAGAGTCCATCTAGAAAATTAAACAACGAACAATTAGAAATATATACATATATATTTCTAATCCAGATATGCCTCCATCTTGTCCAAGGCTCAATAGGAGATTAGTAATATATATATATATATATATATATATATATATATATATATAAAACATTATTTATAAACATATTCAAAAGTGCACAAAAGATATCAGAATACTTTTGACAAATCCAAATATAGGGTGGGATTAAATTAATTAATGGAGATAAACTGAAATAATATATAGCTAGTGGTCATTAGGAGGTAAAGATCAGAATGCATATACATTCTCATATTTGATTTTGTCATTCACAAGCAGTTTATCTCTTAGATACTAGTGAAAAATATTTGTTGCTAATTTATTGGTAAAAAAAAAAAGTCAATATCCCATGCTTAATTAATTTCTTGTAATAAATTAAGCTGACATAGTGGAGACATTGAGCTTTTATATGTCACATAATTATAAAGAGTTACAATATTAGTGGTTTTGGAACTACATTTGGATTAGATTTTCATTTAAAATAATAGATAATTTGGAGGCACCATCCCATCCAAGACTTGAATTTATTTTTATTTTTTTACTTTTTTTATTTTCATAAAAAGAGACAAATTAATTAATTATATTGGAATTAGATTCTAAATTCCCATGCATGCAGTCTCAAAAGCTAGCTATGGTTGAAAGAACATGCATGCATGGCATCTGCTAGCTAGCTAATTGTTTTCTATTTAAAACTGTTTTCTGGAGTTCTTGGATAATTAAAGAGTCACGTACCAACTATAGAAAATCCCAAGTTAGATGAAATTAACTAGCTACTTTTTCTCAACTAATCATGCCTAAACTTGGCTTTATCAACCGCTAATTAATAATAATTAATCAATAGCTAGCCTTATACTTTACACACAAGTCCACTTGGATTTTATTCACATGTTGAGAAGCCCTGCAATCGCAAAATGGACCTTTTTTTTCATTCACATAGTAGAACCGTAGAACCAACCAAACTGTTATGAACGGTGGCTTTGGTCCGTAGCACACAAACAAGCCTAATATCCACCACTATCTAGCACACAAACAAGCCTAATATCCACAACTATCTAGCATACAAACAAGCCTAATATCCACAACTATTAAGTAAATTAACAAAAATAATAACTAATAGGTAAGATATAACAAAGTGAGAGAGAGACAGGCACCTCGTATTGCAGGGACTAGGGAGGAAATGACGCACGGCTTGCACGGGGCTAGAGAGGGCAAGGGCTTTCAGAGGTGAGTTGCGACGGAGGGGCTGGTTGTTCGGTTGAGATGTGACAGAGGGGCTACGGTTTGGAGGGGATGCGCATGGGGCTAGGGTTTTGAACTTTTGAGAGAGTTCTGAGATGAGAGTTGAGAGAGAAACATAAGTGAAGGGGAGGGGAGGGGAGGGAATCGGGGGGAGGGGGGAAGACTCAAATTCGTGTACTGAAATGGCACGAATTTGAAAAAAAAAATGTATAGGTTGCGTGAAACGACGTTTAGTTCAATTTCTAAAACTGAACCTAAACGGCCCCGTTTAGTTCAATTTTACTATAACGGCACCGTTTTCAATCCCTCACTAAGATCAGATGTGATTTTCACTTCTAATTCTAAACAATAAAAAAATTAATAAATTAGTAAAAAGATATTTAAGTTAGTAAAATTAAAATTAAGTAAACTATTTAATGTGTATTATTTAATTAACTCATTAAAAAAAAATCACTAATTAAAATTATATTGATGATGTTAATTGCTACTTTATTACTAACTTAGAGAGTTAGAGTATATCAATTGACAATTTTTTTTTTATTATCCAAGGGAATATGTTTAATCTTTATGTAATTATATTGTGATATTAGTTTAATATATATATATATATAAAACTAATAGTATACTATTATATATATATATTATATTAGTAATACACTAATACTAATACCATTTATCTATTAGTATATAGTAAATTAGTAATAGTTATTAACTTATTTACTATAACTAATATTACAACTAGTACTAATACTATAACTAATAACTAGAAATACTATAACTAATAACTAATAACTAATAATACGTAATAACTAATAACTAATAATATGTAATAACATTAGTACTAATAGATAATAACTAATAACTAGTACTACTAATTTACTATATCTCTTCATTGTCTTCAAACCCAACACATTTATTAATACTCTATGTAATACTATATTCATTTATTAAATGAGAGTAATATTCTTATAGTCTTATAATCTTATTACTAATACTAGCATATTAGATATTAAGTTAACTAATACTAATACTCTTAGTCTCTTATAATCTTATTACTAATACTAGCATATTAGATATTAAATTAACTAATAATAATACTCTTATAATCTTATTACTAATATAGTAATACTAGTATATTAGTTATTAAGTTAACTAATACCAATACTAATACTAATACTATTAGATATAGTTATAGATTTATAATGATTTAGTTATTATGAATTTATGATTAGTATACTATATAACTTATTAACTATATAATAGTATATAATGTATATTAGTATTAATTTAGACTATTAGTAATTTAGTCTTAGTATAAATATTAGTATTATAAATATTAGCCTATTAGGTTAGATGAAAATTATAATTAATTATATACAATTATAAATATTATATAAATAATAAAATATATTATATATATTATTCATTTAGTCCGGTTCGGGGTAAAAGGCCCCTGGATCAGGACCAAATCGAAACTAGTCGGTCCACCAAAATTTGGACTGAGACCGACCAGACCTACTCCCGGTTCGGTCGGTTTTGCTTGTCTAGACCGGCCGATACTCCCCCTAGCCATTATGCATGATACTAATGTAATTCAGGGTGGATGTGCAAGTCATGAATTCAAGTGTGGTTCACCATAGTATGCCAGAGTACTATCAGCAACTACCTTTGTGGCCGCAGTATGTGGGATTAGTGCACAACCTTACATATAGGATTAAGTGTGTTGGCCAATCATATGAGTCGAATAAATCAAATCACTCAGTGAATTCATATAAATCAGTCATGCATAGCATAAGCATCAGTATGACTAGTCATGATTTTAGTTTTCAGCATGAAATATTTTATGAAAACCTTATGTTAAGTATGTTTTCGTTATGATGTGTTTCTTATTGAGTTACAACTCATTTTAATTTATTTTTATATTTTTAAACTACCTTAGGTCTGAAAATTTATGAAGATAAAGCTGCAGAAAGGGATTTGGTTCAGGGAGGCGTGATAGTGACTTAGATCATGTACAAAAATTTTAACTTATGATTTTTATGGCACATATTTTGAGAAATTTTAATAAATGTTTCCGCACACTCTTATTTATGATTTCAATATTTTAAGATCAGGAAATAATATTTCTACATAATTCTCAATTCTAGAAGATCAGAATAAACAATTGAGGTCAAACACCTTTGTTTGAATATAGCTTGACTTCATTCGATTACAATCTTAGCGCACTTGTCTTAAAAGATAACAAGCACTGCTGTAGGTTTGAATTTTGTACAATTTCATTCATCTACAAAATTGGTTTATATACAAAAACAGGGCATGCTATGTATGGAAACTATACAATGTAAAACTCAAAAAGGAAAACTGATCCTTGATTCTAGCTTGCACAAATCCTGCCATATATCATGACTGCCGTTAGCTTTGAGTCGGCATATTGATCGCATTTGATTCTTCCTTGATATGCCTCCGCAAGAACGGGCTACCATCGGTGAGACCGATCTTGTTCCTTAGATAATTTGTGCGTTGTCTTGAAAGTGGTTTTGTGAGTAAATTGGCAAGCTGATCATTTGTATGTACATGTCGAACTTTAAGTGCATTTTTTTGAACCAAGTCCCAAACAAAGTGTAAATCAATTTGAATGTGCTTCATTCTTGAATGTTGGATAGGTTTGAAGCTAAGATGAGTTGTACCAAGATTGTCACACAAAAGCATTGGTGGTTTAGGAAGTGAGGACTTCATTTCATTGAAAAGTGAGAGGATCCACATGGATTCAGAGGCCGCTATTGCAAGAGCTCAATATTCGGCTTCCATGGATGATCTTGCAATGGCACGTTGCTTTTTGGAACTCCATGAGATAGGATTTGAAACAAGCATAATTAAATACACGGATGTAGAGCTTCTATTATCCAAGTTGCCTGCCCAATCTGCATCGGAATAGCATTTAAGAGATGGGCTAATGGTTCTTTTGATGGTGATGCTGTATAAAATTGTGTTCTTGAGATAATGCAACAACCTTTTTGTAGCAGTCCAGTGATTTGAAGTTGGACAATGCATGAATTGTGAGAGCTTGTTAACTACGAAACTGTTGTTAGGCCGAGTCAATGAGAAATATTGTAAGGCACCAATTACGCGGCGATATTTTGTAGAGTCAATAGCCGCAGATCCATCATCCAATTTCAAGGAAACCGAAATTGACAGTGGAGTGGTGACATCCTTGGCACCATCATGCTTGTTCTAGCCAAGAGATCTCTGATGTACTTATGCTGAGTGAGAAACAACCCATTGCTTGTATGAATTACCTCAATTCCAAGAAAAAAGTGTAAGGGTCCTAAGTCTTTAAGAGAGAATTTTGCCCTAAGGTTTTTTATGATACTTGCAACAAAATTAGAGTCATTGCTTGTAATAATCAAGTCATAAACATACACTAGAAAATAGGCAATTATTGACCCAATAGTATACACAAACAATGATGAATCAGATTTGGTATTAACAAAACCAAATTCCGGTAGAGCTTATTATAGGCAAAGTACCAAGCATGTGGTGCCTATTTAAGGCCATATATTGCTTTTCTAAGGCAGCAAACATGATCAGGTTTTGATGGATCCCAAAAACCTAGAGGCTGTGTCATGTATACCTCGTTCGTAAGATGACCATGTAGAAAAGCATTATTAACGTCTAATTGTCGTAATGGCCAACCTTGCATCACAACAATGGATAACAATGTTCGAATTGTCACTTGTTTGACTACAAGAATAAAAGTCTGAGTGTAGTCCAATTCAAGTCTTTGATTAAAACCCTTTGCCACTAGTTTGGCTTTAAATGTATTAATGAATCCATCTGCAATTCGTTTTACTCGAAAAAACCATTTACATCTAATAATATTGTCTTCTTGTGAAGGAGGTACCAGCTGCCAAGTATCATGGCACATAAGAGCCATGAGCTCAGATGACATAGCACCACGCCATCTAGAGTCAGAGAGGGCTTAATTCACAGTGGTGGGTTTCAAAGATGGGGGTATGGGGTGCTTGGTGACTAGAAACAATTTTTTTGGTTTATAAATATTGTTCATTGATCTAGTAACCATATTTTGTGTGCGAGATTTAATATTGTTGGGTACCTCAGAGACACGACTTGCACTTATATTTTGGGAATGATTTTCGAATGGATCTAAAGGAAGAGAAAGAAGCTGACTTACCTGTGAAGGAGCCAACATCGGAGGCAAGTCCTGCCAAGTAGTACCCAGCGCTGAGACTTGAGGTGCCGGCGGTGGTTCAGGAGATAGCGTCGAGAGAGAGAAGACCACATATTGTGCCTTGTCCAAAGTGGTTGTGTCCAATTTGGGGATTTTTGAGGAATTGGATTTTGGTTGAGCCAAGGGAAATTTTTTTTCATCAAAAAGCACATGTCAAGAGTGATAGAGCCGTTGGGTAGTGGGCTCAAGACAAAGATATGCATTTTGGGTCAGGGAGTAGCCCACGAAGACACACGATACTGATTTGGGCTAGAGCTTGTGAGTGTTGTAGGGCTGGGTTAAAGGATAACAAAGGCACCCGAACTGCTTTAATTTCATGTAATTGGGGGGTCTGATGAAAAAGCATCTCAAATGGGGTTTTATTGTTCAACGTTGATGTTGGCATTCGGTTGATTAAGTATGCAGCAGCTTGAAAAGCATATGGCCAATAGAAAATAGGCATATGTGCGTCATTGAGGAGGGTAAGACCTGTTTTAATAAGATGACGATGTCATCTTTCAGACATGCCATTTTGTTGTGGGGTGTGGGAAGCAGTGGTGTAGTGACCGATGCCATAAACAGATAAATAATTTTTGAGAGCAATATATTCACCTCCCTTATTGGAGTATAGTGATTTTAGTGTTGAATCTATTTTTTACAAAATTTTGGATTTTAGTGTTGAATCTATTTTTTAGAAAATTTTGAAATTGAGAGAATATAGTTTGAACACTTGATTTATGGGGCATAGGGTAGAGCCATATATATTTGGTATAGTGGTCAACAAAAATAATGTAGTATTTTGAACCATAAACACCAATATCATAAGAGGGACCACAAACATCTCTATAGATTAATTGCAGTGGTACCGTGCTATTTAAACCATAAGATTGGAACATTTTCCGATGTGCTTTATTTTGAGAACATAAGACATAAAGAGATGAATGTCCATTTTTATTAATAGGCAAAGAAAAAATGTGAATAAGATGTTGGGCAATTTTTGAAGTAGGATGGCCAAGACGCTTGTGCCATCCATCTGCCGTAGTACGTTCATGAACATAAACAATTGCGGGTTTTGAGATTGTAGCCATTGTTTCCAGCAAAAGGTACACACCATATTCACATTCGCCTTTGAGTAGTATCGCCTCCGTGATCCAATCCTTCACAAAAAAATGAGAAGGGTGAAACTCCAAATAGACATTATTTTGTTTTGTTAATGATGAATAGAGATTATATTTTTTTTAATGGTGGAAACACATAGAGTATCTCGCAAATGAAAAATACGATTAGGAGAGGCAAAAGATAATGACCCAATATGAGATACAGACAAACCTAATCCGTCACCAATCACTACTTCATCAATACCGTCATATTCAGAGTGAGTTGAAAGATTCGAGAGATCAGTGGTCATATTGTGTGATGCAGTCGAATCAACTAACCATTTCTGATCTTTGCTTTTAGAGGAGGCAGCACAATTTGCCGAGAAATCACTGGAAGCATGCTTCGGACAATTTTTGGTGATGTGGTCCAATTGATCACACAACTGGCATTTGGGCTTATACTTTCAGAAGCCCAAATCGTTGTTGGAGCGTTTGGCATTGTCACGACCTTTATTTGAGGAGGAACATTGTCCATTTGATCCAGATGGGCCTCCCATTCACAGGCTAAAATTTGCAGTTGCAACCAATGGTTGTGTAGCTTGTTGGTCCAAATGACGGAGATAGCTCTCTTGGCCAACTAGTAGGTCATGGAGCTCCTCAAACCTAAGAGAGTTTTCTCAAGCTCGTATGGGAGCAGTAATCTCCCGATACTTAGGACCCAAGCCATTGAGAATATAAAGGGTCAAATCGTCATCGAAGATAGGATGATTAATTATGGCCAGTTCATTGTCGATGAGTTTGATAGCCTGGAGAAATTCTGTGACAGTGAGATTGCCACTATTTTTGAGTGTGAGATCCTCCTTTAACTGCATCACATGGGTGAGAGACTTCCCTGCATAAAGACGAGTTAGTTTGGTCCATGCTTCCTTAGATGTCTTACAGGAAGCAAGCATGGCGTGATGGTGGTGGAGGTGGGAGCTAGCAAGGCATGAAGGATCAATTTATCTTGGCGAATCCAGTGGAAATTCATTGCTTTGGAAGTGGCCAAATTTTCTTCATCAATGATAGGATATTGAAGATCGCTGGTGACAAAATTCATGAGATCATAGCCAATAAGCAATGCTTCAAACTTGGCTCACCATTGTGGAAAGGTAGATGGCGTAAGTTTCTCATTGATGGTGGTGGCAGCGTTAATGGTGATAATAGGGGTATTAGAGGGTGAGGAAGAAGGGGCTCCAATAGGGGAAGTCATTGCCAAGGATGATGAAAGGTACTCATTAGAGACTGGCTCTCTTGATACCATAAAAGATAACAAGCATTGGTGTTGGTTTGAATTTTGTACAATTTCATTCATCTACAAAATTGCTTTATATACATAAACAGAGCATGCTATGTATGGAAACTATACAGCGTAAAACTCAAAAATGAAAACTGATCCTTGATTCTAGCTTGCACAAATCTTGCCATATATCCTGACTGCCATTTGCTTTGAGTTGGCATATTGTTGGCATTTGATTCTTCCTTGATATGTCTTCCAACATAAAATGCAGAAATTTAGGTCCCCCAATATTCTTAAGATCTATAGAGTTAAGAGATGGACATATAAAATGAGTATACTATGTTACTTGAGATATTCACTTGGGTGGTATAAATTTTCTGTGATTCACTTGTTGTGTCTATCTCACTGTAACACTCTAAGCCTTAAAATTTGAATAGGTACTTTGATTTGAATCCCAAATATTGAAGGACATCCCTTCTGTTTGGGCCAATAGCATCTTAATAGCTTAATTGAAAATGATTGTTTAAGAAAAGGAAGTAAAATTGAAGGAGATAGCTCATCTCACTTTCTTCCTAAAGTGTTGAGTTGATACTACCATCAACCATTGAACTTATTATTCTAATGGACAGTGCTACATCAACACAGCAGGGAGTTCCAGAATTTTTTTCAAGGTTTACAAGTTTCTACAAAACTTGATTATATCAACTCACAGTTCTTTCGGGATGATCAGCTGTGACATATTGTTCATACACTCAAATTACTTTTTATAAATAATTATAACTATTCCCACATTTTCCGGGTCTGCTGCGGCTAGTATAGTTATAGATATTGGCACCAGACTTGGATCTCTATAATCATACTGTAAGACTCGATACATATACATCCATATAATGCTCATATAAAACTGCATTTTCTCATACCAAACTTACATCTGAAGGCTGCATAAGCTACTGGTTTGTTAGCTCTCGCTTGACGTAGGCCGTTCTTGTAGTGAGTGAAAGAATGGTGGAAACCATCAGCTTGTAGTTAATTGGTTTTGTTAGATAAGCATCCATGCCCACCTCCAAGCATTTGGCTTCATCTGATGACATTGCATGGGCGGTCAATGCAACAATAGGAATGTGCAATCCGGTTCCAGCTTCTGATTTCCTGATTACCTTTGTTGCTTCATAACCATCCATCTTTGGCATCTGTTTTTCACGAAGACAAAGGTTCAGAACTTTCATGCAATGGTCAATCTAAGCACATTCACATGGCAAGTTAACACAAAATGCTGATTGCCAAAATAAACAAACTAACGTGATGTTTTGTAGGCATTCCTCTTAAAATTGCTTCTAGTTTTACTCTTGAATGCAAGAACTGCACCCCTGAATTCTAAAGAAACAACACTACCAGTTTTTCACTACTCTTGTATTTTTATTATTGAATATAGAGTGCTAAGTAAGACAACAGAGCATTAGAAAAGTGTGAGTTGTCTCAGATTCTTACTTGGCAATCCATCAGGATCAAGTCATATAGAGGGAAATCCCTGTTTTCTGCTTGCAATCTTATGTTTCTATCTTCACAGACACAATCCCTTTGACAAGCTTCTGCACCTAGCTTGCAATTCAGAGCATCTACTGCCTGAAGGCCATCTCCCACAGCAACTACTGTAGCACCCATTTTTTCTAGCATTATGGTTGCAACTCTCTGGAGTACTGGGGTATCTTCTGCAAGCAGTATACGTAGGCCCTCAAGAGATTTCTGTTCATTCATAGCCTTGCTTGAGTATAAATTACTCTGTGCTGTAGGACAGCTGCTAACCAAATGTTGTTCGCAGCATTCAGCATTTTCACTTTGAGGTTCTGCTGAAAGGGATGCTTGTGTGCAACATTTAGGTTCTTCATTTTGAACATCGTGAGAGTTGTGCCTGACTTGACATGGATCTCTTTCAGTTGAATAATTCTCTTTTGAATAAACACAAGTGAGTTCAACTAAACAGTTGTTAATTTTCTGGTAGCCTGAAGAACAAGGTTTTGTAATCCTCTCTCTTCGTTTTTCCCCATTACGTGAGCCACATATGGAATTAGAACTACGCATTTCAGGCATATCAGAATCATCAGAGCTGGCAACATCAAAATGTGTGGTATCAATCTCATGATATTCATGCAGATTGTCTTCTTTGGTAGTTCTCAAAGCATTTGAACTTTTCTTCTGCAGTTCAACATTTCTCTCCTTTATTACAGCTTCAAGAATGTGAATCATCTTTGCCTTGTAGAGTGGCATATTCACCATCAATATATGTCCTTTTCGGCGGAGTTCCATCTTTATGGCATTTGAAGTATCATGATTAAGCATCCATGCAAACTTCGCTTTCCCAAAGTAATTGTCAAGAAAGTTAATTTGTTCCTTCCATATATCTGTGCTCAAGTCAAGCAGTCCTATATCTACAACTATGATGAAGACTGGGTTCCTCATGTCTTGTATGCTCAGTACTTGAGTGTTCAAAGGTTCACTTAGAGAACGCTGTGCATCAAAGCCATTGTTACGAGCTGACCTTCTGATACAGAAGAATTCCCTAAGAATTTGTGTCAGCTCATTCCATTCAGATGCTTCCATTGTAAACACTCCACTTTTATGTAGCCATTGGGACATAATCAATCTCCCCATTCTGCCATGTAGAGCAAGCAGTACCTGCATTTACAAATTCAAATATTTAATCTCATTCTTTTTTATTGTTGCATAGTTGAATTGTATGTGAGCTTTCAAATGGTGTTCAGAAGAAAAAAATTGCGCTCACCACCAAACTATGGTTCGAAAAATCTACTCGGCAGTGCTGTTCTGTGCCATCGGCAGGTGCATTGAGAAGCAAGTAGAGCTGCATTAAAGTTCCTGGACCATCCTTCTTTGCAACCTTGATTTCTCCACCCATCTTGTTAACCTGTCATCAGCAGTATAATTGTGTGACGTATAAAGAGATTCAGACTCTATAGTGCACTGCACAATAAAGCCTAAAAATAATAATATGGAATCTTTTTTTTTCCCCATGAAATGCAACTGTGACTTAATAGTCACCGTCTAGGATCATTTGGCAAAATTATGGGCATGCAGCTGATAGCCTAGAGGTCAAAATTCAAACTTTACAAACTTGAGAAATTTCAGTGTGTGCATGCAGGGGAACAAAGGGGACTTAACTTTTAGGGAGGCATTATTAGGGGTGAGATTCGGCCAATCCGGATTGGAGAAACCGATCAGACCGGCCATTTTTGGACTGGATTGGTCCAGTCCGGTTCAAATTATATAGGACTGAATTCATTCGGTGTCCCCGGTCCAAGGGTTTTTCACCTCGGCCTAGACCAAACCAGACCGAATGAAAATTAAAAGAATATATATCTATATATTTTATTATTTATATAATTAATTATTAAGATATCACAATATTACATAAGTATTATATTCTTTAATATATAACTATAATATATAGTACTAGTATATATTAATAATTGTACAATTTATTATGTAACTTCTATTTAATAAGTTAATTTTAAATTAGTATTTTAAATAAATTTTTTTAATTAATCAATTTTTTTTAAAAAAAGGGTTTAGACCGAATGGACCGACCGGACCGGTCCAGTCTAGTCCCTAGGAATGTTTGGTCCAGTCCAGTCTAGGAAAAGTGATGGACCGAAATTACCCAGACCGGTGAGCAGCATTATGCTATTTACAAGTCGGCATGTAAACATGCCACTTACTATGGGATCCGTTACAGCTAAAAAGCCACAACATAAATACTTTCTAGTATTAGCTGATGTGACAGGCTTCCACATCAGTGGGGTGTTTGGTGTGTCAATTAGTGGGCTTACAATTAGAATTTTTTTTTTTTTTCCTTTCTTTTAGAGAGTCTACATGTAATTACCTAATAAAAAAAAATACTTTTTAAGGGGTTTTTACAATCTGGGAGGCTTTAATGATACACTTGGGTCCACCCATGTGCACACTCATACATAAAAACATAAAACAACAACTTCCATAAGACAAACTTTCACTGTGGCTCAGCCAATTGCCTAACTCCAAAAGATATGAATTACAAACTCCCAAATCAAACTCACAAACTTAACAGCCTCCACCCCTCCTCCCCCCCCCCCCCCCCCCCCCCCCCCCCCCCCCCCCCCCCCCCCCCCCCCCGCGCGCGAACACCAAATGCACCCAATTTTCCCACTAACTCACTGTACAACAACTCTCATGCATAATAAAAGCTATGCATTCATGTCTTCCTACCCTTTTCCCTTGATTTGGGATTGCCTTTATTTTGTAGGAAGCAGTGTACCTTGTTATTATTCTTCATTTCATTGAGGGTTTCCAAAAATAATAAGAAAACCTCTAAACTTACAACATCATGTACAAGACCAATGTACTTTTTGTTTAACGTGAGTTTATATGCCATCATCAATATATACAGGAGGCTTTTACTCACCAAGGTCCGCACAATGCATAATCCAAGACCAGTGCCACCGTGCCTGCAATTAGCAAAAGTTTCTGCAGATTTCAGTTCTTAATTTTGATAAATGCCTTATGTGTTCAAGATATGAATTTTATTATTATTATTATTTTACAACTCAAAAACAGACAATAGGCTGCATGTTCATCAGATAGGTTTTGTGGATGCTGATGCTTGTTTGTTTTACTTACGTTCGTGTTGTTGAGGGGTCAGCTTGCTCAAAGCTTTCAAATACAGATTCCCACTTGCTTGGATCAATACCTACAAAACATAAAGAAATTCTTACTTGTATTCATCATCAGAGTGTCTAATTTTACAATTCATATATGTAGTATTAAGATTCCTACCACAACCAGTGTCATCAACTTCAAACCGAAGAATCATTTTGTTTTCTTTCTTGCAGGCCTTCTTTGTATGGCTTCCCTGCTGCTTGAACTTTATCTTATGTGCAGGCTGTGATTTCTTATGGTCGAGAGGAAACTTCTCAATGTCAATGGAAGAATTTGAGTTCTCACACCATCCTCGTATAATGACATGACCCGCTGTAAGCCATCCAAAACAGTTCAGTATGCAAGCTTACTATTCATTCTCGAAAAACATAATCATTTTTTAAATTCATGTCCTTTTTGTCATTACTTTACGCACATCATAATTGAAAATAGGCCTACATTTGTATATTCTCTCCTACAAGGCATTCGGGGAGGGAACTCCTTCTACATATTGATCTTGCTGTCCTATGAATGCCTTGACAAACTATATAAACTTTCTAATTCAGACATCAATCATGATGTGGATGATGTATTAACTTACAATATCTACAAACCAGAGGCCTTTTTATTTTCCTTTCATTTTTTGAAAAATATCAAATTCATCAATGAAAGAACAAGGATCAGATGCTCCCAAGAGCAAATGATAACTTACAAGATATCTGAGCTACAAATGATAACTCTAAATCACATGGTCCCAATCATTTGTAGCTCCAACTTCTAAAAGAAACCCACCTGAAAAGAAGAGACTACTTATTATCTCAATCCCAATCTAGGTTGTTTAATTCTTCTGGAACAAATCACTTGTTTTTTTTTTTAAGTTTTTATTTGCAGGTTGTATTACAGTCTGATATAGCCTTTCTTTTGTTTTTTTGATAACTAGTCTGATAGCCTTTCTAATAGCTACTATTTATTGACATTTACAATTCTCACTCTTTCTATTTTCCATTTCATTATTATTTCTGCAGCACTGTCAAACTAGGGCCATCAACATTTGCAATACATGAGTTGCACTTACATGATGTGAACTTGAGAGAATTGCTGATTAGATTTGCAAATATTTGAACAACTCTAGCAGAGTCTCCTCGAACTAATTTTGGCATATTATCTAAACAGGAAACAGAGAGAGTGAAAATCCACATCAGAAACAGACAGCTATAGTTAAAAATGATAAGCTTTGACCATTATCTGAGTTGTCTTCCTCTGAGACTTAAGGTCATACCAGAGAGATCCAAAACAGTTTCCACATTGTGGTTAATGCACTGCACAGAGAACATATCAACAAGTCCTTCAAGTTCTCTCCCCAAATCAAATTCCGCATCTTCCAACACCAGCTTCCCAGATTCAACCTATATGGTATATTTTTAATTTCATTTCAGGAGTGCACTATGTAGAACAAGTTATGTGATTTCAAGATTTATTTAATCAAAAATTCATAATGTTTCTGTAACAATTAAAATTGAAGAAGTATATGTTATTGGAAACCTCCTCGACAAACACCAGGAACATACACTAAGCATGTTGTAATCTTGTCAATTGTATTTCATAACTTCTAATGCAAATCTAGGTAGTTAGTTTTCTTTCTAATTAGACGTAGTCGTGCATGAATAGTAAAAGTTATGCAACTAAAAATAATGAATATGGAATTCCAGAATATGAAGACAGAGATGGAGAGGAAGGAGGAACAGTGTAGAAGCAACCTTTCAAATGTTCTTTGGATTTTCAAGAACCAATTTTTTTCCTCATTTTCAAAGTTGTGATTTTAAGATAAATGAAGAGATTTGAATAGAGAAAGTGAGTCCAGACCTAACATTTTAAAATTTCTCAGTTAGGGGTTGAAAGTTGATGAGGTCAAAATAGCAATATAAACTAATTTCTGTATAGTCTTCGATATATGTCTTGTAATTAAATGTAAAGAAAGCCGTGGGATGCAAAAACCTATAATGAATGCAAAAAGCTCTAAATATGATGAAAAACAGTCCTTCCCCAGGCCAAACGGAGCCGGTCACATTTTTGCCACTTTGCTCTTTCTAAGTAGCCATAATTAAATGAAAAAGATTACTGACCAACTTATGGTCCTCAAGATTCTTCATGAATTTAAGATACTACTTAGATAAATAAGTATGTAGAGCTTTAAACTTTCAAACTTCATGAGTTAAGAAAGGATGTTGTGGTTTCATAGGAGAAAAACTTTATGGCTTCAAATTGAGATTTTGTAATACATTGTCTGGTAAAGAATGGAAGGTGACCGCCTCTCTCCTGATTAACTGTATGATCATATGCACTAGCTTGTTTTATGTGAGAATCAATTGATACAATCCTCTTGGCTTGCTCACAATCATAAGTAAATGCTTGCTTTATATCTCACCTTGCTCAAATCCAATATATTGTTTAGAAGCCGGAGTAGAGCTGTTGAGCACTTTCTAATCTGGGTAACAGTTGCGTACTGTTCATTTGTGAGGCAATCATCACATATGAGAATGTCCAGTAACCCAATTACCGCAGCCATAGGTGTCCTCAGTTCATGACTGCAGCACCACAGATTTTGTATCAATCCATAAATATCATAACACTACTATATATCAGTATTCAGTACCTTGTACAAGTTGAAATTACGGACCTCATGTTTGCTAGAAATTGGCTTTTATAGTTGCTAGATGCCTCAGCTCTTCTTCTTGCATCAAGATGGCTTATCAGCTCTGCCCTTAGTTTCATTTCTTTGGACACCCCATTTGTCAGTATCAAAATGCAGATACATCCAATGAATAGGATACACAAAGATGCAGATATCAATATAACCAATGTTTTGAAGGCTCGCTCATCTACCTTCCCCATTATATTTTTTCTTGGAATGATGATGACCCCCACCTGCACAAAGTTCAATTTTAGTTTCTCCCTTAGCTCTATTTAATGTTAAATTACTATTGTCCAATTAGACAAAAAGGGAAGACTTGTACAATCCTCATTGTATTTTTGGTTTAACAAAGAGTATCATAGAATCTATCTATAACATATACAATTCTCAAAGAAACAACTTTGATCCTACTGAATTATGCCATCCATTCTTACATAGAATGATCATAAATCTAAAATAATTTGAAAAGTCATATCAATGAATATTAGATAATTTAAAAGAAAAAATATATTCATTATCCTCTCACCATCCCATGATGTGGCGTTAGATGATAGGTTCACAAGTGAAATATAATAAATAGTTTCCAATCATCTAATGCCACATCATGGGATGATGAGAATTGGGATGATGAGTAGCATTTTAAAATTCTTTTTTCTCTATAACACTTATTCTTTCCTATATATCTAATTTATTGGAATTAGTAATTGAAGTAGACCACATTCAAACAACTTCATAATTAGGTTTTAAACATGATAAAAAAAAAATTAGAGTAGAATTAGAAACTAAAAGTTTTTGTTTGAGCATAGTGTACAACTAGTTATGCTTAAGATACAAATCTGTTCTATCTGGCCTCTAGGACCTCATATGTTCTTAAAATATAAGGTCTAGAATACCAACGGTATGGAAGAAATTAAAATGGGGTCAAAACTTACCAAGGGCAGCCTCTTCAATTTTAGGAAAAATGAGTCAATGTAATACTGCTCGTGGCCAAGCCTGGCATTTTCTGCATGAATCTCATGACTCTGAGAAAAGTTGTTTCCGTAGGCTCTCTGTAACCATGTAGCTCCCATTTGTATTACTTCATCCTCAGAATCAATAGCCCTCATAAGCTTGGGCCCGTCGGTTGAATTTCTCAATAGTGGAGCATTCGTGGATGTAGCAAGTAAATAACCCTCTTGGGATGTCAAATATATGTGCCCACTGTGGACTTCAACAAGCTCCTTCATAAGCTGGCCTACACTATAAAGTGCTGTAGTAACACCCACAACAGCCACAATACTTTCATTTGAAGGGTCCCAAACTGGCAGTGCTGCTGAAAGCAAGGGTGTATCTGTGTATTTGCTCACTGCTACGTGCCATGAAGCTACACCATCAGGTACTTGTGAAAGCCCTGCAATATTGATTAGGTCATCTGGTGGGATTGGCTTTGCTTTCCCTTTCTTCTCACCAGTGATGGGATCAAGGGGCTCCTGATACCAAACTGCAGAAATGTTACCATGTATGGATTGATCTTTCCAACCTTCTTGTGATGATAGCGAACCAATTTCATAAGATGATCCGCTGACACTGATAGAATAGTTTACAAGATCCGAGTAGATGTAGAATGTATTGTTACTCCTGTGATCTCTATGGAATGCCTGGACAAAACCATTTCTGTAATTTATAGTTATTGCATTGAGAGCTTTACGACTTGCAAATAGTGCCCATGTTACATCCCTCATTGATTCGTATAGCTGCTAAGAGTTGAACAATCACGAAATCAACAATATTGCCTAGACCAAGCAGTCACAACTATAATTTACAAGAACAAACATTGCATAATTATAACGACTTGCTTAACAATCAACCTCAACTTGTTCGGCATGAGTTTGGGGATTGTTGTACCGTCTGAACACATACTCTGACAGCTTAACCTGTGCTGTTGTTATCTCAGAGGTAGAATTTAAGATGTTCCACATCCGTAAAATTGGACGTTGCAGGAGTTCATTTCGAAGCCCATATGCCAAGCTATTCAGTGATTTTGTTGTGTAGATCTTTGTAAAATGCCATGTTAATATGGTTAGAAGCCCAATTAAAATGGCAAGCATGACCTGTAAAAAACAAAGAAGACTTTTTTAATATGTCAAAAAGCCAAATTGAAGCTTCAGGGTTAACACAAATAAGTACTCATCTATCTAAAGCAGCTAATCAAATAAACGACTTCCAACCATTTTGGCAGAATGGGTTCTGTTGTCTTGGAAGTTTATGCAGTTCCACCCTAGGTACACAAACTTAATGGCTACCTTTGTTAGAATTTCACACTCAACTCTCTCTAATTCAGCCTGAGAATTCTCCAAAAGTGTTAAAAAAAAAAGGAGCAATTCGATAATACGCAAACGATTCTCAAGAGGCATGTGATGTTCCTCAGATCAACACCTTCATAGTATGTATATTGTATTGATATTAGCCAATTTTCGACTTTGATCATTCAAGCCGACCAAATTAATTACATAATTGAATCCCTATCGCAGTTAACTGTGCAGGGAAGAATAGTTTCACAAACCATGATAGCAAGGCGAGCAACGAAGACGCTGTAGTAGGAAGAGAGACAACGAGTAGCAGCATACTGAAACTCTTCTCGTTCAACATCCCTGTGAAAAATTCTCCGACCGCGTAGAGCTGAACTGCTCCTCCAAGGAGTGGCAAAACCTGATATTCTATCCAACACCTTTCTCAGAGGAGTACCCATCGGCGTGCTTGGAGTTGGTGAGCATTCACAACTTCCAGGGTGGGTCTCATCTGCCATTCCCTCCTGAAACTATAAAGAATGCATTGCCCAGAAGCTATGCGCGTCTGTGTGGTGCACACAGAGAGAGAGAGAGAGAGAGAGAGAGAGAGAGAGAGAGAGAGAGAGAGAGAGAGAGAGAGGGAGAGGGAGAGAGAGTGAGAGAGAGCTTGTTGGGTTGGAGTTTTTAATAACACGGCTCGTGTCATTTCCCACTTTCTCAATGCAAGAAGCACCTCTGGTTGCAAATTCTAAAGTGGGCAGATGATTCCTCATCCACAAGATCCATGGTGCATCTGCCAAAATCCGATCTTTGGAGTAGAAGTTGGAGTCTAAGCATGAAACATGTTAAAATTGCTTACATAGCAATTCAACAGACGGCCAAGTAAATTCTTTGCAGTGACAGCCTGGAAATTCCATGAACTGGGTGGAGCTCGCACTTCTCGCTTAACTAAATCGTTAGACGTTAAATCAACAGGCAAGATATTTCATTAAATGATTACAGAGAACGAATAAAATCTATTTTTCCAGTCTTTGTTAACTTTCTCATGCAGAAACAGGGAAATAAAAACTGCAGATAAAACAATGTCATTCAACCCCATGCCCATAAGCATTCCTTGAAAAGATCGAAAAGTAAAGTTTTCAAAATATCAAACGGGTTCGAACCCGTCCGTAACCGTTGCATATAACAACGAAAAAGACTGGTTCTTCTTTCTTTTACAAGTTAGGAGCGATGCGAACTGAAAGTTTTATAATCAGCATCACATACCTCGGCCTATTAAAACCATGGCATCTGGATTCTGAACCCTTCCGGCTAAGTGGCTTGCAAAAATAGAGTGTTTCCACGTTACGTGTATGGACAACGTTAGATTGTAAAATTCTTTGATTATAAAACAGATATAACATCAAATTAAATCATATTAATTTATAATTTTATTTTTATAAGATCTACTTAACACTTCTAAGAAAGAAGAGTATCACATTTATAAAGGGAGATGATAATAGAAATATAATATATAACATTAATCCTTATTATTCTTTTCATGTAAAGTTATATTTTTAGTTATTTCTAGACATGTTTATATTCTCAGTTGAAATATTGGAAACCAAGGTTTTAAGCTTTTAACATTGAGGCATCGTTTGTTTATACAAATGAGATGACATAGAAGTTGAATACAATATTATTATAATATATTTTTTTAATATTATTTTTGTTTAAAATTTAGAAAAGTTGAAATCTTTATTGTATTTTATGTAAGATTTTGATAAAGTTATAATAATTAGATGATATGAGACGGTTTGAAAAAACAAAGGAAGCATGATATTTTTGTAAACTTTTATTTCCTTTTTTATTATATAATGGCTCAAGATATGCCAACTTGATTACTAAGAGCACTAGTGTGGGCTACTTAAAGTTAAATTTTAGTCAAAAAATAACTTAAGTGTCAAATAAAGTGTAGTAGTGGGCTTAATAAATGAGTAATATTTTTAACTTCAGATCATATGGCTGGTCAAATTTGTTGAGCTGAAGAGGTTGACCAAATATTATTTTTAGACTAAAAAATGATCTTCCCGAATGCCAACGTCAGGATTCGGTTTGATTCTTCTATGCTGAATAATGCGATTTTATTTTCTTTTATCACTTCTTTGTTTGGTTGCTAGGTAAGATATCGATGCGAATTTTTTTTTTTTTAAGTGGGCTGCAATTTTTATTTTCTTGATTCGGTGCGATTTTGTTTGCAATTTGTTTATTGGTATTTTCCTTATTAGACATCATTTGATTTTGCCAATTTCTAATGTGAAAGTT
This sequence comes from Carya cathayensis, assembly GCA_011037825.1. Taxonomy (NCBI): domain Eukaryota; kingdom Viridiplantae; phylum Streptophyta; class Magnoliopsida; order Fagales; family Juglandaceae; genus Carya; species Carya cathayensis. The sequence goes on from QGSO01000202.1 coordinate 1,027,366, forward strand.
AAAAATCAATATTTTAATATAATAGTGAAAGATTTGTTGAGTATATTATTTGGTGTAATAAAGAGTGGCTAGCTAAAATTTGTAAAAGTGAATTTTCTAAATAAAGTTTATTGAGGTTGCTATTAGTGCTCTATGTAGTAATGGGCTAGTTAAAATTAAATTTTAGCCAAAGAATAACTAAAGTGTCAAATAAAGTGTAGTAATAGGCTCAATGAATGAATAGTATTTTTAACTTCAAATCATATGGCTAGTCAAATTTGTTGAGTTGAAGAAGTTGGTCAAATATTATTTTTAGACTAAAAAATGATCTTCCCGAATGCCAACGTCGGGATTCGGTTTGATTCTTCTCTGTTTGATTCTTCTATGCTAGGATGATGCGATTTTATTTTCTTTTACCACTTCTTTGTTTGGTTGCTGGGTAAGATATCGATGTGATTTTTTTTTTTGTTTTAGTGGGCTGCGATTTTTTTTCTTTCCGTGGGCTGCAATTTCTTTTTTTCTTGATTCGGTGCGATTTTGTTTGCAATTTGTTTATTGGTATTTTCCCTATTAGACATCATTTAATTTTGCCAATTTCTAATGTGAAAGTTAAAAATTAATATTTTAATATAATAGTGAAAGATTTGTTGAGTATATTATTTGGTATAGTAAAGAGTGGCTAGCTAAAATTTGTAAAAGTGAATTTTCTAACTAAATTTTAGTTAAAGTTTATTGAGGCTGCTACTAGTGCTCTAAGTAGTAGTGGGCTAGTTAAAGTTAAATTTTAGCCAAAAAATGACTAAAGTGTCAAATAAAGTGTAGTAGTGGGATCAATAAATGAATAATATTTTTAACTTCAGATCATATGACTGGTCAAATTTGTTGAGCTGAGAGCATTAGTAGTGGCCTCAATAAACTTTAGTCAAAATTTGGCTAAGAAATTCACTTTTATAAATTTAGCTAGTTACTTTTCCACAACACCAAATAATAGACTCTACAAATCTATCACTATTCTATTAAAATATTGATTTTAACATTTTCTTTTATTTTAATTCTAAGTGTAATTTAAATATTTATTCATTATTAAAAAATTACACATTAATTTTTTAATACTTATAATCAAGAACTACTTTTTCCTTAAAATAAAAATGAAAAAAAAAATCAATACACGAAATTCAACCAATTGCATAATCAATAACTCATTAATACATATGCCTCTCTATGTATCGCTTGTGTGAGTGAGAGAGAACCAGCAAGCAGCAGCTTGGGCGTAGAGGCAGCAGGAAGAAATATTTTTTTAGTCACAAAATAATATTTAGCTAGTCGGAAGGGCTGGCCAAATTTAGCTAGTGAATTAATCTTTGGCTATAAATACTGTTCATTTGTTGAGCCTGTTACAGTGCATTAATTGTGCATCCTAGCTATTCCTTAGCTAAAATTTGACTTTGTTGAGCCCATTACTAGTGCTCTGAAGAGGTTGGTCAAATATTTTTTTTAGACTAAAAAATGATCTTTCCGAACACCAACGTCAAGATTCGGTTTGATTCTTCTATGCTAGGATGAATAATCTTTCCGAACGCCGACGTCAAGATTCAGTTTGATTCTTCTATGCTAGGATGATGCGATTTTATTTTCTTTTACCACTTCTTTGTTTGGTTGTTGGGTAAGATACCGGTTCGATTTTTTTTTTTTTTAGTGGGCTGCGATTTTTTTCTTTCGGTGGGCTGCAAGTTTTTTTTTCTTGATTTGGTGCGATTTTGTTTGCAATTTGTTTATTGGTATTTTCCCTATCAGACATCATTTGATTTTGCCTATTTCTATTGTGAAAGTTAAAAATTAATATTTTAATAGAATAGTGAAAGATTTGTTGAGTCTATTATTTGGTGTACTAAAAAATGGCTAGTTAAAATTTGTAAAAGTGAATTTTCTAACTAAATTTTAGCCAAAATTTATTGAGGCTGCTACTAATACTCTAACATTGTAAAGGTATGCAACTAGCATCATGAAAGAGTAATTTTTACACTTGTCATTACACTTTATAAAGAAAAAAAAAAAGTTAAGATGGCTAATTTCTTTTACATTAACTCATGCAAACTCTGGTGCTAAAGAGCAGGAAGTTTGAATGGATTTCACATCAATGATGTGTTAAATGCACGTGTTAAAAAATAAACTTGCAAGCAGAATTCTTTATCTAGAAATTCAAAGAGATGTCTAATTTCAATGGAGATTGTTGAACGATCTGGTAAAGGCCAAGCAAATACAAACTGAAGTGGGTTGGTTAGGTTCCGGGATATGCAAATACTGGTTTCTTTGGAATTTTTGGGAGAAGATTAAAGAGATTGTTAGCTTGCTTAATATTCGATTTTGACATAATTTTAGAGAGGCTAACATGGCAGCTTATTTTTTAGCAAAAGAAGTCACGAAGGGCAAAGTTTCGGATTTTATTAGTGATGAATTTGTGCATGGACAACTTCGGGGCATTGTTCGGCTAGATAAATTGGCCTTTTCTTGTATTGGGCATTGATTTTTTGTGCAAAAAAGTTATATGTATGGTTTTTCCTCCACCACAGTAAGGGTTATCAATAATTAGAGGCTAGAACTCGATTAAAAAAAACAAAAAAAATTTACAAGCTGATGTGGGTAAGACTATAATTTCATGCATGCATGGTGATGACCAATATGGAGAGAGGAATTGACATCTACCATTAGTTAACTCTTAAATGAAGCCAGAAATGAGAGCTCCAAACCAAATGGTTGTACTGGGGTAGTAAATTAAACTGCAGACAAATATGTCATTTACAACCATATTTATCAAGCATTTCTAGAAAAGTTATAATAGAAATTATTTATTTATAAAAAATCTTACAATATGATGTATTCGAACAGTACATCATATTGTAATTTTTTTTTTTTTTGTTACTGTAAATTAGATCTGATGTACCCTATCAAATCATCAGTTTATAATTTTTATTGTAAGATTCCTCTTTGTGAATATAGTACTTCTCAAATTATAATATATACATAGGTTTTTAAAAAATCAAACGGATAATCGATAGGCATACATATACGGTATCTGGATTTTCAACACCAATCGACCTGCTCAAAACCATGTCTCTTTTGATGATCTGGTCTTTAATCAATTAACCATATGATTCATATCAAGGTACTAAAATTAATAATACTCTTTTTAATGTTCTAATTATTATATAATGGTTCAAGTTATACGTGCAAACTTCATTGCATAAAACATTTTTCATTGAATAAAACTTGGTTATTTCTGGTTTCTGCAAATCGCAAGAGTCTAGTACTAGTATCTTGAAAGGCCATGACGGCATGCCTGATTTTGAGGCAGATTGTTGGACGACCAGGTCAAGGCCAACATTGATGGTGGACACTACCAAAATGAAACTTTTTAAGAAAGAAAGAAAGAAAAAAACAAAAAACTTGTAAATTTTTGTCTCTCTGTGGTGGAAATTTATGGGGGGAGATCATGGAATTTGTCATTTTTTGGGTGGAGTGTGAGTGACCACTTTCAAGTTTCAACTTAGGTAGACTCACTCCTCTTTGAAAATCTCAGCAGCGTTTTAGATGTGTAATGATGTGCGTTGTTATTTGGTCGGTCATGTGGGGTTGATGCTTGCTTACCCTTTAGTGTTACAATGTTGAAGTTTGAAAAGGGTGATTGCTAGGAAAAAGGATGGGCAGTATTAGTAGAATGGGGTAAAAACTAAAAGTCTATATGTTTTTTTAATACAAAACAAAGCTTCTTGATTGAGACTGGAGTTCAAATCTTTTGAGTGACATAGAGTATAAGATTAATTTCTCATTTCGTGTCTAATCGAAGAAGCAATGACACTCGATCGTTACCAAACTCGATCAGTAATATACTGTTGAACCTAAACCTATAATGTTTTGATTAAGTGGTGTCCTAACTTGGTCATAGGACTTCTTGTTGGGTGATATGTAAACGACTCTGATTCTGACAGACAAAAAATGGCAACTTCAGAAGAGGATGTTTGATTGTTGGACTTAGGATAATGCATCCCAGCACCATGAAAAACCCAATTCCTCTGCATAAAGCACAAAATTATTAGAAAATGTAATCGTTTTGAGAGAACTCGTCATTTTCACCTCTCTTTAGGTTAGAACTACTTTCTTGCAAGACTTTCTTTGCAACCAATCAAAGCAAAGGTGGTGAAAATTAAAGAAAAGTGGGGGTAGATAAATAAATAAGGATAATATATATTGAGACAAGTGGTGGTAGCTGATAGCAATCTGGAGATGAGGATAGAGACAAGGGCGGCTGATATAATATTTTGAGGCAAAAATGTGTGGAGAGAGCACTAAGGAGGGGAGGGACCTTGAGATGAGATGGCATGGATAATCCTGTAGAACACAGTTATGGTGCTACACCTCAATAATCCATGATCCCGCAATTCAATTCTGTACGGTCATTCATTATCAGAGAAGCTGAGGTAGCTCATGTCCTAATCGACTTTAAACCAAAAAATGTGTTTAGTGCCCAACCAGTCTCCACACTAATCCATTCCTATTGCTCAGCCAACCCAAAACAACACACTCAACAAACATTATCATCATCATTTGTTTTTCTTTGTTCTCATCACAAAAACCATCATCATCCTCTTTCCTTTGCCCACTTTTGAGGGTAAGAATAGGTAACACCACCTCACCTCACCCTTTCCTTTAATTTTCTTTTCTTTCTACTCTTTACGCAAGGTTCTTTTTTAGGTATTTTCTTTTCTTTTCTTTTTGCCTTCCCCCCAAAAATAAAAATAAAAAAAGAAAAAGGAAAAAGGAAATGTGTAATAAAGTAAGGTAGAGAGAGCAAAAGTGCCACATGACATCTTTGAATAATAATAAAAAAAGACTTATTTCCCTTCTTAGAGATATATGCTTGCATGACCACTTATTTTGAGAATCGCATGTGGCTTCCAACTTGAAGACTTTTGAGTCCAGAGGCATATCCATTAAACACGAATAGAGGCAAAAGTCCAAACAGCACGATGTGTCAATCCTAAAAGATTTGCCACATCCCAAAACTTCACCAACGATTATATCTAGGTATCTCTTGTCTATTTGTTTTGTTGGGAATTTGGACCTCCCAAATTCACCCCTTAGGATCTACCCTTTGCAGGAATAATAAGAAAAATAGAGAAATAATAACAATACAAGATATTTACGTGGAAACTCTAAAACAGAAGAAAAACCACCAAACCCAGAGAAGAAAATCCACTATGTGAAAAATTATTACAATCACACAATTTCTCTCCTCACCCCAAACACACTCACAAAGCTTTCCTCACTAGCAAAACTTTAACTCACACATCTTCCCATTTTTAAAAAATGGACAACAGAAGAATTTAACTAGAGTCAAAAGTTACTAACTAAGCATTTGACTGGTGCACTTAAATCAAGGAGGCTTAACCTCCTTATTTAGGCATTGGGGCCTTACTCCTTTTTATTTCCCACCCATATGGGACTAACCAAAGGAGCAAAACACTCAACAATCTTCACCTTGCGATTTTGACTGGTTCCACAGCCAAGTTCCACCTCAATGAAGATCTTCATAGTTTCTGCTATAATGGTTCACCATAAAAGCATACCCACTCAGAATAAACCAATTCCAAGCATTTCACTTCAGCTCATGTCGAAAAATAACCTTACTGAAAATTATGATATAACTTCCATGTTTGACTTTCCTGGAAGTTCATCAGCCATCGACATGAATTTTCACCACACACCCTGCATTAATGCCAAACCAATGCCTGTGTGGAAACTTGTGGACCCATTAACATTAACACATGCATCCTCTATCATGGAAACTTTGGGAATTAGCGGCATGCCATGAGGATATACATATCTCTTTTTCCATGGAGAGAGACACAACATTAGCATCAATACCAGTATCTTCATTTACTAACTTGGAGCCACTTGCCGAACCTGCTCCTTGTACTAGTCATTTCACTAGTAGCTTCACTAGTCGCTAGTATCACTGCTGACTTCAGGGGTTGATCTGCCCTTCAAGCCTTGTGTAAACCAATTTTTTCACCTCAAATCTGATAGGATTTGAAACCCTACTCCTTGACATTGCTTTGACGAATTTACTGTAGAAATAAATAGTACCTCACTAAGTAAGTTCCCAGGAAAGATTAGAGGGTCACAATGGACACAGTTAAAATTTTCAAACTCCTAGACAGAACCTCCTTAGACTGTATATATCCACACTACCACACCAAAGCTCCACCTCACAAAAAGAACCTAGTGACTCTGATACCAATTGTTGCGCCTCTAGCCTATCCAAAATTACATAAGACGATATTTAAGTGGTTCAGCAAATTGTGTACGTCAACTGGAGCCAAAATTCACTGAGTTTGTATAAGATTACAAACACTCAACAATTTCTCTCTCACGTCTACTATCTCTCTGTTTTGCCCAGATCATTTTACACAAATGAGCTCTCCTTTTATAGGAGAAACTTCAGATGACAAATACCTACAATTGTTGACCAAGAAAATCGGTGCAGCAATTTATGGTCACAAATTGCTATCAGAGAATTGGGTGTCCTAATATGACAAAGAACTTTCAGTGGCTACACATGAGGAGGTAGCTGTGCATGGGTATGAATACTTGGGGGGATTTCAACAATAGTCAAGTATCCACTGTGTATTGTGTACAACGGTTCCAAACTTGATCCGCCTCTGCTTCCCCAATACACAATGCTCACAGAAAGACAGTTTACCAGTCTTGGCACCTTTGAGTAAGTCTTGTTTTACTAGTGTTTGCAAAACTTTTTCTCCAGCATGTCCCATATGCATATGACAAAGACTAATGGTGTCAGCATCAGTCTCATCTAGATTCTCACAATATGTGAAAGCTCTTCCATCAACAGTACTTCCTTGCAAGAAGTACAAGTTTTTTCGTCTCAAATCCTTCATAGTCACCTGAATTCCCATTACTACTTTGAAAGTTTCGTTTTCAATGGTGATTCTAAATCCCTTTGAATCCAAAGATCCAAGTGAGATGAGATTTTTCCGCAAGTCCGGAACGTACCAAACTTCTGTCAGAATCTTGACGCTTCCATCGTGCAGCTTCAACCGAATACTACCTATTCCCTGAGTTTTACAGGCACTATCATTGCCCATAAGTACTGCTCCACCCTCAATCTTTGTGAAGTTAATAAACCAGTCCCGATTGGGATATATGTGATAGGTACATCCGAAATCCATAATCTATTCATCGGAATGACAAATGAACGATGAACTTGTTAAGACAAAATCTTAATCCTCATCTATGTCCATGACATTGGCTGTAGTGGGTTGATTCTGCTATTGTCCTTTCAGCTTAGGACAATCCTTCTTCCAGTGTCCTTTGTTGCGACAAAATGAACACTCGTCTTTGGCGAGTTTTCTCCCGACTGATGAACCATGTGATGTGGCCCGGGTTTTCGATTGAAAACCTTTCTTCTTTCCAGGATACCTCGACTGTGGTATAAGCGGTTTAACCGGTTTATGATGGATCTGAAATACACTCGTTGCCAATAAGATCATGATGTATATTTCAGAAAACTTGCAAATAGATCTTTCATTTATTTGCTTTTATATGTAGATGATATGTTAATTGCATGTAAAAGCAATGGGGAGATAAATCGTTTAAAAACTTAGTTGAGTCATGAGTTTGAAATGAAAGATTTGGGAGAAGCACGGAGAAGGGATGGAGATCAGCAGAGATAGGGTGAAAGGTACAGTTCACCTTACTTAGAAGCAATATCTAAAGAGAATACTGCAACGCTTCAACATCGACTCGAAGGCGAAACCGGTGAGTACTCCTATGGCACCATATTTCAAATTCAGTGCATTGCAGTCTCCTAAAAATGATGAAGAGTGGGACTACAGGAGGAATGTCCCATATGCAAGTTTGTTGGAAGCTTAATGTATGACATGGTGTGTATACGACCTGATATCTTCTAAGCCGTTAGCTTAGTTAGTCGTTATATGCATAATCCAGGAAAGGTCCATTGGCATGCGGCCAAATGGATTCTACGGTATATTTCAAGGACCGTAAATATTGGTTTGAAGTTCGAGAAGAGTGAAGATAGTCTAGTAACTGAATATGTTGACTCAAACTATGCAGGTGATCTTGATAGATGCCGATCGACAACTAGATATATGTTCACTATGTCTGGAGGACCAATTAGTTGGCGATTAACTTTGCAGTCTACAATTGTACTATCATCCATTGAGACTGAATACATGGCTGTAACAGAAGCCGTGAAAGAAGCCATTTGGTTACAAGGATTGGTAACAGACTTGGGTTTTAAGCAGCAAGAGGTTACCGTTTACTGTGACAGTCAAAGTGCAATTCATTTGACCAATAATCAAGTGTATCACTCTCGAACAAAACACATAAATGTCCGATTTCACTTTGCACGTGAAATATTAAAAGAAGATGACATCAAACTTCAGAAGATTGGCACTGAAGATAATCCAGCAGATATGTTGACGAAAGTTGTCATAGGGATCAAGTTTCAACACTATTTGGACTTGATCAATATTGTACACTGCTGAGTACCCTCGGGTGCATTGGAGCGCATTCGATAGCGGAAGTCTCTCATATCAAATAAGGATGTGCATTTATTTGAAGAATGAATTAGTTTGTAAGCAACCAAGTATGACATACTTAGGTGGAGGGAGTGATTGTTGAAATCCCCCCAAGTATGCATACCCATGTGTAACTACTTCCTCATATGTAGCCACCGAAAGTCATTTGTCATATTAGAACACCCAATTCTCTAGCACCAATTTATGGCACCAATTCTCTTGGTCAACAATTATAGGTGCTTGTCTCTTATAAGTGGAGAGCTCATTTATGTAAAATGGTGTGGGCAAAACAGAGAGATAGTAGACGTGAGAGAGAAATCATTGAGTGTTTGTAATCTCATACAAACTCAGTGAATTTTGACTCCAGTGGACGTAGACAATTTGTTGAACCACTTAAATATCGTATTGTATGATTTTGGACAGATTAGAAGTGCAACCTACTTGACTTGCTAAACCATTTGATAATGATAAACGGATTTGGACAATATGCATGAACAACAACTTCAAATCTTAGGAGTTGGGGAATATTATCTAACCAGGGTCCCACAACAGTGATTTCACACTTTAAAAAGGTGCAAGTATCCCACATCCTCCCAAGTTGAGCAAGTCCTCTAGAGGTTTCGGACTAAGCAACAAACCTGGTTCAGTTCGTGACCAAGCAAGCCCTCCCGAGGATCTGGACCGAGCAAGTACATTGCACCTTACAAGGGGAAAGATCAGTAGATGTGCAACATGAGGAATCCTAGTGGTCGACATTCACAAGAGGCCTGCACAGCTAGTACAGAATTAAATGCAAGACGGCATGGGGGGAAGTTGATAGGACCATGCAATACGGTATATAAAGGCCAAAAAAAGGACTTCCAAGATAAAAGGTTGGCGAGCATCCTCGTTGACTTAATTAAATTTATAAATATCAACATTTATTTTTACAGTTATCTATTTTATCTAAATTCAATTCTCAAATTGAATTAGACATTCATTCTCTATTCAATAATAAAATATTATTAAATTAATAATTATTTTTATTTAATTTATTTTATCACATTTTATAATTCTACCAATTAACTGTTAATAATACTTATATTCTAATTAAATTAATATTAAAAAAGTATTATTAAATGTTAATAATAATTGTGTTCTAATTGAATTAATATTTAAAAAGTATTATTAAATGTTAATAATAATTATGTTATATTAAATTAATATTACAAAAAAGTATTATTAAATGTTAATAGTAATTATATTCTAATTAAATTAATATTAAAAAAGTATTATTAAATGTTAATAATTATTATATTCTAATTAAATTAATATTAAAAAGAGTATTATTAAATGTTAATAATAATAATTAATTATATTCTAATTAATTTAATTTATTTGTTTGGAATGAAAAATTAATATTTTAATATTTGATGAATGAATAGTAGTCTTCCATCTTTAGCCAACCATTGTAGCAAAAGTTCAAATTATTTTAAATTTGCCCAACTCAATGTGAAGGGTTTTTTGAGCCAAATTATGTAAAATTTGGCCAAACCAATGAGGATGCTCTCAACTGGCCGGGATGCCATATCTTAATTTTTTGAGAAATGATGCATTTTAAGTTTTGTACCTTTTTTTAAACATGAATAAATATAAAATTTGTATAAAAAATTTTTAATTTTTTTAAAAATAAATCTTACTTAAAAAAAATATATACAAAACCTATTTACTTTAAAATTTTAAGACTATATCTAATATTATTTTAACTTTTTCCATCTCTTAATTCATCTTGTAATCTATATATACTTCTTTTAAAAAATAATAATAATAAGTATAACATTTATTTAAAAAATCTTTCACTGAGACAAAGGAATAATCATATACAAGCAATCGAGACGCTAGGACTTATTTACGTAAATAAGGCAATTCCTAATAGTCCATCCATAAAAGATCCCGCAAACGTCCAATACCAACGTTATTCCCGTCAAAATCCATGATCTAACTTTTAGCACCTTCCTTTGCTAAAAAATCAGTTACCATTTTAGCTTCTATGTACACTTTGACAGTGGATGTTTCCCAGACCTTGTCAATGCCGAACCACTTAATTCTAGTCTCATGTTTGTAATGGTGCAGAATCCGGCAAAACCACTAGGTAGGATTTATCATGCATCATTATTGAGTCATTTTGAGTTGAAAAGATCACTAAAGTGACAAAGTCTATCGGGCCGTCCCAAATTCATCAGTAAAAAGGTACTATAAATTATTGACCGTTATCAGAATCAGACAAAGAATAAAAAACCGAAGGCAGGCATTTGATAACGGTGAGGGGTTTACACTGAAGGAACATTTGATTCGTTAATTAACAAGACTTGAAAGAGTCCATAGCCATTGAGAGCTTGCGGTGTAAAATTAAAGTAACAAAAACACATCACATTTGTACTACCCACCATCTTGGTGCTCGAATATTTTACAGAGAAATGCAATACTTTTCTCTGTAAACCCAGAAAAATAAGACCCAAAAACAAAGTAATGGACTGCAGAAGGATATTTCTTGATGTTGACACAAGGAAAAACAGAGTGAAGAAGACTCTGAGGAACACTATAGTTTATTTGGGCCTCCCTCTCATTGCTTCTAACTAATTTTTCTGACACAAATATCAATAGTATCTATCATCACTAAGGTATTGGTTTGTCAGTCATATGTAAAGTCATTTTCATTCACTTTGTGTCAAGTGCTCCACTTTCTTTGTTAGAAGTACTATGACACCAAACGGGCAGTCCATTTACATGGAATATGAATGAAACATACTTCGTAAGACTTGCTAAGCCAGTTAAGTATTATAAGCATCTTACAAGGGGCCAGCTAATTCAAGCCCATCAAGCAATTTGTCTTTGTACATGAAAGAACAGATGAATAAAAAAAATATAATTTGGTTAAACATTCACACCCTTTTATATTGGCTAACATACAACAACATCAAATTCAATTACATGATGTGGAAGACAAATCGGAGAACAGGCTGTACTCTGTATATGGACAAACCTCTACTAGGGATATTTCCCATTGGAAAATTACTTGGACTTCTTGGACTTCTTAGCCTTCTTCTCTGTTGCTGCTGCAGCTTTAGCAGCCGATTTGACCAAAGTAGTAGGTTTAAGAACACTTTTAGGGTTGAATGCCTTTCGGATCTTAAAAGCAGCCCATGCAGTGCCCATAGCATGGCCTGCAGCATCAAGCCCTTCGCTTGTTGCATGAGCTGCTTGTTCCCCATACCTGCAGGACAAGCACCATCCAAATTCAAACTCTAGATGGTATGAGAAGCAGAATGACACATCACTATCTTAAACAACAGTAAACTTGCATAATAATCTATAAAAGCTAGGCCTGAATTAGTCGATTTGTTAATAATGAGAACAGAACCCAATTATAAGTTACCAAAATAGATAAAAGTTGTGGAAAAAGCTTGAACTCAATGCCAGCATCAAGCACAAATCACTCAGAAGTTATAGCACTGCTAAGGTCAAATGTCTCCAGATATATATCTCTTAATGCGTTCATGAGCTTTTACATGCTGTTTCACTCAACTCTTTAGGCATTTGCTGAAATTTACCTGTGGGATACGAGTTCAGTCGTCACAGTGGACGAAGTTGACATGACACTTTTTCCAGATACTTCAACAGCATCGCAGACTTTGCCTATTTGTAAGAAATTTGAAACAGGAATATTTAATGGCTATAAATAAAGAAACATAAACATAATGCAAAACCAAAATAAATAAACATGTTCAATAAAGGAGATTTCAACATAGATGATTTGCCTCAGCAAAAAGTTAGTATAAACAAAAAATTAGAAGGGTGGTGAACCTCGCTTGTGGCAAGAGTGTGCCCCCATTTCTCCCAGTGTACCTGGCTTACGCCTTCTTTACATTAATAAATTTTAATATTACTTATAAAAAAAAAAAGAGTGTGCCCCCATTTGAGAGGGATGTTATCCATTTTTAAGGAGCATATTAGTTTCTCAATGGGGTGTCCTATTAAAAAGGGATTTATCCACATGCCCTAGATTTCGTGGGGCATTCTACCGGGTATGTATAGATTTCGCCATATAAACATTTGTCATCTTCAAATTCCAATGTTTAGTATTTATCATATTTATCACATCGACTTGAATTAGAAAGTGATAAGCACTAATGTGGAAAAATCTCTACCATTGAATTTGAAACAAAACGAGATTTAAAGGAATTATAGGGGGACCCCAATAGATAATTATTCTCCTAAAGCCCCCTAATAAACATACCCTAAAGATTATGAAAATGCCCCCAGAAATTAAATCCCCTAAACAATAGCATTAAAAAGTTCCTTAAGAAATAAAAGCTTCAAATATAGTATTTTTAAACTAATGAAGACAGCATAAAAGGGTTAATTAGCTTATAAGTAACATAAGAGAACCAATTAAGGAAAAAAATAGAGAATTAAAACAACCAATGTTAACTCAGGAAATAAACGTGGCAACAAATAAAAATCAAGAGAGGCATTATTACTATATGAAAGAATTCTTTGCTATAAGAAAACAAAAAGAAGTAGATAGAAGAGAAGATGAAACAATGAAAGAAATCTTTACTGTGCTCAGATAAGATTAGAAGTTTTTGTATACTCTCTGTGTACACGGGCTATGCCTATTTCATTCGAATGAATAAAATTTACTTCTTACTTATAAAAAAAGAAGAAGATGAGATTAGAAGTACTAAACCTTTTACCCATAACTCTATTTTATATTTAATTTTTCTCCATATTTTCTTTCAGAATTCTCAATCCTTTGTTCTATTTATCTTTGATCTCACTTTGGCCCTTCAATACCTGATGGCGAAACAGCATAATGAGCTGAAAATCTTTAACTTCATATACATAGAAGATCAAGTTAGTTCTTCAATCAAAAGTAGGTCTGAACAGTTTACAATATATAAAGACCGTGTTTAGTTTCTTAAGTAGTTTTTTTTTTGTCAAATTAGAATTATCTAATGATGATCAATTGAGAACTCTTTTCTCAGTCTTCAAAATATTCTAAAAGATTAAGTTGATTGGTCTATATGAACAAAACTTGAACACAATTTTTTTTTTATTAAACTTGAATACAAAAACTTACTCAGTAGTTTCTATCATAAAAAAATTAATGTGTTTTTAACGTTCGGGATGATAAAATAGTAATATAAATAAAACTTCTTTTTATAAGTAAAAGTAAAATAGTAATATAAATAAAAAATTTGAATGTTTTACATAAACATTCATTATATTGTTTATCAAGATTAGAAAGACTGCATTTTGATTTGTATTGAGCATCCCCTGCTCCAACCCCTCTCTCCTTTCTTTCTCTCTATAATTGCACACTTTTGATATCTCGTCTGATGGAAATCAAAGAGGAAGCAATGAAGGGGACATTGCATATTAATGTTGTATATTATATATTACCATATTACCATATTATATATTACCTATCAAAAAAAATATATATTACCATAAACAGGGGTTGCACAATTTCACAATCTATGCAACTATATCTGAACTTCTAAATAAGAAACTGCACTAGAAAGTAAAAATGGCACTCAGGAATATAAAATAAAGGGCTCAAGATGATCAACATACTAAATCCATCCAGGGATGCAAGAACAATCTCCCCAGGCAGTAGGCTAAAAAACTTCTTGCCCACTTTCGAATTTGCAACTGAACCTGTAAGAAGTCCAGAGACTTTAACAACACCAGAGAGGGCTCCATTTGCAACTTTCTCCGTCATTTTAGTCACCCTCTTGACCCTACTTAATAGTCAAGTAAAAATGTTTAGACCTTGGCTCAAAATGTATAACCATTGCAATGACAAAAACTTGCCAACTAGTTAAGACATAGCTCCCATTTTCATTTCAATCAACTTGTAAAGATTTCTTAGTACAGCCCCTTAATTTCAAAATATGCCATCTAAATTTCAAAACCATCATTAAAGAAACAAAAGTTCCAATGTGAAAGCAACACCATAAAAAGAAAAAAAACAAAAAAAAGATTTTTAAGTTGTACCTTTTAATCCGCTTTAGGGTTTTGGGATCAATCTCCGAATTGGAACACGGAGACAACCTTTTCTTCATGACCTCATTTCCAAACTTCAATCTCTCCACCGTAACATCCCCGCACCACAATATCCCCTTGATCAGCTTTCCTGAACCCGCAGCAATAATCTTCGCGGCCGTCCCACTGTAGTCCTCCACATTCGGAGCTAGCGTCGTCCAGTACGCTGCGCACTGTTTCTCCATGAGAACCTTCTTCTCCGACTTCAAATCCGCCGGAGAAATCTCCTTTGCCATTGACCCGTCCAATGCTTCCCCCTTCTTAATATTCGCATTCTTGGAAACCTTCTGCACCGAGAAGCAACTGTAATTCTGCAAAATTCCATCCAGCTCTCTAATCAGACCCTCTTGCCCCTTGGAAGCGATCGTCAATCCGTAACTCAAGAAATCATCGGAGTCATTCCCATGTCGATTGTCTTCCTCGTCGCTCGAATCGGACCCAGAGTGGTGCTCCTTGGGCACGCGGAACGAGAAGAAGTAATGCGAGTCGTCGAGCTTGACGGCGGCCTCGTCCTTGGCCAACGGCCATTGGATCTCGTCGGCGACGCGTGCGAGGACGACAACAGCGTTAACCCCCTGCCTTATACGTACAACTGTAAGGTCGCCGCAGGCGAGCTCGACGCTGTAGTGCTTGTCTATGAGATTGAGAATAGCGCCAGGGACTTTGATCAGGACCTCCTCGGCAGCCTGGGGCGGGGCCGAGGGGTATTCGTGGCTGTTAGGGTTAGGATTTTGGGGTTCATCGGGAAAAAGGTTTTCAACGAGGTCTCGCATGTCAATGGAGGGGTAGAGATTGGAGGAGGAGGAACCATCAGGGTTTGAGGGGGCGTTGGGGTTTGATTGAATCACTTCCGGGTAGATCGGAGTTTTGGGGTTTGGGTTTTGGGAAGCCATTGTTGATGCCTGTTACTGTTACGAGAAAAATAAATAGAGTCAAGGAAGATGGGAACCACAAGGAAACGTGTCGAAACCGAACCGGTTCTTCCTCAGACCATGACTTCAACGGCTTTAAATCCTTCAGCTACTTCCCGCGCAGAACAACATCGACTTTTCTTTTGGACCATAATAATCTCGAAGACAAAAAACTATCAATAAAAATTCTAACAACTTTCACATCATTTATCAATATTGTGTATTTATTTTTATAAAATTCTTTTATGATTTAAGCATTTCTTAATTAAAAAATTATAAAAAAAAAAGAAAGAAATCTTGAGGTAAAAATGAGTATTGCTGTATATATAAAAAGAGAAATGCTTATGGCAAGCGCAGCGGGTAAGCGCCGCGGAGTCGGGTCCTACGTGTCATCCTATTAAATGAAACGGTGCGTATTGGTTGAAGGGAACCCTTCGGGTGCTAAACACTTCAAGTCCATTCCACTTCGCCCATTCCACCCTAACCCTTCCCCCTTTCGTCTCCCCTAATCTTCTCCATCGAGTCCTTCGTCCCTTTCCTCTCCCATTCTCCATCAACCCTAACCCTAGCCCTTGCGAACCTGAGGAGAAGGTTTCTTTCGCAGATCGATTTGAGCAAGTTTCGATTTTGAAATATAAAGTTTATGTTTTGGGAGTCTCGATTTTCTCTTTCGATCGATTTGAGCAAGCTGCCGATTTTATCCTTTTGTTTATGTTTTGGGAGTCTCGGTTTTCTCTTTCGATCGATTTGAGCAAGTTTCCGATTTTATCATTTTGTTTATGTTTTGGTGTTTATGTTTTGGGAGTCTCGTTTTCTCTTTCGCAGGTGAGGGTTGTCCTTCGTCTTCTCACAATCCATTCGTATGTTCGTCGTCTTTTTTCTCCTTCGCAAGTGTGGGTGCTTGAATCTGTTGGTTGATTTTGCAATTTCTTCTCACATTTTTCCTCTCGGTTTCTGTTTGCAGTCTGGGTAATTTGTTTATCTTGTTGGGTTTCGATTTCTCAAAATTTGTTGAGCTCCTAACCCTAAATCTGGCGGCCGAAACCCTAACCCTAAATCTGGGGGCCGAAACCCTAACCCTAACCCTAACCCTAACCCTAACTCCTGAAACCCTAACCCTAACCCTAAATCTGGGGGCCGAAACCCTAACCCTAACCCTAACCGTAACTCCTGAAACCCTAACCCTAAATCTGGGGTCCGAAACCCTAACCCTAACCCTAACTCTTGAAACCCTAACCCTAACCCTAAATTTGGGGGCTGAAACCCTAACCCTAACTCCCGAACCCCCACCCCCTCTGCGGATATGTGTTGAAATATATTATTTGATATAGGTATTTATTTATTTTTATTTCTATTTCAAAATCTGATTCTTCCGTTGTTTTGTCTGCAGGTTTTGTAATTATGAAGAATCGAGGATGAATGTAGTTCAAAGTGACCAACCGAAGTTGAGTTTTATTTTGTATTATGTTTGATTTGTTAATTGCAAGGTCAATTTTTTTGTACAATGAATTGGATTGTGCTGTTTAAGCTCAAGTATGTAGATTTCAACACGATTTTATGTGAGCCAAGTGAGATTAGTTTCATGATACTTTCATTTGTATAATCAATTGGATTGTTCTGTTTTATAGGATCTCACTTGAGAGTTTAAATGTGACCCTTGTTTTTTTATTACTCCAACATCTGAACTTTGTACAATGAATTGGATTGTGCTGTTTAAGCTCAAGTATGTAGATTTCAACACGATTTTATGTGAGCCAAGTGAGATTAGTTTCATGATACTTTCATTTGTATAATCAATTGGATTGTTCTGTTTTATAGGATCTCACTTGAGAGTTTAAATGTGACCCAAGTTTTTTTATATGCACTAAACACTAAATCCTCAATTTGTTTTTTTATGAATCTGAACTGATTTCTGTTTCATGCAAACTGTATTTGTATAATAAATTCTTTTGTTATGTTTAAACTCAATTTATTATATTTCCATATGATTGAATTAATGGATTTTTGTTTCATGTTAGAATGTCATCATCCTCAACTTCTTCCTCATCCTGTTGGTAAACTACTTTGAGTCAACCTACTTTGAGTCAACCTTTATGCTTCTGTGAGGTTGAAGCGACACTGAGATACTCAAATACTCCTAGGAAATCCACGACGACCCTTCTTTAGGCTGTCCAAAGTACAACAATGAGGTAAAACGTTTCAATAAGTATAATTCCTTCATTTGTACCAAGTTTTTGAGACTGTACATCTAACCAAAGTATTGTTTGTATAAAATGAGCAGGGCTTACCATTTTGCAAGTTCTTTAAGTGGGTGGATACTTTGGACATAGAGCAAGAACTTCACCAAATAAAAAATGAACTATTAAGGAAGGATGAAGAGCTGAAAAGGATACTCGACGATCTTCAACAGTCGGAGCTTAAGTTCTCGAAGAGAGCTGATGCGATTGAGAAAACGTTATCCAATATACTTGAGGAGGTTAAGAAGAAGGAGTTGGTGCTTTTAAAGCAAGAAGCTGAAAATAGGCGTTCCCGCCTACTACTCCACAAACTTTGGGTTTTTGCCATTGTTGTTATCTGTTACAATTTGCTGTCTAAGTGATTTAAGACTTCTTCGATCTAATTATTGTAAATATGTAGTTTAAGTTACTCTGGCAAGCTATGTCATTTATTGTCTTTGTATTGTCTTTTAATGTCTTCTGATGATGGATGTAAATCTGTATGTGAAATGTTCCATTGGAGAACTGTTGTATTTTGAGATTGTACATTCTGTTTGTGGTTGTATTCTAAACATGCAACAGTCAGTGTTACAGCTGTTGTTTTTCGGGACTGTGTATTCTCACAGAACATGTACCCAGAACTAGAATATGTAACCCTGCTTCACTTGATGTGTAAATAAATGTCGGTTCTTTTCAGTAGACTCTAATTCTGGATTAATATGTTACAGCTGAGAATAAGGGCTGAGCTCGTTGTCTTTATGTCATTATGTGCCCAGGACCTCTTAATGTGGTGTACCAAAAAGAGTTTCATGCAAACTGACCCACGAATTACGTCCCTTTTTCTAGACATGCACGTATCATCCATACGTGAATTTAAGTTGCACAATCTGAACAATGCCATGCACATCTTCACAATTTCATTCATTTATGAACAATTAACCCAAATGATTTCTTCTTTCACAATCAAATATTTATCCATATCCTAGAACATGAACGGACTTAAAGCTAAGATACTCAAAAGCTTCCAACTTTCTTTCCATCATTATTGAACATAGTGCTAAAGCCATTCAGTAGAAGTACTAAAATCTATTTTCTATAGCTACATCCTTAATCTCCCCGTGGCCAAAAGAGTTCTAATTCCCAGTTTTTTTTTTTTTAATAAGTTTCATGTAACTTATGCCATGCACAAACTGAAAATGGTCAAAGTATTGTTTAAGCACTAAAATATCATTCTATACCATATAACTTACTGAAAATGTATCATTACATTCAAGGCTGAACATCCGAAATTGGTGGAGACCAATCATAGAGGTGCAATACATTCAACAGAAACTAGAAACTGTCCAATTACATTCAAGAACACGAGAATAACTTCATTTGCACATGAATCACTTCCACTAATGTCAAAAAATAGCAATGTTTAAAAATTGCTCAACGTCATTGTTGGATTTGGTTGTGTCTCATCCACATAATGCGGTTGGGAGCCATCCAACCCAAAATTAATCTGTAATGAATAAAATGCAAATAATTAGTATGGAAGTCCTCTAGTTAATCTTTTAACTAATCATGAATTTAAGAAACAATCATTACAGTTTCTTGACTCTCAAACAATGTTTCATGGGGCTGGGATCCACTAATATCAAATGCTAATGTTGCCTGCCACAATCTGAATAGACCACAAAAATTTGAACATGAAAATGATGTGATTCTCAATGCTTTCTACAATGCAGAAACTATCTACTAAATATAAAAGCAGCCCACTTTTAGAGTAGGCAAAAATAAAGAAGCTCATATACCTGGCTAACATTTCCGACAATGTTAGCGGGGGTCTCCGATGTGCCAAATAAATTTCTCCGGGTGTCGAGAATTGGTGTGTCTTCTCTTGAAAGCTAAGAAAAAAGTAATTAGTGAGAATAGGGCATCATTTTATATATCTACCCAAGAGCAATATTACTTGGCCAATATGAGTAAGAAGCATGATAGGATAATAAATTGTGCACCTGTTTACTTTTCCCCTTGACAGGTGCTTTCTGCTTCTTCGCTTTAACTTTCAGCACTCGCTTTTCCATTGTAGATGCTTTCCTTAGAGATGGAGGTCTGCCTTTTCCTCTCACAACAAGGGGACTGAGAACCCATTTTGAATTTGCATTTGTAGTCGTGTCAACTGAATGCAAGGCAACATTAGAACCCGTTACAGTCATAGATGGGGGTTCTCGATTCTTTTCATATTGGTCAATCATTGCATGTAACTTTTGATATGCATCCGTGGTGTGCTCATCGGAACCCGCTGCAAGAGTTATCATCTTATAACATACATTCAATAGACCTGAATATCTGTTTGTATCTGGCCTTTCATCGTGACAGTCATAGCTGCTGCGGATCAAAGTGTATTGTCTTCTGATATCCTTCCTCCATCGATCTAAAATGTATTTACTTGGCAATAATTTTATTTGGTTGGATTTGAATATGGCCAGAATATGCCTACACAGTATACCCCTCATCTGAAATAACCCACATGAGCACTTCGCATCAGAGTTTTCCTCATTAAACTCCACTGTAAATGTGACCAGTTTAGCGAACTCTTCAACATGAATTTCGTCCTCTACAAGATAGGTTTTTATGGATCCATTCCTTTTAAATAGAGCTGGGTCCATATCGAGCACACCCATTACTTGCTGCTGAACTTCCTTAAATTTAGCGTTAGTGTACAACTCTTGAAATTTCTTTTCAATGGGAGATCTAGAAATGCAGGGAATGGTGGCGTTAAATGAGTGGAAGTCCGTGCTTGTTTCATTCTCAATTTTCTTTCTCAGCGCATTGTCAAACTGGTCCACAAACTCCTTCAAGTTTGTTTTTGTATGAACATACCCATCAAAAAAGGCATTCATGCTCTCGCTCCGCTGGGTTGTACTCATTCCAGCCCAAAAGAACTCTTTCAAAAATGCAGGTACCCAATGCCCACGCTCAGCGTATAAACATTGTAACCAGGCATTTTCATGCAAACTGTATGTCTTAATTAACCCCTCCCAAGAACTCTCAAACTCTTCGATACTCTGACTATCATATACACATTTCATCAACTGATTTTTCAACCCAGTTTTATAGGCACAATGGGAGCCAAGCTTCTCAGGGACTTTCTTCAATATATGCCATAGGCAAAATCTATGTTGTGTTTGCGGAAATACAAGAGCAATAGCATTTTTCATTGCTCTGTCTTGATCTGTGATGATAGCTTTTGGAGCTATACCATCCATACATTGGAGCCAAGTTTGGAATAACCATGTAAAGGTCTCTGTATCCTCACTTGAAATCAACCCTGCTCCCAAAAGAATGGACTGTCCGTGGTGGTTTACACCAACAAATGGTGCAAATGGCATCCCATATCTATTTGTGAGGTACGTGGTGTCAAATGTAACCACATCACCAAAATACTGGTAGGCTGCCCTACTACGTGGATCTGCCCAAAATACATTTCTTAGCCTCCCATCATCATCTAAGTCCATCAATGCAAAAAAACCATTATTCTTGTACTGCATCCTCAAAAAATAATCTCGGAGTGCTCCAGCACCACCGGCACCAAGTCGTAGATGTCGTGCCTTGTCGATATAATTGCGACAATCCTTCTCCAAAAAAGGAAGGTTCTCGAAGCCACCTGCACCAACGACAAGAGATCCGAAACTCTTGTTTATCCGGATGCCAGCCAAGTCGTTCGTATCAAGAACTTTTTTAACCGTCTCACTCACTTCTCTGTTACATCTAAAGAAGCGGGATTTCTTTGGACTAAGGCCATGATTATGTGTATTATGGACTGTTGTTAACCGCATCTTCCCCTCGACTTTTAAGGCATTAATCTTTGCCTTACAGTCTGTCTTTCCGGTCGGACGTGGGTTGGCGACATTTAAACTCCTATTTCGAGCCTTCCCTCCGCGGGCACATCCAAGCGTGACATATCTGATACTTTGATCCTCTCCCCTCTCACTCCTTTGTGTCATCACACCAAACCCACATTTCTTAGCATAATCCTTATAATAGCTCTGCAAATCTTCAAAAGATTTGAATTCCATCCCTGACTTTGGCTCCTCTATTATATCACCACCATCCGGTTGCACTGAGTGTGGTGACCCGGTCGTGCCATCGTTGGTATCCGGGGAATTTGGTATATCCTTTTTACTTCCTTCATCAATTCTAGAGGAAGTACTTGGTGTTTCAGTTTCCTTGCAATCATTGAGTGTAGTTTCTTCACCAACGGTTGCACTCGTTGCAGAGCTTGTAGAGATGATGGGAGTCGGCGGTCTCATCCCATATTGAAATGGATAACCAGCATTCTACATAAAACATAAAAAAAATGTGAACAATTAAACTCCACAAAAACCAAACTTATACATAAAAGACAAGATCAAATGTAACCACCTTGAATGTTGCTTGGATATTGGCTGCCATCTGCATATGGCAAAAATGTTGGTGTCCATGAAAATTCTGGTCCATAATAACCGTGCATGTAATTCTGCAAGTTTACTTGGCCAATTTGAGGGATGTCCTAAAGTTTGTATAATAATGATAATTAGGATGATAAACATTCAGCAAACCAATTTCAATAAGTATAATAAATTTGAAATAACATACTGAGGTTGGGAGATTTGAGCTAGATGGTGGTAGCGGAGATGGGTGTTCTTCCCCTTCTCCAATGCCCTGTACAAATTGTTCAATATCGAAGGTAAATCTTAGTGAAGAAATCAAGGACCAATCTATCCTTTGTGCAAGCTCATTATTTGCATCAGCTTAGACAATCACACTCCCTCTTAATTATCATCTTTCTTTCATTAAATTTTTTCCATCACACTCCCTCTACTGTACAATGCCCTCATTTTGAGGTATTTATTATGGTACCACCCTAACCTATTTATAAGATTCAAAACTTTTAAAATTTCTCTTCTAAATGAAATTGTGTCATGTAAGCACTTTATAAAGTGTGTTTATAAGAAAATTTTTATTTATTTAATAATGAATTTCTCATGCTCTTACATTTCTTTTAGTATGTATATAATAATAAGAGAGAGAATTATTAAGTGATGAGTTGGGCAATGAGAGTGTTTTTCAAAGGCATATGTGTTGCCTTTGGTAGGCTCCCCACTTGTCTCAATTTTTTTAAAGAGCGGATTGTAGGAGAATCAAAAACATATATATGGCCCACATAAAGAACAATTCTCCATGCATTCTGATAAAATTGGTTGGTTTATTTGTCTACTACATTTATTTATTTAGCTACTTGTACAAGTGAAACATGTTCTGTAAAATATTTCAATGAGCATTTTGAGACAAAACAAGATCAAGGAAATGATGATAAAATCCGCAACCTCAGAAATCCCTTTCAGGATTCGAAATAAAACCAACAGGAATCTCATTCATGCCTAACTGAAAGATTCATGCTTTAATTTTTTGCATATAGCATCTCCAGTTAAGAAAGAAACTAGGTGACAATAGAATCAATTGGGACTTTTCCCTTCAAATGTACAATAGTGAGAAGAAGGTTCATAAATACGGCATAAAAATTTTATATTCAAATCTTTAGGTCCTCTTTGACTTGGTTTAGAAACTCATGAAAGATTGCAGCTCCAAACAACCATTTCTACGGCATAAACAATGACACATATAGCTGTTTTCAAATACATACAAAACACACATGTAATTTGTTTATCCGAAGCACAAGATTTGAATATTTCTGCACAATAAAATCAACCAATGTGCAATGTTGTTCCTACCAATAGATTTTGTCAATATTGTTCCTAAAAAAACAACAACACCCAAGAAATCAAGAAACATGAGCAAGTCAATATACGTTCTTTACCATTGTACAGAAGTTGAAGTGTTTTTACAGTTCGGTGAGGACTAGCTCGATGGTAGTGGCTTCGGCATCTTGAACATGCTTCGGCCTCTTGAAGATGACCCACAAGAGGAAGATGACCCACACGAGGAAGACAACCCGTCCAAATACCCACACAGATTAGTTGAAAATTTGAAGAACACGAAGCCAAAGAACCCAAATCACCATCTATCGACGCTCTGAAACTTCTCTAGAAGCAGTGCCAACGACTCGCCGAACTGTTGAGTTCGGTTTCTGCTTTCTAAATGCAGAAGAAGATGTTGCCCTGATGAGTGATGAAGACGACCTTCGAAGAGGAGCTTCAGAAGAGGAGCATGACAACCCGACCTTGAAGATGAGCTTGAGAAGGCGAGCTGAACACCACACCAGAGCAACGCAGGAAGCGGGAAAACAGATATTCCAAAAATGGTAACCCTCTTTCGTTCATTTGTTCTTTTTTTTTTTTTTTAATATTTGCCACGTCAGCCGACTGCACGGTGACTGTACGTAGCAGTATCCATATAAAAAATACACAAAATAATCATAATAATTAACATGATTTCATCTAATCTGTTAGATTTATTTTATAATAAAAATAACTTTACAATATAAAAAATCACATCAAGTCACATCAGTTTGTAGAATTCTTTTTATATAATTCTTTTTTGGTTAGAGTATTTCCCGAAAAAAAAATTATGCTGAAAAGCTTATTTTGTTGAAACTCAACAGTAATATTGATGATCATCTTTTACATTGAACAAACAGACATAAGTGCAAAAACATCTGCCATAAGTTTTTTAATTTATTAATTAATTTATTTTATCTGCGAGAAGAAACATATATTGCTGTGTCCTGTCCAAAAGAATATATAAAGACAACTGCTAAAACTTCAACAAGAGAGTGCGAACTTCCATAGGACCAAGCTCAACAACAAGAGTTGAATCATTGATTGGACCACCTTTAATTGGGGTAGGTTCTTGTCTGTTGTCTCCCTCAACTTTCCACTCCATCCTCTTTATCTCTGACTTCTCTTGGTTTGCTGACAAGCTCATTTCCTTCACTTCTTTTATCTGAGGTTCAGAAACACAAATCGTCACATTGAGATTTAAGAAGAATAACATGGCTCTAGCTACCAGATCAGCTTTGCCATCCATCTTTTTTTTTTTTTTTTTTTTTTTTTGGGTTCCTGAAGAGTTTTTAGTAATGAGAAGTTTTCATGCTTGTCTATGGATTCTCTCAACTTTCTATGCCATCATCCTCTTTCTGTAGAGCATTGGGAATTAATATATAGCATGCACCAGTTCAGTGTTAAAGAGAAAAACAGTGCAGTAACACCAGGAAGAAGGCAGACGAACCGTTTTTGCTGGAAACATCTTCTTCAATTCAACCATAGCCAATTTTGAATACTCGGTATCTTCACCCGCCTAATCACATCCACAACATGAAAGAAGTGATAAGAACTTGTTTGTTTTTTTTTGGCTTAATAAGGTGGTGAGGGAAATAATTTTATCATTTTAACTTTTGGATGATCATGTTGATGTCAGACTTGGGATAAGAAATTCTTATTTGGCTCATTTCAATGGGGATATGAAGAAGAGCATAATACATGTTATCTTTTACCTCGTAAAGATGTGCCAGACGAAGGAGCACACTTCCATTATCCAACTCCTAAAACATTGGTGTTAGAGAGAGATGTGTTAGAATATAAGAGAAATAATTAAATCTACTTCTTCTTATCCGCTTAAAACTTTTGGAATCAGTGATGGTTTAATATGGTATCAAAATATAGATCCTAAGTTCAAACATTGACTCCATACTTCATCCAATTTAATTAAATATTCTACGTGTTAGGCCTACTTATTAATGAGAGTCTGGCCCACATGCGAAA
Organism: Carya cathayensis; assembly: GCA_011037825.1. Taxonomy (NCBI): domain Eukaryota; kingdom Viridiplantae; phylum Streptophyta; class Magnoliopsida; order Fagales; family Juglandaceae; genus Carya; species Carya cathayensis. The sequence continues at coordinate 1,052,928 of QGSO01000202.1, forward strand.
GAATAAGTGGTGGTTTAATAAGAGAGAAGCAAACTCTAAATTTATTCTAAATTGACGAAACACAGTCACCTGAAGAGTAATCAAAGCAACATTGATAGGCAAACTGTAGTTTGGATCTATGGAAGTTGCTTTTGTCAAATGAGATGCTGTCCAGTCCTCCAACTTCTGAAAAACTACTTATATTAGTATGTTAGTGGCTATGATGATAGACTGTTACTGCATTCAAGCCATACCTCATGCGCGAAAGCTAAAACAAAAGGTGAGTAAACTTCTTGGCCAGTTGTTCGGCGCCAGCGTGCTCCAGCCCCTAGCTGGTTAATGCTAATATAATAATTACCCCGAACCTGGATGAAGGATATAAAACAAGAAAGAATCAGGAAAATTCAATATGTCAAACAAGGCATTCTATATCTTTGAAGCACTTCATATATGGTCATTTATCTATTGCTGTTTGCTGGATAATTGATTTCAGCAAGCCATGGCCAGTTGTACCTTGCAATTAATAACTGTGCAATCAAGAGCAGAAGGAAGTGGATGGAAAGCACGATTACTTGTTCACAGTTTTAAGCCATTGAAAAAACTTAATTCCGTAAGGCCGGCATGCACCAAAATTAATTGAGTTGAAAATGGAAACTTCTTGCAGATATTTACATATACGAGAAAATGCAATTATGATATCTAGAGCATAAACTGTTGTGGCTATGTGATATCTTACAGTTAATCCTTCACATGTTTTGTTAACGCACACGCTTTCATCCAATGCTTCACGCACTCCTCTAGAGTCATCATGGAGCATACGCCTTATGTATAGAGAAAGGGCAATCGGCTTAGCATGCCAACAACAAATACAAAGCATCTTTTTAACCCAAATGTTAAACAACAAAACAAAAAGGAGAAATTTGAACCTATGGAGCATTAGCTCTACTTCTCCATCCTCAATGCTGGCTCCACCAGTTGCACGGTCAACCAAGACAGAGAGTTCTGATTTCTTATCCATTGTATAAATTCCAAGATTAAGCTGTAAAGGAAAAAGAAGACTGTTATTACCCGAAATAAGTTTATTTTGAAGTCATCGAGCACAATGAGAACTTTTTCATAACTTAAGGAAAAACTCTAATAATGAGTTTTTGAAGGGCCAGTATACAAGTGATCTTCTATACTGCTACATCCTCTAAATATATCCTTGACTCCTTCAGCATTGCAAAAGTGAAAGAGTACCCAAGGGTTGATCATGTTTGATAATATAGTCATGAAAATCTACACACAACCACACACTTAAAGATCACAGCATGATTACATCTAGCATAAATTAGTCAGAAGATCTCTTGGTTATTTTGAGCAGATCTACAGTTTTCCTTTGGTAGAAAACCTTGTTTAACTGCAAGGTTGAGGTATAAATCCTAATCATATCGTTTTTGGTGAATGTTCATATGAAAAATGAAAAAGATCTATTATTTTGTTTACCATTGTATTTGGGTGTGTGTAAACTCCAGTTACCACCAATAAGGTGGGCCGAATTCATCTATGCTGGTTTCTTTTCTCTTGAACATTAGCACGTGAAATAATCTAGTGGTGCAAGTGGTTGCATATATGTGCTTAAGAGCAGTCCAATAAGTATTAAGAAGATTACTGGATAATAGTTTCCTGCTACAGGTTGAGTAACTGTAAGTGGCCAGTCTGCTCTATAATCACGAACCTGCAAAATGACAATCACAAGATTTCAAGTCAGGACTACAAGAATCATTCATTGGGAATGAAACTCCCTTAAAGGGGCGATACTTGTGATATTTTAGCGCCCCCCCCCCTCAAAAAGAAAAAAGAAAGATAGAAAGAAGAGAATAGACTACAAAGACTTTCTGTTGAAGTATGCTACAACGACGATAACACAGGTCTTTTAAACAACCATATATCTCGATTGATTTAGTTTTGAGGGACATATCTCCATCCACCAACTCTTCAAATTCTTAATGGGACAGTTGACAGTAAGCACCTCATTTAGAAGAATGATAAGCCCCCCAAGAGGATTGGAATTAAACAGTTTAGGTTGTTCTATGATTTGCACACAAACCACCAAGAACAGATGACTCCATGTGTGGAGAATAAATTTTCTACTATCAAACTTAATTTTGAAAGAGAAAATTAAATTCTTGTCACCGGATTGAAGTTAAACCGGCAAATACAACAAATTTAAAGAAAATCTATGACTTGGGATTTAAATTTTTCTACCCAGGAAATATAAATTTTCGTGAAGGATTTCTAAAAGACAGTCTACCTGCGAGCCTGCTTTTTGACACCCAACAGAACCATTGAAGTGGTGTGCTGGCATACCAGGCTTGCAAGTAGCAAAAAAGCTCTTTCTAAAATTTTCTTATGTGTAAAGAGGTGTGTGAGACTAACCCGTTTCAGAAAGTCTCTTCCATTAGAATCAGTATAAAACACCTTGTCTGTGGCCATATTAGCCGTCATTCGTGTGATGACTTCTTTACCAATGCCATCTTCCAAGGGAATTGGACCAATCTGCAAATAAAATTGATCAAAACCGCTAAATTTGAGCTAGAATTTCTATATGCAGAGAATAGAGAGCATTAATTGGAACACTTATAATCTACAATTAAGTTATTTCTTCTATCTATGGAAATGAAAAAAAGGAAGAAAAACCAGGTACTGTGACTCACTGTGAATTCAACTTCTGCATGCTCTTTGTCTCTGTATAGTCTGGTAACCTACTAAAAAGCAAAGAAAATATAAGGATAAGAAAAAAGAAAATCGTGAGTTCAAACCATTGAATTATGGAAAAAAAAATGATAACACTATCAAGAGTGAATTATTATATACAGCTCACTTTTGCAGCATCTTTAATATATAGAGATTATGGTGGATAGGAGAGTTGTGCTACATCCCATATTGATATGCAACAGTCATGCAAGTATATTGAAGGGATAATGCATAGATAAAGCTACAGTGTGTGCATGTCTAGTCCTATATGAAACTTTCTAAAACAAGGAGAGGAGCACAGCCACCATAACAACTAAATAGGCAACCGGGGGCTCTTTTTACGCACAACAATTTGGACGCAATAAACTTGACTTTTAAACAAATTGATGACCTGGTAGATCCATGAATCAAACTGTTGGTGAACCTCGTCAAGCAGTGGTCCACGAACGACCTTCAAGGGCACCTACATCGTATTAAAAACACTCTTAGAAAATAGTGGAAACCATAAATAACAGATACTATCAACAGAGATAGCTGTCCGAAGAGACATGGTTCTCAGGATAAAAGTAGAATAGGATCAAGGATAAGTGTGAGAACCCCAATGGATGGTACAAAATTAGTTGAGGTAAGTTAAGTAGACTATTCATTTTTAACTCTCTTTTTAATAAAATTGGTTTTATGGACCACTAATCAGTGGTCAGACATTTGGCGAGCATGTGAGTGGCAAGGGGAAGAATGGCTTACTGATCTTGATACTATATTTGGATGGGAATCATTAGGCCGAAAAATATATGCACCAGATGCCTGTAGAGAATCACATAACTGACATGTCAGCAGGCACTGCACAGTCATATAGTGGGTTCTAACTGAGCAAAAAAATTGCGAACCTGGCCATCTTCACCGGAACTTGAACCATACCAGAGATAGCTCTGCTGTATTGGTAAATCGACCTGGCAACAACAATATCATCTGTGTTAATAGAAAGAAGGGAAAACAAAAAAAAAAAACTAAGTAGGTGGAAAATGGTACACAAAAAGAAAGTGAACAATCTACGAATTCCCCTCAAGGCATATAAGATACTAGCTTGCCTAGATAGTGATAAAAGTTGAATACGTGGATCGTCATGTACAATCAAAATGCAGTTAATGCTAAAACATAATAATCTTGCTGTGAGTCAGATAGTCACCACCTTAAAAAACTGACCAAACCAGAAAGGACAATCCCACCCTCTAAAAAGACCAGAAGGTAAAGTGGGTCTTAACAACCCAGAATCAGTATTTCTATAAGGTTTCTAAAAATAATTTTACAAAGTTGCAGCCAGGTTAAAAAGTCAACCACAGTGCTTCCCTTGACAAACCAAGTTCCTCATCTAAACCGAACACATACAAATGTATTAGATGGATCATTCTAAGGATAGTGTCAGAGACAAAATTAGCTTCCTACATATACACATATTAACTTACTCCTCTTTATGGGCTGTCTATAAATCTTAAAAATATTGTTTACTAAGATGCGACAAAAATCTGTGGTCTCCATCATTTGGTGTGCTTTTTGTAATGCATATCAACTGGTTCAACCAATACCATCCAATTTCGAGACTGCCATCTATGAAATGTGAAAAACTGACCCCTGTTTTAGTATTGTAAATACGTTTGAGTTGTCCAGAAGTCAAAGAAAAGGACATCTTCAGATTTCCAGGTCCAATTTCAACGGTCTCATTCTGTGGACTGTCCATCATGGAGATAAATCCATTTTTGCTTGTCCCTGCAACATGTTGAATTGCAAATGAAAGAATATTAAATGAAGTAAGTTCCATTCAGCATCAGTATCATTTGGTTTTGCCACTAATCATATCAAGCCACAACGCTAAGCAAGGTTCACAGGGTATAACAACTGACGCTTATGCAATAAAAATAAAAAGAACTAAAATACCCTGTGAGAGAGAAATCAAATGGCATTCAAGAATGAGCAATGCCTAGAAGGAGAAAAGAAATAAGACAACTACCTTTGCCAGATGCTTTTGAAATGAAGTACGTGTTCCAACCAAGCGGCGGCACTGACGCTTGAAAGAGAAGCCAGTACTTAGGGACTTGTTTTGGAGACAGTCCCAAATAGGCCCTTGTATAGAAGTTTCTTAAGTTGATTGTAACGTTATCTAAACTGATATATTGTGCCTCAATGGTATTGCCTGAAGAATCTTGCACGACAAGATCGGTGTCGGGAACCTGATAGTTATTGTGAACTTTCAGATCGCACTGAAGACTATATACCTTATCTATTTGCACATTTACTGGATGAAAAAGGAGGCACATTGAGTACCAAACACTCAAGATTCTCATTTCAATAAAGCATTAGACACTCAAAAACTGTATTATTTTAAATATGCAACAAAATGATGGAAATAAATTATTTATGCCTCAAATTTCTGCAAAATTCTTAATGCATCATAATGAGACTACTCAAAATAATAGAAAGAAACTATATTTGATAACATGACCTTGATAAAGTATAGTAATTTATTAATTTTGTGCATGGAAGCCAGACTCATATTCTTGAAATATAGATACTTTTTTAGGACTTTATTGATTCATCTTGCATTCAATTTCCTCTCTTGTATGGTAGGGTAGTGAGTCATTTATTTGTTTCAAAGAAGTATAAGAGAAGGATTCTTGTATACATTTTGTATTCTAGGGTGGTGGATCCTTTTATTTATTTATTTTTTGATAACAAGTGGTGGATCCTTTTAAATTGAAGAAGAATATTACTCACCGGTATCTTAATAACATCAGTACGGTTCCATCCAAGAGGATTATATGCCACTATAACCTGAACACAACCATTCATGCATCATGAGTAGATGTCCCAACAAAGTAGTAACTAAAACCAAAGTTAGAAAGATAAAAAAAGATTACCAAACTCTTCCCTTCTGGTATATCTCCCTCTGTCGGTGGGCAGAAACTGATATTGAGTAGTTGACACTGTTCAACAGTGAAGGAAGTAGAGCAGGAAAATAAACCAAAGAAAAAAAAAGTACTAGGGGCGGTGAGCAACCAGACTGGTTTTGCACTCGTAAAAATGATGTCTAAAAGTATAATCAAAATAAAGTCATTGAATATATAAATAGCATCAAAAGTCCTAGGAAAAACATCAAAACCTTACCTGACTTAATGTAATTGCAGTCTCCACGCATTCATTTCTTGATTTGTTTTTAGCAAGGCATGAAAGGGCAGTATTTGCAACAGCTTCTGCCTACCAAAAGTATATAGGATATTTGCATAAGAGACTTTTTATTGACTTTTGAGGAAAAATTATTTAGGTGTTTTTTTGTGAATTTTTTTGTGAAAGTGGTGGAGTCCACTTAAAAGTAGAAAATTTTTGCAAGGGTGCCTTTTTTTTTGTTTTTTTTGGTTTAGTGAAAGTGGCTGGCTCGGCTAACAGCAACATCGATTTTTTTGGGATTCAAATAAGTATTTTGAGATGTAAAACATGTTTGTACTAAAACTTGAAGAAAACTTGAAAATATTTTTGTTAGCAAAAGTGATCAATTGTTGGGTCTATCATAGTGAGATCTATCATGCAATATGAATGGTGAAAAGACTAAAATAAAGCTGTTCAAAATCAAATGAAGATTAGCAGTCTACCTCGGAGGCCCCAAGGGCCAAACGTTTTGCATAGTCATTTGTTGTATGCTGTTTAGCAGTGCCAGTGACGGCATCGTGGTGTTGTGCAATTCCTAAAGCATCTCCCAGGCTGAAAGTGTTAGGACCCTTGGATCTTTTTCCAGCCAAAAATTCCAGTTGCCGCACCGCCTATTTTATGCAAAAGGAAATTAACTTCATTGATGTTTATAGTTCAAAATTTTCATTGAAAGCTCCACCCCATTGTTGATAGGATAATTCCTCTGCATGGCACATATCCTTGTGTTACTCAAGGAGTTCTAGGTAAAGGTTCACAAACTTCTGTGAAAAAATACCAAGATAGAACTAGCATCTTCCAGGAATGTTGCATGAAATGCTAGGTCCTTTGTGTCCAAGCACACAAATATGGAGGAAAAGAGCCACTCTCAATCTCCTAATTGAACATAAGCACGAAGGCAGAGTTACAATGATTTCATACCAAATAATAACCACTCAGCACTCGGACATATCTCTTCAAGGCTGGTCGGCTAGTGAAAAATCCAGTCCAGTAAGAATTTGCCCTATCTGCATACCTGTCAGCAAGCACCAAACAAGCATATTAACGCAATGGATAAAGTCAATAAGTGTTGCCTCATCAACAAAAGGTAGGAGAAAAAAACTTGGGAATTACGGAAAATAGTCATCAGTTTTCAGAGGCCATGATTCATTTGCTGCATTTTTTGCATCAGTATAGATTGATGGTGTAGAATACAATGCATTAACTTGACCGTCCTGAGAAAATTAGACACTTGTAAATGCATTATTTGGAACAGAGAAGAAAATGTATTAAACAACTAAAAAAGAAAAAAGGATAATTTTAAAAAATAATTAATAATCTAAACCAGTTAAATCACAAAGGCCAAGAAAAGAAGCAAGAGATTTCAATAATAAAACTAAAAGCTAAAGACGCATGAGAAGAATTTGAGAAACCTCTTAAAGAGTAGATAATATAATGACTAGATGAGGGTATTAAATAGAGTTAATAATCAAATTTTAATTTAGAAGGTGCATCACTATAAAAAAAAAAAAAAAGAACTCCCTATTCAAGAATCATGTTAGGAAATCAAGGTATCCTTTAAAACACGAACCTTATGTCCCATTAATTGGTATACCAACACAAAAAATAAGTTTCAGTTCAGGACATGAGACACAGCACCAATTCCAAGAACAATCTAAATCCACTGTGTTAGTCTCTACTGGGAAATATTACAAAAATTTGTGGAGAAAGAAACTTGATTCCACAACTTAAATCCTCAACCTTTCGTTAGAGCCATTGTAGAGAATCATCTAGTAGCTGGATTACATGACGAGAATCAAATCATGTTAAAATCTAGTAATATATCTAGGTCATCATCCAAACATCAAGCACAAATTTGTGGAAAAATACACATAAATGGTCAACCTTTCTCGGAAGCTACTGTCCAAACAGGGGCATTACATCAGTAAAGTTTTCAAAGAAGTCATCTAACCGTCTAGTATAGATTTGACGTTATGGGGAGAGGGGACAAGCCTCGCCATATAGGGAGCTATTGTAAATTTTTACACCATAACAAAATACCCACATTCTAAATTAGAGCCCAGCCATTCTCAAGCTTCAAAACAAAGGGAAATAAGCTCAGATGCTATAACTTTGAAATCAAATTGCCAGCAAATGCATTGATTGTCTCATTAATTCCCTACCTTGTTAACATAGTGAATCAATTTGTCCATTTGCTTGAACCAAGACTCGGCATATTGGTACTGAAAGTCATCACCCATTGTCCACATTATATGGCTTGTCCTAGTCACATTTGCCTGCACAGAATGGATGCTCATAGTAATTTTTATTTAGAACTTTTGAGGCAAATAATTATTTTTAAAAGAAAAAATAGGGAGCGACCACTCCCAATAGATTTTTCATACATTATCAAATTCCACTTTTTCTATTTTACATACTAACTTTTACAATATATCATTCATCAACTTATCTATTTTTTCTTAATATCATTTAAATAATATTTCTTTATTCTTTTTAAATATTTCATTTCTATCAACAAATTTACAATATTCATATATTTTTTTATATTTGCAATTTTTTTTTAATATACAATGTAAAATAATTCAGTTCTATACACATAAAACAAAAATATATAAGCCAAATAAAAATTAAAAATAAAATCAAAATATGAAAAAATTAGTTTAAAAATATTTTCAAGATATTTTTTTAGAAGAAAATGAAATATGTGTGTTTTAAATGATGTAACAATAAAAAGAATTTGCTTACATGGTAAAAATCAAAGTAAAAGATAATGATGAAATAAATGAAATATAAATAATAATAAAATATTTAGAAGATGAATAGTACCTGCTACATAAAACGAGTTACTGTAGCAAAATGTATTTTACATTTCATTTTACATAATCGAATGGAACTCTTTTTTAGAGCAATTCTTCAAATAATTTATAATTTTTGTAGAATACAAAAGCCATTGAGAGTGCTCTAGCTTACTTGAATTTTTGCAGCATTAAGAAAATCATTAACCCGCTGTTGAGCATTGTAGTTATATAGTAAAGGATCATCCTGCAGTGTCAATTTGTAGCGGATTAAGGTGATACACTCAACAAGAATATCAAACATCCAGAGAATGCTTAGAAAAATTGTCCTTTTAGAAATATTTGAACCTGAACGGGCATGATGAAGTCATCATTCACTTCAAAATCGAAACCATCTGGGGGACTATAATGAACTGGAAATGCATTGGCAAAAATCTGCATGGGCCAAGTAAACGGTGAGCTCAGAAGACCTTTTTAAAAAGGAATGGTAAGAGCACCGTAATTGCAATACCAAACCTGAGATGTAGAACCAAAAGTTTTGGAAGCACGCCATATAACTTCAAGAGATTTGTCATTCTTCCGTTTTGCTCTGTCTTGATAATCTATTCTTGCGAAATGTACAGAATCGAATCCAAGCTACGGGGAAGTGTAACAATCAAAATGTCTCAGTTCTTATCCAGATGGTCACAGCAGCGAATGGAAAACATCTTAATAAAATGAAAGCTTTTGCAACTAAAGTAGTAGCCAGAGAAAAGACATACGTTGAAACAAAGACATTAAATGGAGTTCATAAAAAAGATTATGAACAGTATCATATACACACATAATGAATTATCACTCAATTAACAGTGTACCTCAGCCCCAAGAAGGTAAGCTTGCACGGCGGAGTGTCCAAATGGATCGATTTGCCATCCAGCGCGAGGAGTTTTGTTGAACTGCTCCTTTATCGCCTGATGACCTAAAGTTGTTTGGTCAATCATGTCTATGTAATGGCATGTTGCTTCATCATGCATACACCAACCACCATTTCTGCAAATGGAAGCAAAGATGTTTAACATTCATTCATCAAAGACACGAATGCACTATACAAGTTGCTAGCTAAAAGCTTACATGAATTCCAATTGTCCTGCATCTACAAGTTTTCTCACTATTCCTTGTGTTTCCACACTTTGTTCTGCCCACCATCGTTGGAAAAAAGCCTATCATTCATGCTAAACTCTGTTAGTAAACAAAAATGTGAAAACGGCAATATTATTTTATATCAAACAGTCACAAACATAATGTCATGTAAAATAGAAAGAGGATTACATTTCTACGAATTTAAGAGTTTGATTACAAATTTATAGAAGATCAATTCATATTGAAAACATTAAACACAAAATTCAAAATATTATTCCTTATTCTACTCATTAATCACAGAATTCAAAACTAATCTACATCCCAATTACGTAGCATATCATATATCAACATATCTTAAACTTAATCAAGAACATCATGCTGTTAAGTTGAATTATTGAAATGACAAACCAAATAACATTAGGTGTCATCTCATGAATTATCAGATTTGGAAAATCGAAACCAAACCCTCGCATCTCACATAAACTGAATATCAAAACTTCAAGAGCCTCGCAAGTCAGATAAGAGCCTTACCATTTCCACAAACACAAACTTCCTATTAGGATCACGCAGCAAAGCTTCCACAACCGAATCCAGCACATTCTCCACGCAAGCCCCCTACAACATAAAAAACAAGATATTATTCACCTCCCTATACTCCAAAATCTCATCCTATATATACCTACACATAACGGTTTGTGTATGTGTTTGTGTGGGCGCTGTTGTATAGTAATGACCTGGATACTGTTGTTTGATCCAACATAGTACTGATCAACTGTCTTCAACCATCCGACATCGTCATGGGAATGCGCAACCAAATGAACATTCAGTTTCCCTGGCACAACACCTGCTCCAGTGTTGTACTTCACGTAAGCGCCACTAACTGTTCCATAAAAACAAAGAAGAAGAGACCCACATAGAAAAGCTGACGCTAAAGTAGCTAGCTTTTCCATCTCCCGAACAAAAAAAAACCCTTAAAGTGAATTCCCTCAGACCAGTAGCCTCTGCTCGGTTTTCTTTGTCCCGCTACTCCTTGATTTATGGAAACCGAAGGTTGTGAGGATGGAGACTTGTAGTTCGAGGAATGGACAAAAATGGACCTCGGTTTCTCCTATGGTATTGGCTGGCCGGCCTAGGGTTATTGCTGGAATTTTAAAATGGAGAGAGTAGGGACCGTTCTCCAGGTTGACGAATGGGTCTCCATTGCAGAGTTGGCCACGAGCTGCACAAGTGAAAAATGTCGACATTTTAGGAGCGGTGAGAAAACTTTGAACGTAGGGTGATGCCATAAGGTCATGCTTATATTTACGACCAACTGTGACCGTCCGATGTACTATTGAAGCGTTATGTGAGATCAATCGAACGGAGGATCAACAATGTTTTGTTAAGTAAAAAATCTCTAAATAAAACCTTAATTTTTTCGATTTCATCAAGTTGCATTGCATCTGTTAAAAAATATTTCATAATACAGCCATGAATTCTATAAATATTGCATACTCATTTAAAAAAAAATGAAATTTGCTATTAAAAAGATTAAAATTTTTCACGTGAATTTCATATTTATTTATTTTTATTTATTATTTACCGTCATGGATAGGCTGCAACAACAAGAAGAAAGGCTGATTGTATTGGGGGATATAGATTTAGGCTGATTGTGATTATATATATATAAATGGGTGAGGAAAGGGAATTAAATCATCAAAGTGCGCGCATAGGATGGGTTGCATGGCTGTAATTTGAATGAAGATACACTTGATTAAGGAAAATTCAAAAGGACCCAAGAAAAAGACAGAACAGTGTTGGGACAAAGAAATGTATTTATTGGGGAAATCAATGCAGCTCGTGCATTGTTTTTTAAATGTTCATAATGTAGATTCTTCATATTTTTTCAAAGATTTTGTGAGTTGGTTTAGCAATTCAAGATGTTGATTAATATTATTATATTAAGATGACCAACTCCATATATATCACTTTTTTATTTAAATTATCTGCAAAACAAAGAGGATAATAACGCCGATTTTGGATAATAAAAATGTTTCATCTCACTATTATAATTTTTTTAAATTTTTACACAAAATATAATAATTAATTTAATTTTTTCAAATTCTAAAAAAATAATATTCTAACAATATTTTATTCAACTTTTAATTTTCATTTAAAATAATCTCATCAAATTATCCAAACCATACCTAACTCACTTCTAATTTTTTATGCCATAAATTATTTCAACATTGTTTATTAACTTAACGAAAGACACATATCACTCCCTAAATAAATAAATAAAACCATCTCAAAGGTTTTATTTTTTATTTTTTTCTAATATCTAAAAAGTGACACGTGTCTTTGTTTAAGTAAGATTTATTTTTTAAATGTCCATAATCCACCTCAAGGGTTGCTTTCATGTTCATTGGGTCAAGAATTCATTGCATGCGATGGGTCTTCTTCTTATAAATAATGTCTCCAACGACCTCTTCCCCGCAGCTTTTATTGAAACATTATTTTGAACTAAATCCAACGCTAAGATGCATGCCTTCGTTTGTACATTTTATCTGGGGAAGAGATAGAATTTCTATCATGGACTATAATGAAAGTCATTGATCAGGGGTTCGATGATTACTAAAACCTTGGGCTTATCGAATATGATGGGTGCAGGACACGCAGAAAAGACACCACGAACGATATGTACGTAGTTCTATATCAATTCATGAGTTTGATTTCAACTCGGTTCTATTCAACCATATTCATGTAGGTCAAATATCTCATAACAAGATACGAAAAACACTCGTCTCATGTTAAACGCATGAGAAATTCTATACAAAAGCCTTACACAAAGGAAGTTTAAACTTCACACGTACACTGACGGCCGGCATCAAACCAAATCAGCGTATGAGTTTCTTTGTATAAAATTTCTGTGTAGACCAAACATTTCTCTAAACACGTTCAAATTTTCTTGGATCCAAGTACTCTCGTCTTCAATTCAGTTGTGGGTATGCATGTGCATGGATGAATGAATGAAGCATTGAAACTAGAATGCACAACCCCTAGCCTATACCCTAGAGACCAATAGATATATATATAAGTCAAATGCTATGAAATAATTGGGTGGAAATTATGTTAATCTATATCGATCTTAGGTCTTTTTGCACGTTATAATGACCCTTTGGGAATCAAATAACCATTAAAAGACTATATATTTCCTCAAGCAAAGTCACTTTCTAGAATTATAATATTAGACATGAAAAGTAGTAGTGTAGATGAAAATAATTCTAGAAGATTAGGAGTACTTTAAATGTGTCTTTTTCCTATTTTCTTGCACACAAGTTCTGACCCTTTTTTAATGGAAGCCGAAGGAGATGAGGAATCCATGCACGTTCGTTCAAACAAATTAAGCACGTTGTGCCATTTGTCTTCTCTTTATATCATGATCTGTTTCTGGTTGTCGATTCCAGCTTTGAAATTACTATATAATTAAATGTGAATGTCGCATGTATATCTGTAATCAGAACTATTTAATTATTACTCTCTTTTATTGACCAGAGAATTGAATGTCTTCTCGAAGAGGGAAGCAACTCCCTGCTCTCTCTCTCTCTCTCTCTCTCTCTCTCTCTCTCTCTCTCTCTCTCTCTCTCTCTCTCATATTTCTTTTATTTTTTAATTGACATTTAATCTTATACTTTTGACGATGGCGTCGTTCAATAAAATTAGTACGTGTTAAAAGATTAATGGTATTAACTTACGCTATGTTTGGTTGTTGTATCAAATTTAATTTATCTTAAATCAATTATTAATAGAATTCATTACTTTTTTTATTTCATATAAAAAAAAAGTTAAACATATATCTACCTATTTCATACAATTTCAATCAAAAAAGTTAAACGTCTCATCTCAACTTTAAAAAATTAAACTCATTTCAATGGGATCTACAAAATATTATTATTTACAACTTAATTCAATTTGTTTTAACATCCAAACGCAGCTAAGTGAATGAGTTGGTGAAAGTCAGAGTAGAGATGGACAAAGAGATCCATTTAATAAATATTTAAGGACTAAATTAATATTGAACCCTTAAATATAGTCCAAAGAAAAGGTCCATATAACGGAAGTCTAAGGATGGACAAATACAAAGTTAGATCATTTTAGAGCCAATTAATTATGAATGAACTAAAAATTTCGTAAAAGAATCTATTGCAATCTTTTTTTACCATATTACTCAAATAGATACTACAATGATAAAAAGGTATTGGCGTTTTAATTTTAATTTTTTTATATAATTATATTGGATCCCATAATAAATAGTGTATTAATGACATATAAGATTAATTTACAAATAGCAAAACTTAAATTTGGTCATTAAGTTTTTTCTAGCATTCAGTTTTTGAACTGTGCAAAAGAGAATGAATATGAAATTTTGTACATAAATTAAGTTTTTGTGATCTGATTCTGTTATGTTTCGAAGATATTCTGTACTCTTATATGATATGATGTGATTTCTGAAAACTTTTAGCATGATATTCTAAATCTGGTTTGGTTACCCAGTTCAAATGAACTCATCTGGAGTTGTACTGTATAGAGGTTTTGCCTATTTAAATGGTTTATTTCATCTTTAAGTTTTGAAAATATTCAATGAAATAAAAAAATAAGTAAAACAGTATAAAATTGACAGTGAACAATGCAAAAAAGTAAATAAACAATGCAAAAGTGACAGAAATAGTAACTGAACAGTGCAAAACAGTAAATGAACAATGTAAAACTGACAAAACAATACGTGAACAATGCAAAATCTCGTACTCTCCAAATCATAGGACTCACACCTTTTTCTAAATCTCAAAAAGCAAAAAGTATTTCTTCTCGTCTCATTATTCAAACACACTTTTCTTTTACAAATTATTTCATCTCATCTTAACTCAAAAATCTCACAACTATTCAAAATATCTTATTTTATTTCATCTGAACTACGTAACCAAACAAGACCCAGGTTTAAAAAATGTAAAACCTTATGTCAATAAATATTAATTTAATTGGAAGTTTAAAAGTTTGAGCCCATCCCATTTTTTCTTCTATAGCACTTCATCTTGTTTCCTCTACATTTAATTCATTATAATTAGTCCAAAGTGACACTGTCCAAACAACTCCACAATTAGATTGTAAACATAATAAAAATTAAAAGGTTAAGAATTTATAACATTTTCTTGAGCATCTTAAATCTTTGATATTACCCTATTGATAGGAATAATGATAGGATTGTAGGAAATTTGAGGGAAGCTAAAAGGGAAAGCAATCTTTCTAACCATTTAAAAGTTAGCTCCAAATCAAAAACTCTTGGAAACTAGTGAGAGAAACTCTACCTTCTCTCTAGAAAAAAAATCCGGAGAAACCATCGGAAGAAGGGAGGAGCCTCTCTCTTTCTCTCTTTTCCAATTTTGTTTTAGGTTTCCTCTTCTGCGTTTACTTATCGTGTTTTTTAGGTTGAGAATAAAAGTTGTTGGCCACATCTCGGGGGGTTGAATGGCCACCACCAGGCTTGGTTCCCGAGGTTCTCAACCATAGTTCACACAGCTGGCGGGGAGATTTTACACGATGGAGGTGGTTTTGGGTGGCTGAAAATCAAAGACCCAGTCCGGTGTTCCTAACTGTTTTGGCTGAGAGGTGTATAAAATCATAGACCCAGTCCCTTACGTATAAAATGAAGTTAGGTGTGCTTGAGAGGTGTATGTGAGGTTGCCTGGAAGAATGGTCTACTGAGGGGATGCGTTGGAGGTTTACGGTGTGAGTGGGGTCAAGGCAGTTTGTGCTAGGAGGCGATGGTTTGCATGTACGGTTGGGGTGCATTTCTGTGGGGTTATGGTACTTTGTTTTATCCATGAAAAACAGAGGATATTTTCGGGAGGCATGCCTACGCACATGAGAGGGATAAGGCGTCTTTTCTGGGGCGGAGCTTGGCCGTAACTCATGGCGGTTTTCTTCATGGATGGTGGTCGGAAAATGGGGTCGGTGACAGTGCTTGTAGTTTCGTGTTGTTTTCTGTTTTTATGTTTTACAAATTAGTCCTAGCTTGTCTTGCTCATTTTAATGTGTTTTACAGTTTAGTCCTAGTTTTTCTTCAGTTTTTCCAGTCTATAATAAGAGTTATGGTGGCTGAGGCTTCCGTTTGGTGTGTTTGTTTTTGTTAGTCTGTTTCTTGGTGCTTATCTTCATGGAGATGTCCGTTTGAGGCGTCCGTAACTAAGGATAGTTCGCTCAGGTCGTTGCACCCTTGTCCGTTGCTGGTTGCAGGTTATGGCAGGACGTAGGGAGGGCAGAGGCAGGTACAGGTAGCAGGGATAGTGGGTGACAAAAGTAGGGAGCCACGTGGGCAGTTAGGGCATGGGCATTCGGTGGCTGTGGAGCATAGTTGTTTTTCTTTCAGTGTTTTTACTTTTTATTTTTTCTTATTTTGTCCCTTAGATTTAAATTAGAATAATTTGAAATAGGCAATTCCCTTTCCTCTTTCAGAGGAGGAGTGTAGTGAGTTTCTATCCTTTTTTGGAAGATGAGGGTGAAAGATCCCCCTCCTCCTTTGGAGGGTGGGGGTGAAATGAGTTGTTTTTTCTCACAGACAAGTCGAGATTGACACATCTGTTTTTACAGAGTCTCACATCTCAGAAGGGCAGTGTCTTTAGAGAGTTTTTTTTTTAATTTTTTAGACAGTGTCCGGCACAATGAAAGTTGTGTGCGGGAGAGCGTATAACTGATAAGTAGTTAGCTTGTAATCAGGGCTTGTACTCGGACTTATTGGTCACAGCTGTAACTTTCTTCATTCATGAATTGAATTGAAGTCTATTTCAAAAAAACAAAAAACAAAAATCTTTCTATCCATTTAACTTGATAAACTCGAGTTTGAGCATAGAGATTATTTTGGACATTCGGTATCTGGAAACAAAGTCTTAACTAATTTCAAAGTATACATATCTTGATAAATAATTTCCGTACGTGCACTTTAGATAATCTAGTTCAGGACGTGTGGATTATTATACGACTTGTCCCAAAGTCTTGACCATTATGCCACACTCTTTGGGGTTCACATAGATAGAGATATAATGCAAAAAATATATATAAGAAGCATGAAGGGAGCTTCTGTGATTTACATAACAAAAATTCTATGTGCAAATATTTTTTAGTACTCTTTTGCGCACTCCACTGATGTGATTAGTTGTGTATTAAAAAAATTAATACAGCCAATTACATCAGTAGAGTGTGCAGGGAGTTCTTAAAAATAATTGTATGTAACACTACTCTTTACATAAATCTCATGATCAAAGGGAAGAATGATTGATGACCGGACATTATTAGACATTATTAGTCTTCATTATCACTTAAATGCTAACTTTCGTTTGGATATATTTTCCCATTTTGATTATGAGGGTATGCATGGTAGGAATCATTGAAGATTTGCTAGGATGTAATGGAGATTGATGTAGAATGTTAAAATACAAAGGGGTTGATAACCTTACGACATGGATAAGGAGTATCCTTTCGATATTAAGGGTACATGTTGGGATATTATCAGTAGAATATTTTCATGATTGTAAATGCAAGAGTTTGTCACCAATTTGCCAAATAGGAAGATTGTAGATACAAGAGTTTGGTTAGGACTAGGTGACTAAATTGATAATTTTGGATATGACTAAGTGACTAAGATAATAGAGTTTATCCTATCATTAATTTTGTATTTTGGATGAATGTAAATTATCTTGACTTTATCTATAACCATGGAGTTTGTTTAGAAGGTATTAGGAATTGTTTTAGATAAGTCAAGAGTGTGAAAATTGAGTTATAAGGATTTGTATTTATCCATAGAAGAGTTTGAATTGGAATCTGTTACTGTAGAAAAGATTACGCGCAGGTGTCAGCATCTTGCCAGGTAGGAGTCCAACGGGTCCGGTTTTATACAATTTTTTGGAACCGAATCAGTTATACCGGTTTTACATTTTCAAGACCTGATTTCGCATCGGTTACCCTCCTAAACCGATACTTCTGATTTTACCGATTCCAATCTGGTTCAATCCGGTTTTCCAGATTTAATCAAGTGCTAATTTCATTAAAAATAAATAAACTGCTAAAACAAAAAAAAAAATATGTTGTATAAAAAGTGATTTAATATAGTACTAGTATTAATATTAAATCACTAAGTACTATTAATAATAATATAGTACTAGTATTTATATTACTATATATAAAAGTGATTTAATATTAATAAGTTATAGTGATTTAATATAGTATTAGTATTAATATACATTAGTATACTAATATATACCAATTAATTAAAATAAAATGTAATTAATATAATAATGTATATTAGTATTACTAGTATATTATGTATTTATCAAAGTGATTCAAAGGAATATGTTGAGAATTTATTAGGTCTAAACAATGTAATTAATATATATATTTTATATTAATAACATATTATCAAACAAATGTTTATGTTTTATATTATAATTTTATGTTATAAATTATAATATAAAATTATTTTATATATAATTATATAAATTATATAATATTAAAAATTAATTATATATATAATCACGAATAAGGGTGGCAATATGTCACACAACCCATTAACCCAACACGAACACGACACGATAATAGCGAGTTAGGGTTTAGCCTTAACGGGTTCAGGTCAAAACAGGTTGACCCGTTAAGACACGATTGCTTAACGGGTTGACCGTTATCAACCCGTTATGACACGTTAAGAAAGTTAAAGTTACAATTATACCCTTATACCTAAAAATAAAATTGTTAGAATTTCAATTTCGATATTTTTATTATTTGGATTGCAGTTTTGGACTTATAATTAGTTTTATAATTTTTATAGATATTGTAATTTTAACATTTATATAAAATTATACTAAATTTAATCAGGTTAAAAATGTTAATTTCGAGCCTATTCAACCCATTTACATAAATAGTTTAAAATGAGTTGTATTGTGTCGTATTAACCTATTTCGTAATATTTTCTTAATTTCTTTGTTTACTTATAAAAAAAAACATATTTCGTAATATTCATTAATGGATCAAAACGGGTTGACACGACACGACCCGTTATGTTAATGGGTCGTGTTAGGGTTTGAGATTTTGACACGATAAGCTTAACGGGTCGGGTCAGGGTTGACCTATATGACTCGTTAACACAATTTGACACGACACGAACATGACCCATTAACACGATTTGACACCCCTAATCACGAACCGGTTTGATCTGGACCCGAAAATCCTAGAACTATAATCGAAACCGGACTTGTTCTATTCGGTTTGTGGAATCATGGAATCGGTCCAAAACCGAACCAACCAGCCCAGTCCAAGCCAGTTTTCCAGTTTAAACCTTCAACCTTACTGTCAAGAGAGTCCTCACGACAAAGTCGCTTTGTCAGCAAAATTCTATTGCAATTCAAACTAATTTTAGATTGTTTATTTAAAAGATTCTATTGGTTAGGAATTGTAGAGATTCAGTTCTGAATATTTTCTAGAGCACTTTCCATTATATATTTTGGTGATAAAATTTCATAAAGAATTTTCCTATTGTTTCTCTCAAAAAGTGTGATCTTTGATCCAAGCTTGAGATAGCATGATCGTGATTCAACCACTCGAATTCTAGTTGAGAATTCAATGTTTGAAGAACATCAGAAATTCTAGCTACTACTGTGGTCGTTTGTCTAGTCAAGTAAGAGTATCAACTGACAAAAGTTTTGTAATTGAAACTTGCTTGTAATTGATTTTCAAATAATAAAATTGACTTCTCTGGGTTTGGTAACCCGTAGAGTTTTACCTTTAAATAGTTTTTTAAAAAATTTCCCTTCGTTACCAATTTTGGTATTATACAATTGATTTATTTTATATTAACGTTTTCTTATCATATAATTGTATGATTGACAATTAACCAATTTGTCTAGTAAATTGGTATATATTTGCGTTAATATATAGGGACATTTGGGTAATTTGAATGATATTTTAGCATATAATGTTCATATTTCAAACATGTCCTTATTCCCTACAATATTTGGTTCTTCCTAATTACAATTAAGGATGGTGGCTCAATGGTCCTTGGGTTATTCCTAAATGGTTTGGCATGTATTAGTTCACGGCTTCACATGGATTCACTTTAGTTTAATACTAGTGTCTAAAGTTTATTAAATTCTCTAATGGGATAAGAGTTTAAATTATGGCTCAAACCTGATTGAGGAGGTGCATGTAGTTTCTCACCATCTAGACCCCTTTTCTCCGATTCTCAACGAGTAAAGTGTTACCATGTTCAAGCTCAGGTAGGGAATCCATCTTTGATTGCTCCATTATCTAGCAAAAAATAAATCTCCTAATTGGTGTAAATGAATTAACATTGTTTATTGATATTGTACTTATTATATTTTCATTCTTTCTTATTGTTTCATCAAATTTAGTTAAGTTTGTCCAATAAGTACTTGGCTTATTCGAAATACCGATTTGGTGCTGTTGATTCATTTCTTGATTGAGATATCATACGTAAATAGCATGGTCGAATAACTCACCGTGTTTCTTTGACGAAAGTGTGGTGTTTGAAATACACATCCATGACTTGAATAAAAATTAATTACAGAGAATGTAAAAAGAGAAACACAACAATTTATGTAGTTCAGCACTAAGACTTATGTCCATGGAACTTGAGGAGAGGGAATCCACTATATATTGTGATTTGATCTAACCCTCGACGTTTCTCTTAGCTCATTGGTACACTATTCATGGAGGATGAGATAATGGGGAGAAGCGATCAAGCTCGTCAAGCGATGTAATCTCGTATGTGTTGAAGGTCGACGACTCACACCATCTTTATGTCCTCTCAATGCTTATATGGCAGGCTATTTTTTTTTTTCTTTACTTTTCATGGCGTGGTTTCATAAAATATGAAAGATATATAATTTTTTTTGTACATTATAAAAATAAAATAATATATAAATACTATCATTGTAATACATAGTGAGATCTTGGTTGGGCTCTCTCAATTGGCTGGTTAATATGAAAGATTTTATTAACCTCGTGGTTACTTTAGGTACATATGATTATTATCTGCCTAGGTCCTCATACTATAAAAATGCCATAACAGACTTCACAACCGAGTGTGAATATTTGTTTCATATAAATTCAAACCATGAGTTAAACTCGGCAAGGCAAACATACAAACTTTTTTTAAAAAAGAGGGAGCAGGATTTGACATGCAGATGAAGAATTTTGGTATAAAGCAAACTGGGATGTCTTTGTGGGAAACCTTGAATGTCAAGTTCAAGCTATTCTAGGAAATTCAAAGAGATTTTAGATTAGAATGAGTTGCTGCTGAAGCTCTTGCGACGATCATTGTGGTGGTCGCATGGGGCTCAATAAGGTGCTGATTATTCTCTACAGGTAGTGAAGGAATTGAATGAAATAGAACCTAGCCGCCTATGAAGGTTTGGACAGATCATTGAAGAAGGTACAAATAGAGTTAGATGAAGACAAACATGCTTGTAGGGAAACAAATACAACACGAAATAATGCACGGGTATGAACAAAATCTTGTAAATCGGTGAGCATTATTATGGATTTTGATGTTGTAGCAGTCCTATCTTCGGCCTCATTGAACTATAGATACGCCCTATCATCATAGGGTTTTACCTGCAGAATTACAAGCCTCTTTCCCACAATAACGTTACTTGCTTGATTTCTCCAACAGCACGCAATTTTTACTCCTGTTTATTGAATTATACAACATATCCTTTTTTTTTTTAATCATTTTCTGGAAAGGGAGATAAGAGAAAAACCAAAAATGTCAAGACTTGATTTTGCATTCCACCAAGCATCTAGTTGCAAATCACCAAGAATAAATTCATAACAGCGTTTTAAGAAAATATTTTTAAAAAAAAAATTAAAAAAAAAAAAAAACCTAAATAACAGCAAAACGGGGGAGCTTAATTTGAAGTAACATAATGTGATATTGAAAGATTGACGAAATAGATTTCAATGTTGCACTTTCTGACATAAAAATGTCTTCTCCTCTAAAAGCCCTCTCAAGACACTTTATAATCATCAATATTCACCATTATGATACTTATGGCGCACTAGGCAGAGAACTTTGGACCTGTTGCATGATGAACATTGATCCAAATGTCACTTAAGCAGTAGCAGAGAGCTTTTAAAAGACAGTTAAGTTATATGGCTTCTAATCTAGAATCATCTTTGTAGGTTCAAAGTTCAAACAAGCAGGCAACATATCATGGAAAAGCAAAGGAAAGAAAAATCGATCCAAGTTCAAGAATTGATACCCTACCTAGCATGGAAAAGCAACTCCAGATCATCATCATTTTTTCTCCTCCTCCTTTGGTTCCTTTTCTTCATCCTTCTGCTGGGGCTGAAAGCATTAATAAAATAATGAGAAACTATTGGGCGTAACAAACGAGTAAAATAAATAAATAAATAATAATAATAATAAAAAGAGCTCAAGAGATTGCAACTCTACAACGTGAATAATTATTCCAAAAGAAAAAAAAAAAAAAAAAAAAAAAAAAAAGAAAGAAAAAACTAAAACAAAGTCTGTCAAGCATAAGTCCATGAATGGACCATGATCATTTACCAACAAAACAGGCTGATCACAATATAGCAATCAATACCGAACCCTCCTTGAATCACCTCAGTTAAAAGCACGACTCATGTCCTCTGTTGCAAAGGAGCAACTTTCAGGAGCATTTATAAATTTGATATAGACATAGTCCAAAATATCTATGCAGGGACATGATAATTGGGTTTATTTCAATTTAGGGGATGCTCTCTCACCCCACTATAACTTTCCTAGCCAATCAACTAGATCTCACTGCCCTTTTGCACGGCATTGAGCCTGATCCCACCCATTTCATTATTGCCGATACCAGTTGGTTACACATACTACCGTATACTCTCGTCTCATGTGCAATTGGGCAGCCAGGAAGCTTCTTGCTATGCCATAAAGTGCCAAACTATCAATTCTTTTATGAACTGTTTTATGTATAGGATTCCATTTGCCCCACAGTTGTGACTTGCTAGCTTGAATTAATTCCATCTCCTTTTTCATTCTTTGCCTACAAGATTGACATCAAGGATGACCCACCGGTAGACCTACAAAATGAATTATTTCTTTGACACTAAATGTTGAAGGGAATTATCGGAAGAGAAAATGGAGTCTGGCAGTGTATGTGAATTGAACTATTACTTAGTCCGTGGCAGAGACTAAAGCCAAATGTGAAGAAAGAAGACTAACTAGATATGTCTATGCTACCATATCTGTAAGACCTAAGGCCAAAGCAAGGATTGCTGCTAAAGATAAAAGAAACTTTCATGTAGTTTATGCTTGGAAGTAATTTTATGATTTTTTCTTAGATAAATTTCTCTCTTAATATCTCTTATAGTTTATCTATCTTCAGAGAATGAAGTATTAAATTCTTTGCTTCGAACATTCCACAAAATAAAGAATTAACCATATTTACCCAATGTGGAGGTCATCAAGAAAGGCATAAGAGTGAATATATACCCTACAAAAAAGTGGGCTAATCCAACAGACCTTGCTTGCACAATGAAAAGAGCCAATGGTTTATTTCTCCATGGGACCTAATTAGCGGCAAAAGAGAGGGCGCCGAGTAATTTTTTTCTTTTGAATTTGAAAGTATCAATAGACAAATCTTGCTTGCACAATGAAAAGAACCAAAGTTAGCCACGAGAGGGGGGGGGGGTTATTTTTCTTTCTTTTCAATATGAAAGTATCAACAGACACTATCAAGGAACGTACCTTTTCTGTAGGTTATATACTCACTCACATGCCTTTCTTGATTGCCTCTACATCGCAAGGATTTTGTTAATTCTATTCTTATGTATCCTCGGTAATATCATTTCTATTGATGGAGAAGCATACCTCCTCCTATGTTTAGTCAGGCAGCAACCATTACATCAACTATTTTAAGTTAGGGGCACACAAGGCCAAAACATGACATTTACATTTCAAGAAAAAAAACCCACGCCCAGGTTCCATAAATTTGGGTATGCAATCCTAATCATGATTTTCCTACCCTAAGGGGGAAAGGCCCAGCCCTTCCCTTTTTGGCCAGTGTGGATGAGGGATTCAAGCCCTAACCCTTCTCCACTAGATGTGTTCTCAAGGGTATCCTAAAAAGAAAACCTTTCCTCTCCCCAACTATTTCAGGTTAAGAAGATGCGAAAGCACCTCTTTTTAATTGACCAACCTCATAGAAAGCTGAAAAAATCTAGCTAGACAGATTAGTACACAACGGCTTTCTTCGATAGGGACTCATTTCTTTAAGCTCCGCCCAACCTCTACACGGTGCTGTTCGCTTCCTAAGGTGAGCTTCAAATTGTTAGAATGTACAATTGTCAATAACTGACATTGGTAAAAGAACAGAGGCAACTTGGTTATGAGTCAATTCATGACAATCATATGTAGAAAGCTCATATTCTTCACCCATTGATAAACACAATACTCAACATAGTTACCACAAAAATACAGATTCCAAAAAATAACAAGCCACAATTTAATCCGCTTGACCACAATTGAAAATCTCCATGTCATCTCTTCAAACAGCTAAATATTTTTTGATGGGTAAATAATAAAAAACATAAATCCAGTAACACGGTAACATGCCAAGACGAGATGTATTCAGCAACTTGTTGCTTGCATGAGGAAGGTTTGATGCTGACAAATATGGTGACGAAGAAGAGAAGATGACAACATAACAAAGAACCCATGGTTCAGTATATGAACCCAACAGTTGGGATATCCACTTTCAAGTTGTGTACTGATCCCCCATAGATGACTTAAGGCTTTTGAGTAGAAAATAAGAAACATATCTACCATGTTTGAGAAAAACTGCATGCTGGATCTACAATTAAACCCATACAAACTAAATGTAATTGGGGTGAAAACAAGTGAAAAGCTTTAATCTGGTTGAAAATAAGTATCACACCCCACTTGAACCTTTAACCCCTAGGGGTTGGCTCAAGTGGTAAAGGCCTTGGACTGGGGGGTATGCTCCCCCCAAGTTTAAGGTTCAAATCCCCTTAGGTGCAAACAATCTCTAAGGGCCATCGGATTGGAGGATTTTTCACTTGAATTACCCGATGAGCACTTGCGAGAAACTCCCTAACGAGGGCCTGTGCACCCCCGAGATTAGTCGGGACGTTGTTCCTGAGCACCCGGTGCCAATAAAAAAATAAAAGTATCACACACTCCCCGCCCTTTAGGCATCTAACTGTACTATTAGAATATGCCATGCGAAATCTAGTTTTGGGGGAACAAATTTTTCTGAAGAGTAGTTGCGATACCCCATATGATAAGGATGAGAGTAGGTGGTATATGGGTAATCGACGATTTTACTAAAAATCACAAAACGCATAGCATAGCCCAAGTACAAAAGATGTATACAAGAGGAACACCTAACTAAAAGTAGTAAAAGATATAAGAAAATCATGAATCCCTTTTTTATAGGTAAGATTAAAATTTATTGAATCGATAAAAATAGGCATAGCCCTAGTATACATGAAGTATACAAGAGGAAACACCTAGAAAAAATTGGGTGCTTGAAAAAGAAACAAGGAAATCATGGAAGCTAGCACCATTGAAATCAATTACAGAAGCCCATAAATCAAGAGAGCATTCCCTATCTTCAAAGCTCTAATTATCCCTCCCCAATCAAATGCACCACATGAAACATAAGGGAATCCTTCACCAAACCGTTGCAATGTTGGGATTACCCTGAAGGTTCTTCAACTAGCAAAAAGACCCACCAACCTCCTAGGCATAACCCACACAAGCCCAGTCCTCCTGAAAATCTCATCCCATAAAGCCTTGGCCACCACGCAATGGAGAAATGAATGGTCCGTGGATTCACCATTTTTCTCACACATACAACATCAATCTATGATAATAATCTGCTGCTCCCTAAAGTTATCCATGGGAAGAATTTTCCCAAAAGCAACAGTCCAACCAAAGAAAGCAACCTTGAGAGGTACCTTGCTCCTCCAAATACCTTTCCAAGGGAAAGGACAAATTCTCACCCATCATAGATTCATAGCCTAGTACAAAGACTGAACGGGAAAAATTCCCAGTCCCGGACTGAAGCCAAACCACCTTATCAGCTGCAACACTGCCACTACTTAAACAATACAACAGGCTGAGAAAATCTGTAATTGCACCCATCTCCCAATCTTGAGCAGCTCTATGCGAACTAACATTATGCAGTGCACCTATAACAATCACATAGAGTAGCCACTAAAGCGTCCTGGTCATGTACAATCCGTTAAGTGCTGGAAATGTATCCTACCTATCCAAAAAAAAAAGTGCTGGAAATGTATCCTTGAGAGGCTTATCTCCACACCAAGTATCATGACAAAGTGTAATTTTGGAGCCATCACCAACTGTAAATCTGAACTATCTAGCAAAATCCCCCTAACCAGCTCTTATATTTTTCCACAACCCCACACCATGCGCACCTTGAACTTCGTTGGAGCACCACCCCTCCAAGCACTCCCATACTTAGAATCAATAACAGAAATCCACAATGCCTCCCCTTGTTGCATCGCCAAAGCCAATTCCCTAGGAGGGCTTTAATAAAAATCCTCGAGTTTCAAAATCCCTAATCCACCTCAAGAAATTGATAACATACCTTGTCCCATTTACCAAGATGCGCTTTGACCTCATCACCAACACCTCCCCAGAAAAAATCCCGAAAGTTCTTCTCAATACAATTTGTCATACCACAAGTAAAGGAAACAAAGATAGGAAATATGTATATCCTTTTGCAACCTGCCATCCCTCGCTCGACCTTTTCAATTACCTCATACCGAATGGCTTTCGCCTTATAAGCAGCCCCAAGCAGAAGACCAAGGTACTTAATGGGCAAAGAAGATACAGTACATCCCAAAATTCTTGCCAAACTCCAAGTATTACAAGCATTGCCCACCAAGACCAACTCGAACTTCCTAAGATTCACTTTTAAACCAAAGACAGCTTCAAAAGCATAAGTAAGAATGCCCTCAAAGCTTGAAAATGATCCTGGTCCTCACAAAAAAGAAATGTATAATCTGCAAAAAAGCAAGTGAGATATATTGATAGTACCATGATTAGTGCTTCCCACAAGGAATTCCGGAAAGAACCTCCCTACTGCAGCATCCAACATCCTACTAAGAGTCTCTATAATGATGACAAATAAAAGGAGACCAAGGATGATCCTCTTGCCTTAATCCACGGGGACTATTAAAACAAACAAATTGGAGAGCCGTCCACCAGGAGTCCAAGACCTAGAAATGTGCTGTTGAAACACAATGCTTAATCCATGTACACCATCTATCCCAGAAGCCACAAATTCTAAGTAAATAATTCAGAAGTTTTTATAGTTTACTTATCAAAAAAAATAATACAGAAGTTCCCAATTTACATGGTCATAAGTATGATACCCCCCGTAATGAGGACAGTTTGATCAGGGTAGATGGTATATGAGATCCCACATTGCTTGAGAATGAGAAGTTCATGCACATTATAATGATTCCAATGGGGCTCCAACCATACCATTGACTAGTTCTTTTTAGAGTATAGACCCAGATGTGGCTCATTCCTTCCTTGGGGCATTACAATGATATCAGAGCCTATCCCAATCAACTTAAGCCGTGTCACCTATGATGGAATGGCCCGACGAGGATGTTGGTTATTTAAGCATGGGAGACATGATAGCCCATGTTGAGTATTGACTGATGAGTGCAAGTGGTATACGAGATCTCACATTGTTTGAAAAATTCTTGGTCTTTATAATGGCTCTAATAAGGTTGCAATTGTACCATTAACTAGTCCTTTTGGAGATTAAGGTAAGAGGATCCATTGTCTCTGCTTTTATTTGTCATCATTATAGAGGCTCTTAGTAGGATGTTGGATGCTGCAATAGGGAGGTTCTTTTTGGAATTCCCTGTGGGAAGCACTAATCACAGTACTATTAATAGTTCTCACTTGCTTTTCGCAGATTATACATTGCTTTTCTGTTGAGGACCAAGATCATTAAAACAAACCAATTGGAGATCCATTCACTAGGACCGAGAAATGAGTTGTTGAAACATAATGCTTAATCCATGTACACCATCTATCCCCAAAGCCACAACTACCAAGTAAATAATACAAAAGTTCCCAATTTACATGGTTATAGGTTGATACCCTGTATTGAGAATAGTCAGATCAGTGTAGATTGCGTATGCGATCTCGCATTGCTTGAAAAGGAGTTGTTCTTGCTCTTTATTATGGTTTCAATGGAGCTCCAACTATACCATTGATTAGTTCCTTTTAGAGTATAGGCCTAGATGTGGCTCATGCATCCCTTGGGGCATTATAAACGATATCAAAGTCTATCCCAACCAACTTGAGCCATGTCACCTATGATAGAATGGCCCGACAAGGACGTTGGGAATTTAAGTGGGGGAGATCCCACAATGCTTGAGAAGGAGAAATTCTTACTCTTTATAATAGATATAATATAGCTTCAATTGTACGATTGACTAGTCCTTTTGGAGTATAGGCCCAAATGTGGCTCAGGCTTCCCATGGAGCGTTACAGTATGCTTTCTTCATATCCAATTTGCATAAAATACCCAACACTCCAAATATAATTCTACTCTCCAAACACTCATTTGCAATGAGTACCGAATTAGATATTTGTCTTTCCTTGACAAAAGCATTTTGAGGCTTTGAAATAATTTTCTCCATTACAGAAATCATATGGTTGGCCAAAACTTTGGATTTAATCTTATATACCCCATTCACAAGACTAATGGAGCAGTAATCATTCACATCCAAGCAATAATCATTCACTTTCCAAAAGTAAAAAACTCCTGGAAAATCCTCATTATATCATTCTTTACCACATCCCAACAAACTTGAAAAAACGACATAGAGAAGCCATCCGGGCCTAAAGCTTTGCCATTAGCCATCCTACTTACCACTTGATGAATCTCATCATCAAACGGTCTTTCCAACCAATCCGCATTCCAAAGATCATGAAAACTCAGCCCATTAAAAGCTCTAGAGGTTGTCCAAGGAACTGTGTGTTAAAAAAGAAGCTTTTAAACTCTACAATCGTCAACTTCTTGTCCTCAAAATTCCTATCATCCTTCTCCCTCCAAATACAACATACTAGTCAAATAGGGACAATCTTCACATTATTGCAATTTATGAGCTGCCATTAAAACCCTCTACAATTGGCAAGAAGGCCTACTATCCTTCTAGGCAAAACCCAAACTAACCCATGTCTACCAAAAAAGTCATTCCACAAGGCCTTAGAAATCTCCCAATGGAGCAAAAGGTGGTCTACACATTCCCCTTCGTTTTGTGCATACAACACAAATCTATTATTTATCACAATGATATGATGTTTCCTCCAAGACATAAATTGAGTACAAGAGACTAAGGGTATGTTTGGTTATAGAAAATTTTCAGAATGTTTGAGAAACTTTTTTAGATTTATTGTTTATTAGGTTTTGGGAAATGAGAAAAATTTTAATAAAACTTTTTTTTTTAAATAAGTTTGTATTGGGGTTTGTGAAAGTGGATAGGTTGAGTTGAAAAAATGTTTGAATATTATTTTTTAAGAGTAGTTTTTGTTTGAATAAAAACAAGTTTTGAACTCCCAAGCCTCATTAGAAAATCAGAGAGCACACTTTGGCCCATTTTACCAGGTGAAATTTGAATGTTTCACCTAGTCCTCTCAATGGAAAGTCCCGTTGTAATTTCTCTATTTGGTTGGTCACACTAGTAGAAAAGGGAAACATGGACAAGAAATATGTAAGCAAATTAGAGAGGATACTATTAATCAAGATGCTCCTACATCTTTAGACAAATACATCCTCTTCCATCCAGGCAATCAATGTTCAATCTTCTTAAGTACACCATCCCAAATAGACGCAACCTTGAAAGAGGCTCCCAAAGGAAAGCCAAAATACTTCATATACAAAGAGGATACCTTGCACCCCAATAAGCTAGCCAGACACTCCAAATAATTGAACATATGAACAGTTTCTAATAATTCCTCCAATTGCTATGGAAGTCCTTCCCCCTCTATGTAAAATATAACTTTTCTTACATTTTGATTAGACCTTTTTTTTAAAAAGTAAAAATATTATATATATTAATAACTAACAATAGGAGCAACCTATAAAAAAATAATAATAACAATAGGAGTAATCAAGTACACTGGACATATACAAGAAAACACCTACATTTTAATTAGACTTGGGGTAAGTTTGGGGAGTGAAATAAGATGAGAATTTTGTAAATAGTAATAAGATAATTTGTGAATAGTAGTGAGATAATTTGAGTTGAGTATTTTTTGGATTCTCGGAAATGAAAGAGAAAAAGTTGAATAAAAAATATTAAAAAGTTAAAATATTGTAAGTATATAGTTTTATAATATTATTTTTATTTGAAAATTTGAAAAGGTTGGATTTTTTTATTTTTTATTTAAAAGTTTGAAAAAGTTGTAATGATTAGTTTGAAAAATTTGTAATGATCAGTTTGAAAATTTTGTATTTGAATTATTTTTTAGAATAAGATGGGATGAGATAAAATGAAATTAGATGAAAATTTTGTGTCTCATCCCATGCCCCAAACCTGCAGAGCTTACCTACTTATAACAAAAACTTAGGCTACATTTGAATGTTGAGCTAAGTTGGGTTCTTTATTAATAGTAGTAAGTTGAGTAGATGGAGTGAATTATATAGGACCCATCTAAAATGAGTTTAGATGTGTTTGGATGTTAAGATGAGTTTAGTACTATTTATAGGAAATTAAAAATGGTTGAGTCCCACGTATAAAGATATGTTGAGTTGAAAAAGGTTGTGGGTCCCACGTGTAAAGAAATTTTGAGTTGAAATGAGTTTAGTAACTTGAGAGTTGGGTGTTTGGATGTTAGACTTAGCTTAAAATTAAATTGAACTGAGTTGATCTCAGCTGAGTCTTGCAACCAAACAGGGCCTTGGTGCTCACCTATACTTACTTTACCTTGCTCCTTTTAAATATACAAAAATTTAGACAATACACAATAAAACAAAAGCAAACAAGAGAAGCAATTTTTAGAGAAACGCAAATGTATTATAACTGGTTTCCTCAAAGCCCATTACCCATTTCATGATGCCAATTTCAAGTGTTAGACAAGGCACTATTCCGAACAATTATAGCATATTAGAGCAGGTTTAGCAAGTGGGATAAGACACAAAATTCTCATCTCATCTCATCTCATCATTACAACTTTCTCAAATTCCCCCACAAAATATAATAAACAATTCAACTTTTTCAAATCCCAAAACAATAATAATATTAAAAAATAATATTTTACACTTTCATCTAAAACCAAAAATTCTCATCTCACTATCTAAACCTACCCTTAGGCACCAATTGACCAATTTACAGATTAGAGAATCAGTGGTCATTGCTCACCGCCACCATAAATATTAAAAAAGTCTTGGGCCCAGAATAAGAAGGTTATCATGAGAAACCTACTATTGACGGAAAAAAAAACGTGGGCCCGCCGGGGGAGCCCCCAATATATCCCAGTTAAATAAAACTTCAGCATATCCTGGTTGTGAATAACTTTTCAATTTATATTAATGACCCTACCAATAAATTTGAGGCACTCACCTCACTCTGACTTTGCATCGAAGCAAGCAAATCTTTAACCGATTGGTCATTTGGATCAACCCCTGGAAGCTGCAGCAACAATAACTTGTTGTAACATTAACAACTACAGGAGCATTTCACGCCTCATTTTCTCACTGCAGGGAGGAGATGAAAGAAACAAATGAAAAGTGCATGTAGTGGCAGACATACTGATGAAAGGATGGAAGACACAAAGGACTGGTCAGCCAACAACTTGCTCATATCTGATTGGCTTGACACATCCTTTGTACTGTCTTGAACAGACAATTGAAGAGCTGCAACAACCAAAGTACATGCAATCAAATCAGCAAATACAGATGAAGAATAATAATTGGACATCAGTAAGTTTTGAAATATGCTTAGAGGATCTAACTATCCATACATACTGCCACAGAACAGAAATTTCCGCTGTGGTCTTAGCAATTACTGTTACATTGTTACCTATCCAAACAAAATTACTATTATGGTTGAGGGCAATAAAACAGAGACAATAGAAACGATGTGCACTTGACAAAAATGAGTTGTTATGTCACTCGAAAAATTGAAAAGGACCACCAACAAAGAAGAAAGATGCTGTCATGCGTGAATTCTATACCATTTCTGAGAATGCTCCCAGTCTTGATTATATAATTCCCACACAATTGTCAAGCATTACACCCAACAAGCTAACCACATGAATAAGGGCTCACCTAGTGCCAACTCTGGATCATCTGCAACTGAATCTGACATATCAGTGTCTCGCGCTTCATGGCTAGAGGCAGGATCATCCATTGACATTGCAAGGGCCTGCTGTAGCAGAGCATTCTCATCATCCTATTGCAAATATGAGATCAATTAATCAATGGAGTGTGGTCAATTCTAAGCCAAAGAACTATGGGAGGGTATAGAAATTAGAAGAAAAGATTTTATGGAAATTACACTGCCAGTAGAATATTTTAACAGAATCATTTTCATGTCACAGAATAGCAAGAAAGAAGCATGGCTCAAAAAACAGTTCAATTTAGACCAATTCAGCAGATACAATTTGAATCAATTAGAAACCAAACCAATTTTAGGGTATTTTTAAAACGCTTGAATTACATTGTATATGCTTTTTTATGTTTTTCTATTACTGCTGAAATACCCAATTCAAGCTTGTCACAAATCAAATCACCTGATTCATTTTTTTTATTGGCACCAGGTGTCGGGAAACAGCGTCACGACTAATCCCGGGGGTGCACAGGCCCTCGACAAAGAGTTTCCCGCAAGTGCACCTCAGGTAATTCAAGGGAAAAATCTCCGAATCCGATGGCTGCTAGAGATTATTTGCACCTAGTGGAATTCGAACCTAAATCAACTGATTCATGGAACTGGTCCTTACCCAATTGCAAGTCTGATTCAATTTTTCAAGCCTTGGAAAGGAGCAGAATTTTCTTTTATTTGATGAACAAAGAAATGAAAGTTCCCATAGCAACTACATGTAGTCATCATTCAATAAATTGCCTAGCTCTACTAGTCTGCCCGAGTTAGACAAAGCGGTTTAATTTTGTAGAACACTTTTATATACATAGCAAATGTCCAATTGGTATGGTGGCATTTAGGGCTTTTAACTAACTCTAACATAAGAGGTCAAAGGTTCATGCCAACTTGCATATGTATAGGGGAAAGTTTGTATTGATCAATATTCATCTCAACCCACACCACCTCAACCTTGCCCTCTTTTTCAGACAAAAGAAGAATGGAGAGAGGAACGAAAAAACAAAAACTGAAATAGAAATTTGTTTTAATATTAATAAATAAAAATTAAAAAAATTAAAATTTAAAAAAAAAAAAGGATTCAGCACAACCCATCGCGTCAAAAAGGGCAACATGAAAGGTTGAAAGCACAAACAGACACCAACCATTAGATCATTTGCCTTATTGTCAGCTTCAGAAGTTGCAGTATTAACATTCTCAGTCATTGCAGCATCCTGTGAGCCAGATGGCTGGCCCTCTCCTTTTTCCTGTTTAGCCGCTTCATCTGCAGCCTTTTTTGCAGCCGCTTCTTGTCTTGCCCTCTCTTCTTCCATTGAAACTCTCAGAGCAAGAGCCAATTCAGGGTCCAGGTTAGGATCCACACCAAACTCAAAACCAGAAAGACCACCAGCTGCCGCCGCCGCTGCTGCTGCTGCGAAACCACTTCCACCCTCCCCATCTCCTGTGAAGATGGGCGTACTGTCATGGGAGAAAGGTAGCATGTAACACCAAGTATGAGAACAATGTTAAAGCTAAATTATGAATCTGTAAATATGTATTAAATCAAAGTTAAAACAACCTTATAAGTACATCGGAAAGGGCACTCGGGCCAGCTGGAACGTGGACAATGTGGCTAGTGTCATTATTGTTCACAGCAGTAAGAAGTGCTTCTAGCTTCTCTGTCTTCCCATCATCTTCTTCACCAAAATTGACGATATCTAATGCCACACTGTTCTTTTTTAACTTTCTTCCAATCATCTCCAACGACTTTTTTTCATGTTTGATAGGACTGAAAGCACATTGATTTGTTTTATTGGTAAAATTAATATTAATATCAAAGGACTGAAAGCACATTATATGATGAATATACAAAACAAAATATAGATGCAAAAGCATAAAGAGCCATAATCATGCAGACCTTCCAGAAAAGACAATAATCCGTTGCTGTTGTTTTTTATTCTGGCGATGCTTAAGGGCCAGCTGTGCCACCTGAATGCCGGCAGCCAGGTTCATATCCCCACCAATTTCTAGACCTACATTGAGATATAAATTAGATCGCCAAACACATTATTTATAGGTATGAACAAAGTATATTCACGTCTTAGTGAGACCAATGTCGGCAACCATGGGAAGAGTACAGCATCACCAGGTCATGCCAAGTATCAAAATTCACAAACACCACAATCGAAAAAGTCCAGAACTTTATAAATAGAAAGAATGAAACTAAAAAAGGAAAACCGAAAAAGCACTGACCGTGCATACAAGCCAGAATCTTGCCAAGGTCACTGGTAGGAGTGACCAAAACGCGAAGCCCTTTTCCTGCCATTGTGAGAACTCCCACTGTATTCTCTGGATTAGACTGTATACACAACCCATCACATCCATTCAAAATTTTGAATCGTAAACAAACATATGCCCCAAACTACAAGCAAAAGGTAAACCTAAAAGGATTTGCTTCTCTCATATACAGGACCGCATCCAGAAAACATGTATAAACAATTCTCAAACATAGGGATTCGAACAATCACTGTAGCAAAATTCATTAAAATCCAAGTAGGTCTAAAATGCAACTCTAATCCAAACCACAGAACATTGCTTATAGAAGGTGAAAAAAGTAGTAAAAAATGAGAATGATTAGAGGTTCCGAGTTTCTTTTGCTCGATTTTCTCAGCAACGAAAGGAGGAATTATGGAAAAAAAAAAACAATGAAAAGAAGAAAATAGAAGATGAATCTTAAAAACCTGTGTTTTAGCTCCGCAAATGAGATTGACAGCATCAGCTTGAGCTTGAAATCTCGACGGAGAGTAATCGCCGTTCCGCATCCACTCGGAGTTGTCGATGCAGATCATCGTTGCCTATTAAGAACAATCAAAGCAAATAAACCTCTCAATTATCGAAAAGAAAACCCTAATAGCGCGAAAAAATAATAGGGAAATATAACGAAATCCCCGAATTTTGGCACCCCCAAGGTGAGGGATTGAGGTTGAAATTAGGGTTTGGGGAAAAAGAACAGAAAAACCAAATCGGGGATATTACCTCGAGCACCATGGCGTGGAGATTGGGAAGTGAAACGAAGGGATCTCAGAGGGCGGGAGAGAGAAAGAGAGAGGAGAGAGTTTACAGAGTACGTTTGAGAAGGTGTGGCGTGAGAGAGAGGAATATAACTGGGGCTTACTTGCAGAGGAGGCTAATAGCTTTGCTAGAAGTGCTGAGAGCATTGGCAATGCTCTAATTATTGACAACTTTAAAATTTAGTCAGAATTTCATATTTTGGTCATAATATCAACATTTAATTAAATAAAAATATGATATTTATAATTGTGATTATATAAGTATCATATAATTTTTTTAAAAAAAGTAAATTAATATAAAACTCATATGAAAAAAAAATTAACATTTTAATCATAGACCCTACTCTTTTTCAAAGCAATTATGCGATACTTACATATTCCATGACTGTATATAGTATTACTTTAAAAGTATTGGCAATGGCCTAGTTAAATGTCAATGTAAGTCCAAACTTTAGCTTGATGTGAGAAAAAACTTTCACACTGGACTAGCTAAAAGTTTAAAACTTAACACTTGAGATACATTAAATTAAGAGGCTCTCCATCGTTGAAGAGTTACTATTCAACCTATATCTAATTATTTTATTCTTTTCATCAACCTCTTATTCTCTCTTTATCACATTGAAATAAATCATATAAGTACTACATTGAAATAAATTACTACATTTTATTTTTTAATAAAGTTATTAATTAATATATGAGTGTATTTATAAAATATAAAAAAATTAATCAAATATTATTAAAATATACAATATTATATTATTATTTTACCTTTATGATGGCTAATCCAATGTGGACTTATTTAAGATGGCAATGGCCTAGCTATTGACAAGTTTAAAATTTAGCTAGAATTTCACATTTTGGCCATAACATCAATTTTTAGCTAAATAAGATGGCTAGTCTACATTAGCCATCTTAAAGGTAAAATAATAATATAATATTATATATTTTAATAATATTTGATTAATTTTTTTTATATTTTATAAATACACTCATATATTAATTAATAATTTTATTAAAAAATAAAATGTGATAATTTATTTCAATATAGTACTCATATCATTTATTTCAATGTGATAAAGAGATATGGAAAGTTGATAAAAAGAATAAAATAGTTGGATAGACGTTGAATAGTAACTCTCTAACAACGGAGAGCTCCTTTAATTTACTATAACTTAAATGTTGAGTTTTAAACTATTGACTAGTTTAATGTAGAAGCTTTTTCTCACATCAAGCTAAAGTTTAGACTTACATTGACATTTAGCTAGACCATTACCACTACTCATAATGTGATATTGCTAGGAATTACAGGAAATTTTAATCAAGTGTGCTAAGGACCACCAAATGGCTCATAATTAAGTTTTACTATTAGGTTAATTGTAAATTTAAGATTTGGAAAAAGCTACCCTCACGAGAGTCGGTTCCGAGTAGGTTTCGTAATTTATTTTTTTATTTAACGATTAAAGAATTATTTTTAATAATATTTTAAATTTTTTAAAAAAAAAATGTTTAAAAATATTAAAATAAATTGCCCTTATCATGACCCATCTCGGGCTACACACCCACAATGGGTTTAGCACTGCTCTTAAGATTTTACAATTTTGTAATTAGCCCTCCCCTCCATCTATTGTTAGTAAATTAATGGAATAAGATGCCACTTGGTAGATAGCACACGTTTGTAATCAACTTAATTTATTAAAGAAAATTAGAAATAAAAAGGAGAAATAAATAAAAATAAATAAATCGAAAAGAAAGGGAGCGGAGTTGCGGAATTCCCCTCCCCCATGGGTGGTAGGGGGAGAAGTCTACAATCCCTTTCCACCTCGGTCACCTATAAATGATAAGTCTGGACGTTGCGAGATCACTCAAAGCCAAATCTGGGCGTTGCAAGATCACTCATAGCCACCTCAAAATTTTTTTTACTAGTCTTTTAAGTACATTGATTTTTTTCCTAGGCTAAACATATTTTTTCAAAGGAATTGTTAGTTAAATTGATTTTTTAGATTTTCTTAGATAAAGAGGCTATAAAAGAATTTTAAAAAAATCCTATATTTATGTGTTTAGCCTCATTTCTTCTCTCTCCCAAATCTCTCGCTGCTCACTTCCTCTCCATCTTTTATTCATCTCCTTCGGCGACGACATCTCACTTCTTCTTCTCTTCGTCTCGTCCAACAAGCTAGTCAAAATCTTCATCTCCTTGTCTCATTCTCTTCCTCCTCCTCCTCCTCATCACCTTCTTCTAGATTTTTTTCTCACAAAACCCATGGCCATGAGTCACTCAAACTGGTTGTAGTCAAGAGATCTACAACCATGGCCATTGGTCTCTACATATTACAACTCAGGGCCAAGACTTCACTATGGGTGGCATCATGGGCCTTCAAAGGCTTAGAGCTAAGCCATGGTCGTAGATTGCAAAATAGCTTGGTTATTGGTCTGCACAAAGATCCATGGCCAAGCCTTGACCATGGATTTCTGTGACTCATAATCACGATTTGGTCATTTGTCCTTTTGCGAGACCCATGACCAAGACATGGTTGTGGGTAAGTTGTTCTTCACCACATTTTTTTTTTATATCTAATTTTGGTTGGATCTACCCATTTGGGGTATAAATATAAAGATTTGGGTTTGAAATTTTGTATATCTAGATTCTGAAGTTTATTTAGGCAAAATATAGACAATAGATTGAAACATCCGCTCAATTATTAGACAGGAGCGAACAAACAGTGAATGAGGTAGGATCAGGTGTGGGGGTGGGAGAGGGTGATACCCGCCTGTATAGGGTGGGTAGCACCCCTACTAGGTGCTATTGGACCGCCCGCCCAAGCTACTTACAACCCATCTTGTCCCATGGGACAATTTGACAACCCAAACTTATTTTATAAGAAATTGAGCAAGTGTTGGATGGGATAACTACATGCTTAGTATATGTCCATGTTAACAAATTATAAGAAATCCAAAATTTTAATTTGTTTATCGCTCTTTTTCTTTCTTTTTCTCCTATCTTCTTCTTACAGCACCAATACCCACAACTGTCAAGGGTCTTTGATGTGTTATCTTTGAGGCACAAAGACCCATGATGTAGTCGTGGATCTCAATGCGTTGCGTTGTAGGTCTAAGAGACTCAAAGATCTTTGATCCATTGTATTAATTGCCTGGATTTATAGTTTTGAATATGTGATTTTATGGATTGATTGTGTTTGGATCATTGTTTTGAAAATCGTATCGGTACGGTGGGTACATACCGTACCGGCCCAATGGCTAGTACAGATATTGGGGTTGTTTCGTTCCGGCTGAAATACTGGCCGTACCGGCCTATATTTCTGCCTGTACCGGCCCATACCGGCCGGTATTTTGGCCTCTATTTTTTTTTTCATTTCTTTATACTATAAGCTTATTTTTTGACTCCCAATTCAGGCCAGACTATTTATAATTTATACATACATGTATTCATGTATAATTTCTTCATATATAGACTATTATTTTGAAATATAATTTATATATATAATTTATTCATATATCGACTATCCCAAAACAGTACACGAAACGGTACCGGTACCGAAATATTTCATTCCAATGCCTTGACCGATACGTCATCCGATACGGTATTCAAAACATTGGTTTGGATGGTGTGCTAAGCAACTTCATCACCCACTCAAGACATATGGTGAGGGCAGGAATGGAGGCAAGTAAGGTGGCTACCGGCACATTTAAGTGGCGAGTAGCAACTCTAATTCTAAGAATCTAAGGATATGTTTCAGTAAAGAGAATTTTGAGAAAGCTTGATAAACTTTTAGAAAAGTTTTGAGGAGTGTTTTTTATTGGGTTTTATTGAAGTTATTAGAAATATTTAGATATAAGTTTATATAAAATATGCTTTGTATTAGGGTTTGTGAGAGTAGGTAAGTAGATTTTGAAAATTTGTTTGAATCTAATTTTTCGTAGGTATTTTTTTGTGTAAAAGTTTTATTTTTGTGTTTTTATTTTTCACATAAATATAAACAAAAGAAAATTATATATACCACGTTACCATTCCACATTCATCCAACTATATCAGATGTGACCCATTTATTACCATTAGATAATAAAAAAATCATTCAATAAAGGATTATTTGCGACATCTTACATAGTGGGATAAAAATTGGATAATAGTGTGATGTATGGCATCACTCATAAACAAATATTCAACAAAAGTGTTTTTTTTTTTTAAATAGAGCTCTTTTTTTATATTTAAAAAATGTTTGGAATGAAATTGAAAAGCTTTTACGTAAAGTTTTGGGAAGTTCTACAAAAATAAAAGAACAAAAAATTCATGAACTTGTTTATCAGCCTCAACTAAGGATGCATCTAGCCCTATACGGGTGGGTAGCCAGTCATCCCGCCTTCACCTGGGTTGGGATCCCCTTTTCCCATGGCCTTGCCCCACATATGCGGTGGCCTCATTTGACTGTCGGGCAGGCGAATTTTCAAACTTCTTGTCTGTTAATCCATCAAACTACTTAGATCTAAAAATCACCCTCAAAATCAATAAATCCAAGCCTACAATCCATAGATCCACCACCACAAATGTGATTATGAAAAATTATTTAAAAAAAAATGAAAAAAAAGAAGAGGAAGAGATGAAGAAAATGAGGAGGGGATGGCGAAGAAGATGATAAGAGAGTTTCAATGGATTAGAGAGAAAACAAATGTGAGGGTAGGTTTTTCTTATATACTAGTATGGGCGAGCAGGCGAGAGAATCCAGGCGGGTGGGTAACCTGCTCGCTCCTGCATGTTTTTATTATTATTTTAATATAAGTGTCCGTCCACTCGTCAACTTGCCCACCATAATATCAGGCGGATTGCTCACATGATACCAGGCATATGCAAATGGATGGACCGGATGGACCAAATGTGAGAGCCCGCAGTAGGCCTAACATCAACCCCACACCATAAGTCCATCATATTTGATACCACATGTTTTAGTAAGGGAATTAAAACCTATCAAATAAGATCAAAGCGGTGATAATTATTAATTTCTTAATATACATAGTGAAGGAATATCAAACAAATATATTACCGCCTTTAGAAAATGGATCTCGTAGCAAAGTGTTACACTTTAGTTTACAAGAGCCAACTCAGTTTACAATGATTGTAGGGCCATGAGCCATTTCATAGCTTGTTTGATGAATTTTATTTTATAGTCTATTTTTTACTATTTAGTTGAACTTGTAGTGTAGCTGATAATGGGCTTGAGCTATTTAAAGAACTTTTCCTTTCCTTGTTGTTCTCACTGTTCTCGCTAGGATTTTTCTTTCCCCCAAATCTACTTTTCACTTGCTATCTCTTTACGACCATGGCTCGTAGCCTTAAGCTACCTTATGAGGCATCTCGTAGCCTGTGTCGTGCAATTAGGGGGAGTTCGGTCCGGTTCAGAGAGATTTTGTGGGCTGGACTAGACCTACTCGATCTAGGGTTTTTCTATCCTGGACCGGACCAAACTCCATAAGGACCGGGACGGTC
The DNA here is from genome assembly GCA_011037825.1 of Carya cathayensis. Classification (NCBI taxonomy): domain Eukaryota; kingdom Viridiplantae; phylum Streptophyta; class Magnoliopsida; order Fagales; family Juglandaceae; genus Carya; species Carya cathayensis. The sequence goes on from QGSO01000202.1 coordinate 1,093,739, forward strand.
CGGTCCGTTCGGTCCACCCTTGACTTTTTTTTTTAATCTAATGGCATTTTGTTTAATATTTATGTAATTATATTGTGATATATTTAATATATATACATATGGTATATTATTATATATATTAATATATATTAGTAATACGCTAATACTATTAGTCTATTAGTATATAGTAAATTAGTAATAGTTATTAACTTATTTACTATAACTAATAATACACTAATACTAATACTATTAGTCTATTAGTATAAAGTAAATTAGTAATAGTCATTAACTTATTTATTATAATTAATAATACATTGGTACTAATATTATAACTAATAACTAATAATATGTAATAACACTAGTACTAATAGATAATAACTAATAACTAGTATTACTAATTTACTATATCTCTTTATTGTCTTCAAACCAACACATTTACTAATACTATATGTAATACTATATTCATTTATTAAATAAGAGTAATACTTTTATAGTCTTATAATCTTATAACTAATACTAGCATATTAGATATTAAGTTAACTAATACTAATACTCTTAGTCTCTTATAAGCTTATTACTAATACTAGCATATTAGATATTAAGTTAACTAATACTAATACTACTAGATATAATTATAGACTTATAATAATTTAGTTATTATGAATTTATGATTAGTATACTGTATAACTATATAATAGTATATTAGTATTAATTTAGACTATTAGTAATTTAGTCTTAGTATAAATATTAGTATTAGTATAAAATTATAAATATTAACCTATTAGGTTAGATAAAAATTATAAAAATTATAATTACTTATATACAATTATAAATATTATATAAATAATAATATATTATATATATTATTTATTCGGTCCGAGGTAAAAAACCCCTGAACAGAGACAAGACCAAAACTAGTCGGTCCACCAAAATTTGGACCGAGACCGACCAGACCTACTCCTGGTCCGGTCCGAAATGGTCGGTACGGTCAGTTTTGCGGGTCCGGATCGGCCGATACTCCCCCCTATTTGCAACGACGCCACCGTCGTCGATGTCCACCATCTCATCTAGTATGATATCTCTAAATCTCACCTCGCACTACGAGTCCTCTACAAGCAGCAGTACCCATCAGCTCGCCGTCCAAAATGTCATCACGTTCTCCTTTATGACTGGCGAGCTGACTACAACATCTTATGGCCTTCTCACTTTGCTCAAGTCACCACTATATTACTTAGCTCTCCATGACATCGTGGTGTCACCTTTGTACCTATCTCTACATTATGATCCTTCACCAACAATGCTATGCCTATGTGGACTCCCTCTAAGCTGGATTTCAATTGGGTAAAATTGACCAAAGCATTCAGTCCCCTAAGCCCCACATTGCTCTACCAATAGAGATCCAATTCTAGATTGGGAAGCTCGAGCATCACATGGTGGTGGTGTCAAATAGGTACTCTAGCGGTGAGAGGAAGGGGATGCCTATAGTCGAAGCTAGGTCATTCCGAAGCATGAACATAATGGGTCTAGACATGTCTCACTTAGGGTGGGGACAGTGAGACACTCTCAGAGGGTTGGAATGATCTGTAAATGGCAGCGTGATGCTCATTTTCTCCACATTTCCATCCACAAAGGTCTTAGTGTTTCCTATCTTCTCTTATCTAGGGTGTTACAACCCAATCTTGTCAGTCCACCAACTCGTTGCAAGTGCAGATCACCTAATTACTACCACTGTGAGTGGGGTTTCTTGCTATTCGTGCTTCCTTGGTCAACTGAATGCAGTTCTTCTCAAGCTTGCAGGTGGAACGGACATGTGTGGGTACACTTCAAAGAGTGGCGCTAAGATATTGAGGAGTGGCAATAAGAAATTAACTAGAGGAAACATTGCCCAAAAGTTGTTTGATGAAATGCATCAAGAGACCCCTACTAATTGGAATTCAATAATCTCTAGATACTCGAAGTTGGCAATTGTCTTAGTAACTTGTGGTGGCATTGCCTTTACTTGTGCTGGATAGCCGATTTTCCCTAGAAATTTGCTAGAATCTTTGAATAGACCTAGAGAGTTCAACGTTATCTATGAAATGGTTCAAGTTGAAACAATGACCCAGTTTGGTGAAGTTTTTCTTTTTCTTACACTAAGCCTTAAGTTCTCCCCAATGGAGCTTTGAGTTGTTAAAGTTGTTATTGTTCTAGGGTGCCTACTACAAATTTTCCTGTTTATGTGCCTGTATGAAATTACAGCCTCACTGTCGGGTTGTAAATCTTCGGAGGGGGTATTTGTTGGCACATTCCTTTCAATGTCTTCAATGATAGTGGACTATGCTGTGGGCTTGTTGTTTACTTTGCTTCCAGTTCTGAGAGGGACTTCTAATGACCTACAATGAGTGATGTCCATTACTAAAGTGCAGGTGATGTTAATTACAATTTTGGCTTTCTATCAGTAATAGCATGTACTTGTATTCCCTGGTTACTTAAACTCATGATAAGCCTATCATCACTCACAAACCAATGAACTGTATCAATTGGAATAAATTGCACCGTGCTTGCTTTGTTTGGTAAAGTTTGGCCCAGTTGCCTTCTGCTCGCTTGTAGCCTAGTGTAATGATAAATTGGGGCTAAGTCTAGAACAAGACTACTCTGCTACTGAAGTGATAATATTAGCCATTGATCTTGCTCAACTTACACTAAAACAAAGTCAACCCAGCCATCTTATTGCGGATTTTTTCCTCACCATCATTAAAATATTGATCCATGTTCAATTTGTCTGGAATCATGTGGATATAATTCTAGCATCTATCATTTTGGTTTATGGATGGGAAAGAGGTGAACATGGGAGGATGAGATTTGGCAATAATAATAAAAGCTGTAAAATGGTGCATTCATTCCAGCTGGGTATTGTAAGGCTGCTCTTTGATGAAATTTTGAAGGGAGATTTGGTCTCATGGAAAGTCAAGATAACGGGATGCGTGAAGAAATGGGAGATAAAGGGCACTAGGAAATTCTTTAACTAGGTTTCGAAGAAAGTTATGGTGTTTTTGAATACAATGGAAAGTACGGTGAATGCTGGTTATGGGATAATTGGGCAGAACATTTGTTAATGAGGAAGGAGTGGCCAAAGACTTTATAGGGTTTCATCGAGGCCTATTGTGTTCACCAGGCTGTCATTCTTTGCCTAAGGTCGAGAAGGTAGCTGCCATTCTCCTCCTCCTACTTGGAGAAATTGAAGAAGAAATGTCATGAAGTCCTCTATATGATAGATGATACAGATCATAATATTGTGAGTCAGCTCAAGGACTTTGAGGGTAAGAAGTTGGTCTTAGCTACAAAGGAAGAGCTAAAGCATAACTACACATTGTGGGCAAGGTGCTTTGAAGGAAGAGGGTTTTGTTACACTTCAGTTTACAACGACAGTAGGGCCCGTGGGCCACTTCATAGCTTGTTTCATGAATTTTATTTTATAGTCTGTTTTTTAACTATTTAGTTGGACTTTTAGTATAGCCGGTAATAGGCTTGAGCTATTCAAAGGACTTTTCCTTTTATTGATGTTTTTAGTGTTGAGGTAGTTAGGGCCCATGTAAGGGTTATCGTGTTTAAATAACGAGCCAGGGGCTTTCTTTGTTCTTTAACCATAAAGTAATAGAAACTTCTTCACATCATCTTCTTTTTCCATTTTGAATTTTTTGGAGGTTTTCTCACTCTCGAAGTGGGATATTTCATTTTATTCACTATCAATCCATTGGACTTGTTGCGCAGAGGTATTCCATAATACTAAACGGCTATTAGACGAATCTAGAAACTCCTCTAAACCTTCGTTTTGATAATAATTATGGGTTTTAGGACTCTGGATTCAAAACTTTGACAAATTACTGCATTCCTAAACCGAATACAATTATTTATGGATCTTTATTGAAAAAAAACTCTGAACTATTTTTACATTGCCAGCCCTACAAATAATAAGAAAATTTATTTACAAACCGATGTGTAAAACATACCTCATGTCATTAACATGATAGGACTTGATCTGTAATAAAAATTTAAAATTTAAATCTCTTGCAAATGAAATTCTATCATGTCAACAATCTCAATGATATGTTCTACGCATGCACATCGAGTACACGGTAAACTATACCACAAATCTATCCTTGAGTCAAAGATAAGATTTTCATTGCCATTGATTCTCTTATCTCATTCATCTCTAAAATTAGACGTTCAAACTTATCATCAAGAATTCTACCGACGCTCTAATACTAACTGATATGTACATGCATGTAACAATTTGGTGAATTGGTAGGGTTTCAAAGAAATTTTGGACCTCTTAAGATTTTTTATGGAACCAAAAAAAGGCCTTCAATTTTAAACTTTGGTTTTGTCAAAATAATTCTTCCAATGTACTTTATTAACCAGAAAATACATACAAATAAACCCTAAAGTACTCCAAAGATTACACTATGACTCTAAGAGCACTTGATTGGAGTTAGACTCCATATTTGAATATATTAAAGCACCAAATCTTATAATATAATGCAAGGGAAAATATAAGACATGTTATGAATTGAGTGTATTATTCATGATGTTTCCTTACAATGACACTTTGTGGTACATGTTGATCAATGAGCTAAGCAATTAATGACATGCATGCACTTTTAAGGCTTCAATGAATTGGATGGTGGCTCTTCCAAATCAAAACTAATAATCATTTTCATTGAGAATTCAAATTCCTTTCTTAGATTTGAGATTGGTCCCATCGTTATTCAAAACTTGTTTTTCCTTGCATATAAAGAGGTGATGTATTTCAAGCCTTTTGATCTGCATTTTCATCTTTGTTGAGATCTCTTTGTCACCTGTTTTAGTCAATCTAAAGAGATGTCATATCATTGTGCCACACTTTCTGCTGTTCTAATGGGTAGATATCATCGTTATTCAAAACTTGTTTTTCCTTGCATATAAAGAGGTGATGTATTTCAAGCCTTTTGATCTGCATTTTCATCTTTGTTGAGATCTCTTTGTCACCTGTTTTAGTCAATCTAAAGAGATGTCATATCATTGTGCCACACTTTCTGCTGTTCTAATGGGTAGATATCTCACGGATCGTATGCCTAAAGAAAATGGTGTAAAAAGGTTGAACCAAAATCTTTAAGGCCTTGTTTGGATAATGAGTTGATCTCATCTCATCTCGTCTAATCATTAAAACTTTTCCAAACTTTCAAACAAAATATGATAAACAATTCAACTTTTTCAAATTCAAAACAATTCAACTTTATTTCTCGAGTTGGAGGACAAATGTTGACATAACCCAATTGCCTGTTAGAAATTGGAACCAGTCGTGACCAATAATTTTAGTAAACATATATATGCAATTTAGTTGGAAACGTGCAAATAAGTTGTGCATATGATGAAACTTGATTGATTTATCTTATTAATATGAAGGGCAACCTTATTGCTAAAATATGGAGAAGAATTTTGCTAAATATAAGTTTGTGTGTAAACACACTACTTGTTGTAGGACCTATTATAATAATTTTAAAAAAGTCAAAGTACCAATTGTTTTTTTTTTAAAATAGCTTATGTGGAAGGTTTCAACATCTGAATAAAGAGGAGTAGCTTGAACAAAATACACAACTAATGTGTTTCAGTGTATCAATACTCTACTTTAGAATATGAGTGAGGGAGCATAACTACTTGTGCAAGAAAGTGGCACCCATAGTGGACACCCCTTCCCCTTCTCTTAGGAGTTAGCCACTTCATGAGTTTTGATGGTTGGTCCTTAATAGCCAATAAGGAGTTACACTTAGGGGGCTAAGCCCCTCCCCCCTTTGGATGATGTGGGTGTGTAGCACAAAACATAAAACTCTCTCAAAAAGCTACATCTCCAGTCCTGGTATTTAGGCTATGAAACTGTGAGTGATGTTTTGGCTTTCTACCACGTAGCACATTCCACTATCGATGTGATGATTTCGAAAGAATGATGACGACAAAGAATCTGTGGAACAACCACACTAGATCTAAGATAATTTCAACGAGGTAATATCGCTTCCGCTGTGTATTTTGCTCTAATGTTTCTAACAACTTGTTTCTTTATTTTTCTTGAAATGTGGCTGAAGTTGAGCATGGTGTCATAATCTCTAGTTGATCGAAAAAATAGTCGTAGGATAACTAACTCAGTCAGAATCGCTATAACCTTTAATGGCACGACCATCAATCTCTTGTGACTGTTAAGTAGGAGCCATTAAGGGTCGACATCTTTTCAAATGGTTTTTAAAGAGGAATGTTGATTTCTTGTTTTAAAAAAATGGTTATTAATTCGAAGAATAACAGCATAATCAAATTATGGATAGCTAACTATATCATTCTAATGGCCTATCTCTGCATGCCGAACTTATCCTTATGTGCGACTAGCTAACCTGCGCTCTTCGAGATTTCAGTCAAGCATCGACAACCCCACCTTCCAATCATAAACATGTTCCTTGTTTGGAACTTTGGATAGACATTGTTGCCCTGCACATGCCTGTTTGTTCGAGATTGTCACTGAAGATTGCATGAATTCAGAGTAGACAAGGTTTCTTGGGCGCCCTATGTTTTGAGGCGATACTCGTGACAAAAATCTGGTTGTATGTGTGCAAGCTTCGGTGTAATGAAGATACCATTCCCAGCAGAAGGCCTGTGTGATTATTTTTCTGAGCTTTCTCATGTTCCCATAATAAGCAATTATGAGATAAAAATAGATAAGTGCTAGGTTCACAAAAATAATGCTCAAAACCAGTAAGATCTCATCCAGTTCAAAGGAGCTAGGCCACTTTCATTGGCCATTTCTGTCTAGATATACTATTTTCCAGAGTTTTTCTTCCTTTTGGATGAATAAGAAACTGCATGAACCAGTACCACTCTATTAAGAGGGTATATAATATTTAACAGATAACTATTGGTTAGAAAGATCATTGAAAGCTTAAGGTGGTGGAAGGAGACAGGAATCGTCTTTGACGTCATTTTTGTGATAATTATCTCCATCACCACTATCATCATCGTCTTCGCGATCACCTTCATCATCGCTATAACTTTTGTAGAGTGGACCAGAAACTGAAATTGAGTCCTGCTGACGCGAGGAAAATGTGCCCCGGTCTCTTGAGGAACTGCCTTCCATGCTGTTTATGGCAGATTCATCAAGTCTGACTATCTCATGCGCTGGTGAATCTGAGAATGTAGTTGTCTCATTCAAGAGTGCAACGGTGGAACCATGCTTGGCCTTTACTCTCCTCTGCCATCCAGTTAGTGAGTTTCTCACACTTTCAGAAATCACAGACTTTCTGAACCTCGAGCCCATCTACAAACACAACCAGCAATGAGAGAGAGAGAGAGAGAGAGAGAGAGAGAGAGAGAGACAGAAGAGCCAGACCTGTGTAATGATAACATAGAGTGGGAATGTTATAAAGCTACACCAGAATTGGGAGATGATCCTGCAGTAACAAGTGACTTACAAAAATATTAGTCTTTTATACAACCAGATTATTGATGGAATCAAAAACAAAGCTGCATCAGAATCCTGGGAGAATAAAGAGGTGAGTTGCTAGCTCATAAATTTGTTGTAAAATTGAAATAATTTTATATTACCCAAATGACAACCGGATCACAAGGAATGTACGGTTATCCATGAAACAAGAAGGATCCTTAATTTCCCACTGGAAAGAAAAAATTCAACTTTAGCATCAGAAATAAGTCTGGAAGTCACTTGTGTGGCGATAGACAAAATCAACCATGTCATATACTACATGTTCCTTGTGAGCTGACTTGACAAAGCCATATCCTTAAACCCAAAAAGTAAGCAATTTCACAAAATATGTTCTCAATAACGGAAAACAACACTTCAGAAAGAGAATCTATCCACCAATTTCCAAAATAAGCATCAGGACATTGTTGACGAAATGAATTTATTAGCAACGACATAAATGGTGGTGGAATTGATACACTGCAGCGTTCAGCCCATGCCATGTTCTAATTAAGTGGTGGGAACTTGGTAGCAGAAAATAAACAGAAATGCTATCGACAAAAGGATTAATATAAGATTGATATAGGGAAAGTTAGTGACGATTGGATTGTTAAGATTGTCATAGAAGACTAAACTGAAATGCTGCCAAAAAATAATTGTAATCTTAAAAATTCGAATTCATAACAATCTTAAGAGTGCTACGTAATCCATGGAGGCCAACTTCCTAATCTTAATCCATGAACTTTATACGATTGAAGAGAACCTTAAATTACAGGTGTTGGTTCAGAACAATTACTATATCCAAGTTCTTACCAGGGACCAAATGAATGTTGCCACTTCAAAAGCATTCTGAAAAAAAAGAAAAAAGAAGCCCATGGTGTATTAGAATTCAGTTCCACCATAACATTTCAGAAGCAAATACCCATGCTTTCAAATTACCAACCTGGAAGGATATTAGATGTATTAACCATAAAAGAAGCTTGGGTTTCCCAAACCAAAAGAGCTCATCCCTCAGACGAAACCGATGGAATCCCTCTAATGGGCATTTATCCATGATTTCAACAGCCAACTTAACTACCACCCGGTGAAGTTTAGTGCCCATTAGGAGGATCAACTAACATATATGTCAATAAAGAACAGAGATATTAAAGGAATGTAACATAAATAGACTGTTACAGTTGGTTAAAACGAGCATTGAGAAGAAAAGGGAGATTGATGACGAGGACTTACGATGGCAGGAAGGAAGGAAAGCCAGAAGTAAATATTGCTTCCTGAATAGAAGTCACATATTCATGCTCAGGAGGTCAACTCCATAACTAAATACAGAAAAAAAATTCCGAGGAATAATTATCACTCAAAGCAAGGAGCATTGTGAATGTCCCTTTTAGTTGTTAGATTTGTGTTTTATATATAAATTAGTCAGGCACCCGTGCAACATGCAGGAAAAGTTTTTAAATTTTTAGTTCTATCATAATTTTAATTTTGTTTATAACTTGATTGTGTGAAGTTGCTCAAACATGATTCAGTTTTCAATTATTAATTTTAATGAAATGCATGTAAAGAAGACAAAATGTTACAAATAAAAGAGGTGTTTTTGACTTTCAAAACTCTATAACCAGGTCCTTTAAAATTATTTCAATTTATCATTAGTTATTTTGGAAAGTAGAAACTAGGAACCGAATGGTCTTCAGTGTATTGAAGGGCCATTTAAATAAAAATTAAGCGAGATAAAGAAAAAATATTTGTAGAAACTGAAAGGTTTTTTGGGAATAGGAACCAAAGGGTCTTTTGTATACTGAAGGGCCGTTTAAATAAAAATTAAATGTGAAATAAAGCATGTCTGTAAGAAAATAAAATTATTTGAATAATTATGATAAATTTATCAAAAAAATGTTGATGTGGCACAATAGAACAAAATGGCATTGCTTTGAAAATTATATAGGTAATAAATTCTTGAAACATCCGTTATTCCAGAGCCACTAAAGTATATGACAGCTTCTATCACAAGCTTAGGAGAAAGTTGCAGTAGCATCCTTAAGGAAGGCCTGAACTCAGTCTTGTGCATACCAACAATTTGCCCATTTCCTTTAATGCCATAATTCCAAAGATGGAGCCAACTGCCCTAGAACAAGTCATCTCAACTACAGAATTTCAATACAGATGAGGCCAAGCTGCTCTGAGAAGAAGTGCATATTTATGCACGTGCCAATTTCAAAATATGTTCTTAGCTTCCTGTAGCAAATAAATAGGCCATTCTAGCAATTTAAATGTTCTGCTTACAAACAACACTGTTCATGTGCCAGGACAGTTCAACTTTTAAAATTGGTGACTTTAGTTGCTTGAGACCATTTCCACATTTTACAGTTCAAAGCATATCAAGATTCACAGAAATTACCATGAAAATCTAGAAAAAGGCAACATATTGCGTATATCCAGAGAGGCACACTGCAAAGGGAATTCAAAGAAGTAATCAGGTCAATTTGCAGAGAGAACAATCCAATTCATAACAACTTTGCCACCATAGTAAAATTAATTAGTTTCCTGTCCAAAGCGCATCTGAAAATCGCTTGAACGTTGTACTTTCATGAAGTCTGTAATTTCTAAATGATTAAAACAAGATAAATTCTTGGTAAATCAGTTATGAATTTAATGTGGTCAGTGCATACACTAGTAAATTTGCACCTGCAATGTGGCAATTTTACAGTTATTTTCTTCTTTGGTGAATCGTGCCATTGGTGTTTTTTTCAACATGTATCAGTTGGAAAGCAAAATTTAAATTCTTTTATACAGGCCAGCTAGAACGCCTAAGAACATTCATAATACTTGGTGTCAATAATAAACTGTATTAAATTATTCATTACACTATTCAGGCATAAAACATTTGCCGATAAACTTTACATTGATTGTCCTATATGTCTTCTCATAGTTTTCAATGACACTATGGGAAGACGACATATAGTTTCGATTCCTCAGCCAAAAGTTATGAACAGCTTGAACTCCCATATATATGTAAATCAACTACACTTGACGCATTTTGGAGTTGTAATTAAGGGAAATACTCTAGCCACAAAGGGATTACATAAAAGCAATCCCACAAAATGATATGGCTTGATGTGGTTTATCAGATTATAAAGTTATTTTTATTGTAAAGTAGATATAACGGATCAGATGAAATCACGTCAACTTGTGAAATTGAATTTACGTAATTCCTTTGTAGATGTAACAGTACTATGTAATTAATTCATCAGCAAGTGCACAGGACATAAAGATTCACTAGGCAGTCTCTCTGAAGTGAGGGAAAAATAATAAAACAACAGAAAAACCTACATCGGTAACTGCAGAAACTGTCTATGAGCATGAATTTATGCATCCCCTGCATATACAGCATTTCTATGATTTGCATAAATTGTAGAAGATCATGGAATGAGTAAAGTGGTATAACTTAATCTGTGGATTAATCCAAACAAAAGTCAAAATTGAAAGCAGGGTGAGCAGGCCATACTTCATTCCAACAATATCGCGAAACTCGTCCTCCATGCTTCGAAGCATATAATTATGGAAATCATATGATAGAGGAAGTTTATGAGTCTACAAAGGAAGAAATAAGAACAAGAAAGTTAGAGGAGCAAGCTTGCTCTCATGACCATTTTACTGCCTGATTCTTCTTTTTGCAATATAAGAAATGAAGATGGAATAAGAATGCAAAACAATGACCAAATAAGTGCAAATATGGCAACAGAACATGACATTATTCATTTTCTTTAGAATCCTCTGACCTCTTAAGTGCTAATCCCTCTGCCCCAGAAAAATAATGTGGATTGACCAAGCAGGAATTATTAAGGCAATGACATTCAAAGAATATGTATTATTTCTCAAATCAAAGGTTCTAAATTATCTGACGAATATTATAAGGAAGTTTGTATTTTGTTTCTTGGCATAATGAAATTTGTAATTGCTTGTGATAAAAATGGTATAGTGAGAAGGTGAATATTTTCTGCATTTTGACTTTTTGAAAGTGGAGAATAATGTCAATATAGCCAAAATGGAACTGTAATGAAAAACTGTAGAATTACTGACTTCTTTTTTCAATAGAATTAATGACTAACATATATATATATATATATAGAAGCATAAAGGTACTGCATATTTAAAAAATCTCCTCGATTGAAAGATATAGGTCAAGGTATCCCATTTAGACCAGAGAAAACATACTGTAATGAAGCCTAAACGCAAGGCCATGTAGTCAGCTCGATTTATAGAAGTCCAGAACTGGCGGCTGAAACAAAGCTGCAAAATTAGGTAATTTGAGTCTAAACTCACTTGCGCAAATGCAGATGCATACAGGTTCCAAGAAAACCAAGAATGAAAGAGAATCCTTTGTCGAGCTACGAGCAATAAGAAAGTATGGGCTTTTCTCTAAGCATCTTAAACTGAGCTATCTTCTCTGTACAAATATGTATGCAGCACCTATAATGGTCGAAGTTCAACTATAAGGCCCAATATTATCTCCTTCTATATCTAAGGATGCTACTGCTGCTTCAGCAATTTTTAGTTTGTGTTTATTGACAGTCAGAACCATGGAACTGAAAATTGAATTTAGCAAATGGATGAAACAAGTGGAGCTGAAATTTTTTGCATCATTAATTCATTTGGTTGTTTGAGATATGGCCAAGTTGTACTTGGATTTGAGTTCTGCAAATCCCAAAGTAAATCTAAAAATCTGTTTCTCAACAAAAAAAGAAAAACAAGATCGCCACGTAGCTTTTAAATTAGGCGAGAGAGAGAGAGAGAGAATACCAGCCAAACAAGAACTCTGTGCTGGCTCCATGGATGGGATGTGTGATGAGAAATGAAAGTAGATAGTCGCCTCATTCTTGTATCGTCTGGCGTGGCTAATGGGGTGTCTAGAATTCAAGAAATTATTGTACAAAATACCAATCTGTGTAAGGCCTCCCACCCTATCATTCAGCTATAAAATGATGGACAATTAAGGTCATTATAATCGCAGGCAGAAAATTTTGCACCTTGTAAGCTCTGAATAGCCATAGACTTGGCTTCATGTTCCCATGGCCTCCAGCTGTATATCTACATGAATTGAATCATAGTCATTATTGCGCATTTAATGGAGATTAAGCCCCAAAGGAGAACTAACGAAAGTAATATGATGAGGAGCTATGTCAACCTTAATCATGGCCATCGCAATGGCAAAAACGCTGTAAGAAACATGGGTAATGCCAAGAACAAATACAAGACGATGAAGCTGCTCAAGACTTTCATGAGAAGCAAATGATTCATGACCCTGAAAATAAATAGCAATTGCATTTGTAGAGGATGTTATCAATTGAAGACAAGGAAAAACAAATTTTCGGGTTACTGAGACGTATTGGTAACTAGAATTGCATAACTAGATACTTAAAGAACAAGCTACCGATTAATTAAAAACAGTATTTATCCAAGCATCCAAAATTCAAAATGTGCAGGATGGAAACGACCTCAGGACAATGATCATGCAGCCCACTTTTCACCTGCTCTCTGACAACGGAGTGATTCAAATATTTTGAACCTGAAACAAGAATGTGCTCTACTTTTCGGAAATCATCCTCCAATGCACACGGATAAAATCGGCTGCTCAAGACAGACGATTTCACACAAATCTTAGCCACAAAAACAATCCAATGACCCATCAACAGTGACAGAAGCCCGAAAAGCATTAGCTCTGCTTGCAGAAAACAACCAAATGGTAAAACCAAAATTTCAAAAGCTTCATGAAATATTGAAGAGATCAAACAAAACCCATCTTAAAAGACTCAACTGCTCACCTTCCTTGATCTTCTCCAGGGCAGCAAGTAGAGGTTTTCTCTTGGTTTTATTTAACCACTGCTAGAGAGAGAATGGGCGTGAGGGTAAAGGCATACCAAATATCATAATGAAACATTTGAAAGTAAACAAAGCGGCATGTAAAACATCCAAACGAAGTTCAAGATTTAAGAAGGACAGGCAGAGAGAGAGAGAGAGAGAGAGGTGGCCAATGCACCTTTCCACAGCGTTTCAAAAAGCTATGAAAGAAGAACCCAAAAACAACCATGATAGTGATCACGGTTGCAACAGCCCAGGTGGGGGTCTCAGTCAAGGATCGTCCTTCTTTCATCTCTCCTTCCATTTCTAGCTCAAACCCAAAAACCTTGAACCAGTTTTCCTTGCGGGTATCTGATATTCCTAAGCTTCGACAAAACAAAAAAAGATGATAGACCCAGTCGTCTCCTGGATGCAGAGCTCATCGCCGGCAATTAATGGTAACAATTGGGTTTGGTGGGCTTTGCTGTGCCAAAGTCTGAGACCGTATCAAGAAGGAATTTAAGATCACGTTAATGGGGTGTCATGAGGCAGTTGGGCATAATGGGCCCCATAACATGATATCACCTCACGACCATTCTATCTAAGGGAATGTTACACATCATCCCACATCACACATTTTATATATTAAAATATTATTTTTTATTTTTATTATTTTTTATTTTATTTTATTTTTTTTAAACTAATTAAATTATTCTATTTATCATCTATACATTATATATTTATTATACAAAAAATGAAAAAAAAATTAAAATATATGTAATGTGTGAAGTGTGAGGATTTTAAGAAGATTTTTCCTATGTATGTTTGCAATTGTCAACGTGCCTATGTCTTTCTCACTTTCCGACCTGGGTCACTTTCCCATGAAAAGTCGATCAGAATCAACTGGAAAAGAACGAAAGAAGAACTTTAGTTTGTGCGATTCATAGCAGTGCTTTTGTAAATCTGCACCGACTCTGTTTTGTTTTTTACTTTTTTTAAAAATATATATATATATAATACGCAAACGTCCACTACTACTTCCGTCAATTACCTACATAAAAAATAAATAAAAAAAGTATTACTAAAGAGCGATGCTAAAACTTTTACCACTATTTTACTTTTATTTTTTGGTTGATGTGGCAGTGTTTAATATTCACATAATTCTTTTTAATCATAATTGAATTAAATATTATTAAAAATTAAAAAATAATATTTACAGAAATACGTAAACATAAGATAAACATTTTAAAAAAGGTAAGAAGTACGGAACATACATAAAAAATATTTATAGTTGTGAATAAGTACCATGTAATTCTTTTAAAAAAAAGTAAGTAAATACGATATTTATATAAAAAAAAAAACTTAATTATTTAATAGTGAACTCTACTCTTTTTTAAAATAAATATGCAGCGCTTGCTCACTCTACGACTGTATATATTATTACTCACTTTTTAATAATAGATTTAAAAAAATAATAATTATATAATATGTATACACTTATAACTATATATAACATTATTATTAGATATTAATCACGGGTACTGAACCATCTAGTGAGACAAATAATGTTGCAAATTGCAACCTTCTTGCTGAAATTATTTTGGCCTTTGCGTTGGGGAGGGGAGGCTATGCATTAATTTATTGGATTAGGTATGAATTTACTCTGTTTTGGTACAGCCGCCCTATATATGTGTATCTACATTGTAAGCATGTCTTTTACTTAGATGGTGACATGGTGGTGCTACGTGTTACGGTTACGTCAATTTATTTATTTTATAACTTTTTAACAAAAAGAGAGTATTGTTGTAGGCGCAAATAAATTATATAAAATATAAATTTATAAATTGACCTAATTAATTTATGATATATATTAAATTTATTTTTATTATAAAGTACTAAATTTATTTTTTATTAAAATATTTCTATGAAATAAATTGGAGAAAGAACAAATAGATTATCTTCTCGATTCAAAATTCGAGCTTTCGTATCCACAAACTCTAACTGCTGTCTTTTTCCATCATTCCAAGAATGAAAAACTCTACCCATCAGCCGATTTACCACCACATAGGGGTTTGGCAGAGGGAAAGGCGAATGTGGCACGACGTTGGGTAGACAGAAGAGCGACGTGGGGTGCTGGGCAAAGAGAGGAGACGAGGGGTTTGGTAGAGGGAGGGGTAAACGCGTGGCGGCACTAGGCAAAAAAAGGGGCAACATGGGGTGCTAGGTGGAGGGGCGAGGCTTCAAATCAAAATGGCCTTCATTCTTAAAAACATGCATTTTAAGAAGGAAAACAAAATCTATGTTGGGAGTGGGGTGTAGGGTAAATAGTAGCTTATATATAACATTCATCTTCCAAGAATACTTCCTCAAAGACCCTTTTATGTAACAACAAACCTTCAAAACATTGGTTTCTTTATATGCAAATGTAAAATCACATATTTTGGAGATTGTCTTTGTCATTCAAGACAAACTCTCACATTGAATTATGCATATTTGAGTCAAAATAATAATAAAATCTTATTTATTATTATTTTTAAATAAAAAATATATATATATCTATATATATTTTACAATTAGCACCCATTACATACATTTGACATTAATTTTTTATATATATTATAGTAAAAATATAATTAAATGATAAAAAAAATATAATATATTATAATAATAAAATGAAAGTGAAGGGGAAAGTGAATATTGTTGTGTTGTTGAAGGAAGAGAAGAAGAAAGGGTTGTGAGAGAGATAGAGTGGAAGGAGAGAGAAAAAATTAATAAAATGACATTTGATGAGTAAATAGTGCATCTTCAAAGATGTATTGACATTGTTCATAGTTATGAAAAGATTTCCATATGCATGATCCAATAGGAGTAAATAGGAACTGGCCGAACCGACCTTCGCCAATAGAGATTGGTCACTAGAGTCAGGAACGAGTCCAAACTAGTGGAGAACCGGTCGACCGATGTCAGAAAATAGCTAGAGCTAACATAAACCGCCAAACCAGCTAACATTGTACAAGTGAAACGACATCGTCATCATTTTGATTTAAGATCATCTTCTTTCTAGTTTTTTTCATTCTCTCCCTCATATGCAATAGTTTCACACTCAAATGAACCTCGCCGCTAGGGGGAATGAGAACCGACCAAGAATTGCAAGAGAACCGTCGGAGTTGATACGATCAGTATTTCTCATCCCCATTGGTCGGTTGTTTCATACAAATCCCCTCCATCGGTAAGGGTTGGTTTTGGTCAAAAATCGCGCCGATAGGGTTGGTTTTCACTCCTATAATCTAGTATAGTCAATTTAAAAGTCAGTTATGCAAACCAATACCAATGCTTTTAGCTAGAACTTTTTACCCCACTATTCTAAGAAGAGAAGTGATATAGTCATAAATAAATTTTATAAAAATAAATACATAATTTAACGTATTACATCAAATCACATCAATTTATAAAATTCAACAAAAACATTTTTCTTCCAATATAATAAAAAGTTTCACGCGCATTTTGCCGTTTTAGTTGGCCCCCAGCGGATAATATGAGCTTGCTTTCCCCATAAAAAGCACTCCTTCTGAAAAAAACACTCAAATGTTCATGCATCAGTTGGGCCACCAGATTGCCAACTTCATCCACTCACAATTTATTTGAATCTTGGTCTTATATTTTGTTATTTTCATTTATACGTGATAAAATTCTAAATAATTGTATGTCTAACACTTGAATGAATAATCATTTAAAACGTGTCATATAAACTCATATTAACATATCTTACTGCAGATGATAAAATTAAGATAAATAACAATATTTCTCTATACACAATGTCTCTCTTCCATTATTTATTTATTTAAAGGAGGTCAAATTAAAACCAAATTTAGATCTGCAAAACATTGCTAAATAAGTTTCTGAAGAAATATTATTAGGGCTAGTTTGGGTAATACTTTATTACTGTTCATTATTTTATCATTACTTTTTACTTATTTTTCATTACTTTTTATTACTATTAATTATTATTCAATATTTTATCATTAGCTAAGAGCCTAATAATCTGATGATATATAATTCAATTCTTCCAAATGGAAAACTTGAGTTCGAAACACCCTATTCCTAAAAATATAAAAAAATAAATAAAATTTATCATTACTTTTTCACTATTATATTTGAGACGTGACTACCCAACTTTCTCCACCAAGGCAATATAACCCCCTCCCTCCCATGTTGCTCACATATCTTTTAAATCAGCCTCTCAAATTGTTTAAAATTAAAGGAGAAAGGCTGATAGATTACAAAGATCTAGAAATTCCAAAACAATGTCTTTTAAATGATTTGAACGAAGAACAGCAACAAGACACAAGCCATATATATATATATATATCTATGTTGAGATATGAAATCCGACCAACTTATTGACTTGTTGAAAATATGTGATTAACTTGGTTTTAATGAACTTGTAGTGGTAAGAAGATCAGCAGTTGCATACTTTGACAACCCTATGTATAACTTATGAGGCACGTTTGCAATTAGGCAGTAACTTGTTTTCCTTTTCTTTTAATAAGCACTTAGCTCAGAATTTCCAGCTTGCAAAACTACTTTAGTTTCTATCTGTATGTCCAATGCCATGTCTTTTAAATCTTTGATGAAGCCATGTATTTCTAATCAAATGTTCAGAGCAGTATTGTTCCAATATAAATATAACTGTGTTTTGTATCTCCTTAATATGAGCTTGTTGCATCCTGTGCAATCCATTCAAACGACAAAAATCTTGCGAAATCTTTCTGGATACTCTTTCTTAAAAAGAGTGTCAAATTATGATTCCTGTAATTCAAGTAAAAGCCAGAAGTAGTATCCACAAAGAGTAGTCAATTGCAACAAGTTTGCAAATACTTCCTAACAGAACAGATAAATCAAACATGGTGGCGGTGGGGGCATGAAAAATGGGAAAATAATTTGTATAATCCTAGAATTTGCAAGTGCGAAGTCCTTTTGAAAAAATATGGGGACACGTAGAACCCACATGGAAAAACTCACTTTTTCATAATGGACCCTACTTTTTTCCAAAGGGATTGTGTGAGAGTTGCACACCATAGAACTGTATCTAGCATTACTAAAAAAATGTTTAATCATTGTGATTGAGCAGGCTAACCATCCGAAGAATAAAAGCACTGAAGTTTCTTAAAACTGAGAATGACAAGAAAAACATCTGTATTCGAGCTTGAAGCAGGTAGGAAGCTTGGCTCCTGGCATCCATATGAATACAATATAACAAATCTGAAGCTGATAGAATGAATTGATCATATTTTTTGGAACTCTATCCCCCGCTATGCTGATAATAAAACCATCCATGATTAGTTCATCACCCCCCACGATTAGGCCGCTAATATTGACCACTATTGGCTAATTAACTAACTGCTAATGGTCTTTTTACATTATAGAGCAATATTAGCACCCGTCATTGAGAATATGATACAAACTGAAAGTTACATTAAATATGTAATGGTCATTATTTCTATGTTCTTTTATGTATATATCACAAACACTAATGTACAAATTGGTCGCTAACATCCTATTATAACATAATTGGTTGTCATTCACATATCAAAAAACGAAGTACTCGAGGAAATCATCCAGAGTTCTCTCCAGAAACTTCCAATAGAGTTCATAGGATCATCTTGCTGCACAGCGAACACCCTGGAAAGGCAAACGGAAATTATTTCAAGAACACACAAGCAAAAAAAGAAAAAGAAAAAAATGGGCTTGGGGAAGTGACATTACTAATTGAAGTGAATGGCCAAAACCTTGCACGTTTCCATCTTTTAAAGTAGAAACGGCCTAAATTTAACGTAAGAGGAAGAGACGAGCTATGTACCTGATGTCAAAACTAGATTAATCTTCATTTCCCTTGTTGATGTGGTATTCAAATTCCTTTATTCACCTGCGAGAAGAAAAAGGCTAAATTTCACTACGGTGTGCATCATGTACAATGCCATACCAATTTGTCCTAAAGCAGGAGAGAGAATCTAGGAACAAATCACCTTTCATTTAGTAATATGTAAGGGAATCTAGACAGATTACACTAACCCCTAGGGGTTGGCCCAAGTGGTAAAGGCCTTGGTTTTGGTGGTATGCTCCCTCTAGGTTCAAGTTTCGAATCCTCTTGGGTGTTTACAATTTCTAGGAGCCATTGGACTAGGAGGATCCTTTGAAATACCCAAGGTACACTTGCGAGAAACTCCTTGCCAAAGGCCTGTGCACCCCTGGGATTAGTGGAGACTTTGTTCCCAGACACTTGGTGCCAAAAAAATACACATATATATAAATATATATATATATATATATACAGATTACACTACTTTTGTCTACCTAAAAGCTAAGAAGTATTACCAGCATTGTTTACTATCTAAGACCTACCATCCTAATAGATCCACAAGGCCAAGAACTTACAGCATAAAAACCATTGCTTGGGTACTCCATGTATCACCTACTCTTGTAAGGAAACAGAAGCTGCTTACCATTTCATGTTTAACAAGTGCTTACACTCATTGATTGAAACCTCTATTCCCAGGTCTGGCGGGCAAGAGCAAATATTAAAATTGTTTGGTAGTATGGATAGTATATTAGGAGTGGAAGGACAAAAACATGATCCTCCCATAACTATATAAATCTTGACACAGAAAGCAAGAATGTTCAGCCCATTTTAAGTTTATGGCTGGTAGAAAATTGATTGCCATTAATTTATCGAATGATAGATAACACTGGCCAATGCCACTTGATACATTGACTCATATCAACCTGCGGTTAATAGCTCCTATAGCAGCATCAAGATTCCCATGTAAAGTGGAGTATGTGAACACAATCGAACAATATATGTTTGGTCTTGAAATCTCGCTGATTACAGGGCTCCTAAATCTCCTTTAAGAATTCAGTTAAAGGCTTGGATTGACTAGTTTATCATTATCCCACCAAAACTATTTTTCACCAAATTTAACTCAAAGGCAATAGAATGGTGTCCATCTTTTCATGCCAAGTAGTGCAAGTGATCTACCAGGTTAGAACTATGCTCAAAACTTTCCTATACAAGTTACGAGATGGCTTTCAGTATGTGAGTCATCAAAGAGATCTAGAGTTGCAGCATGAAACAATGGAGTATGACCAGCATGCAAGTATAGATAGCCAAGCCTTGAAATTAACACGGCATCATTTGAATGAAATGAAGTTACGAGATGGCTTTCAGTATGTGAGTCATCAAAAAGATCTAGAGTCGCAGCATGAAACAATGGAGTATGACCAGAATGCAAGTATAGATAGCCAAGCCTTGAAATTAACACGGCATCATTTGAATGAAATGTATTACAGAATTTTTTGGGTGGCAGAATCAGACCATCCACACCATAAATGTAATGTACGATTAACAATTCAAATTAACAACAAAATTGTTTTTTGATCAGTCCAATTAGCAACAGATTATGATCCGAATAGAGAGAAAATGTACGATGCTCATTCTGCCTGAAATATTCAATAAAGAAAATCAACATTGCTCCATTAAAACTAAAACTACAACTTAACTTACCTCAGAATATGCACTTTTGGTTCCTAAATCATGCTTGCACACTGGACAGAATGTCCCCGACTTAGTCAACCATGAATTCACACAGCTTGAATGAAATTCTGTAACAAGAGTTCGAGTTAATTAGTTGCATCTAAAAACTCTGGATGTCTAGAAAGATGACTTTATACAAAATGTACTTCTCAGTTTGGATGGAATGATGTACCAAATGTGAACTGTCTCTGCTTCGTAAAATCATAACCAACAAAAGAATGTGGCAGCATATGATAAACAGAAAAAGATTTACATCTGAACGTTTGCAAGTGCATAATATTTCTAACTATATGAAATTCTGTATTGTAAAGGGTGATGGTGGTTCAATGACAAGCTCAATGGTTCAATCCTTTTTCCATCAGAAAGCTTCTTGTAGTTCTTCCTCTCTAAACCTATGTGGTACTCTTATGATTGAAGTGACTTACGAGAGCTCCAGCTCATGACATACAAGATCATTAGGTAAAAAAGTATGCAACATTATGCTTGGTAATCTAGTTTTGGATAGTAGCATTCCCAAGAGCATCGACATGCCACGATAGCCTATGAACTCCATAGATTTCCAGAAAAGAAAAGAAAAAAAAAAAAGAAAAAAAGAGAGAAGAAAAAAGAAAGAAAAAGTATGCCACCGTATGATGCAAGACTGGCAATAAATCTCAACTGTAATTGCTCATAATGTAAATCAAGTGGCTAGAGTCCTACCATGTCGGCAGGGCAGAACTTTAAGAATTTCCCCATCTTTGTAATCCTCCAGGCAAATGGCACAAGTTTCATTAGTATGGTAATCCCTGGGATGTGCAGAGCCAAATGTGAAGCAGGGTAGAGCTTCCACAGTCTCAGTATCCACACTTTGAGAGCGAAGATGCATCGTTTGCACAAATAATAAGCGTCTGGGTGTATAGAAGACTAACAACACAATAGCACATATGACAGTAAAAGAGATCAAAGATATTGTCAACACCGTCCATGCTGATTCATAATGCGATGAGAAGATGCAGCACTCGCCTTTTTCCCTTTGAGCATACTTATTTAGAATTTCACCAGTTGCCTTTGAAACAAAAACTGCATGCACCGTAATGTTTCCAGGATTTATCATCACTGCAAACAAGAGACAGCCAGACATCCAAAATAGCTCAAACTTCACCATTTGTTTCAGTGGAAATAGTTGCATGCCTATATCTCCTAAGATTTTAAATCTCCATTTATATCATTTGCCAATCAAAAAGAAGGACTTTATGGTGTCTATTCAATTCATTTCTCCGAGAAGAAAACAAAAAAAGTCTAAACATTAGAGATTAATATTCAAAAGAAACATTTGCCTAGAAACAATGATTGTATTAAACCATATGCCTATGCATTTTAGAAACACGAAATTAATATATTGATAAAAGGAAATTCCAATCAATTCAGTAGTACATCAATTCGGTCCGTTATAAACGAAAAGCAACAAAGAGAGGATTCAAGGGACAATAAGACTCACTGTACACCAAATTTCCCTTGTTTCGATCATCATAGACAATCGCAGCACGAAAGCCGGCATTTTGAGCGTTTCGGACCTTACCCTCGAACGTGCATCCACCCCTAATTATCAAAGCCAATCTCGTTTCTTCAGTTTCATTGGATCGAGCACCAAATTTTAGTGCAGAGCAAGCGTCCGGAGGATCTGCTATGTGCAATGCTCCACATACACCAGAGGTACTGATAGCAACAGCTAAAAAAAAAAGAAACCACTTAATGTTGTATATTTTCCAAGAAAACAAATAAATTTATAAATCTTAAACAAAGTAACGGTAGATATGACATGTGATTTCGGACAGAGTTCGCCGAATCAAATACGTCCATAACAGCCTCCGTCTTCTTTTCTGAAGCGGCTTTCTCGCGGAAATTCTTGAATGGCCTAAATTGAAGCGAACAGTGGAATTTGGGCAAAGGCTAGAGTAAAGTCGGTTTTGTTTCTCGCCGACTAATGGGTAATAAGAACACCCAGCAACCCATTGTAGGTAAGAGTCACCAATTTATTTTCGCCAGGTAACCCATGTTTTCTCAGCAGCCAAACAAGCACGAAAGGGAGAGAGGAAAAAAAATAGTTACCATATTTAGCAGGAAGGTCGGGGAAAGAGGTGTGCAAGGGATTGAGAAAAACGGTGGCAGACGTAAGGGTGATGGCATACGAAGCGAAAGCTAAGAATCCAAATATGGCTTCCCCCATCTTCTCTCTTCCCCTGCTTTTCTTCCTTTCGCCGACGGCTCTAGCTCTGTGCTGCTAGTTCAGAATTACATACCAAAATGGTAGTTTGAAAGTTGGAAATTGTATTTAGCAAAAGAAAAACTAGACCAAGTTATCATTTATCTTTTTGCTTGTCTTGCAAGACGGTGAAATAACCAACACCGGAGAATAATTAATAATTATAGTATCACGTTAACAAAATAAAATTAACGTTTACGAAATCATTACGTAAAATAAACTTATAAATTAATTTTATATAATTCTTTTGTAATTAAAATATTTTATTTTATCCATTATCATGCACTATTACTTTATCTTGCATGGAATGATTAACATATAAGTAAATAGTTTTCCTATCATTTTACGTAGTAAATAGTTTTTTTTTATTTTTTTTACAGATTTTTTTTTAAATTTTATTTTTCTTAGTGATTAAGTATGAGTTTTTCAATGAATGTGTGATTTTTTATTTTTAAAAAATATTTAAATAGTGAAAAAAATGGTGAAAGAAAAGTTCAAAAAAAAAAAAAAAAAACTTCGACTGATAGGTAGAAGATTTCTCTACTTTATTGTATATTACGTAATGACGTGAGAATGATAATAAAAAATAATGAATAGTACTTATTCATCAACAAATATATAATATACAAAACTATATTAATGAGACCGTTATATTAATAAGAAGTGTTGGATGAATCCACACTGTCATCCTTTCTAGTTTCTAAGGCTGCAGTCTGCACAAAATGGTACTTTTCTTTCTGGGTAAGATGAGTGTCCTTTTCCTTCTGAGAAGGGTGAGGCAGTGGAGTAGGGTGTGCAAAATTTACCTGAAGAATACGATAGTTTATAACATACAAATATGGTAGAAGAACTAACAAAGCTATAGGAAGGTTTCAAGATAACAGAAATTGAGAAAGATGAAGTGAGTTTTTCAGTGGATGATATCAAACGAGCAGATGCCAAGGCTCAAAGATGTCTGATTCTTCAAATTTTGATGGACAATAGCTTAAACAAGGAAGCTTTTAAAGTAACCTTGACCAAAGTTTGGAATCCTGAGGTTTCAATCTGGTTTAAAGAGGTGGGACATCATAAATTCTTAGTTGAATTTCAAAGAGATGTTGATATTGAAAGAGAATTAAATGGTAGAACACCTTCGATAAACACTTAATCTGTATACATCTTTTTGACAAAAGTACTCCCCCTAATGAAATGAAGTTTATTCTAGAACCTTTTTTGATCCAATTTCATGGTTTGCCTTTAGCAGTCATGACAATGGATGAAGGTAAGAAAATTGGTTCCTCATTAGGAAAAGTTCTAACTGCTGATGCGGATGAAGATAGAATTGGGTGGGGAAAATATCTCAAGATAAGAGTTAATATTGATATTACAAAACCTATACCTCTTGGAAAATTAATTAGAGTTAGAGGCAAATAAATCTGGGTAGATTTTAAATATGAAAGGTTGCCAATATTCTATTTTCAATGTGGTGTTATCAAACATATTGGTCAAGTTTGTGGTATGGAAAAAACAAGAATCAATTCTACAGAATCAAAACAAAACCAATATGGCTAGTGGTTGAGGGCCACAACTTTCAACTTAATGGGCAGTGGAGAAAAAAGAATAGAAGGGAGGGTTCTTAGAAATCAGCACTATGATTCAAGTAGTGGAGAAGGACAAAGCAGTAGAGTCTTAAGTAACCCTAAAGGTAACCAAGTAATTCAGATGGAGAATCCTAATGAAACTACATAAGATCAAATTTCTGGAAGCCTTAATAATGATGTAGTAGAAAGGGATAAAGGAAAACATAAATACTATCTTGAACAACACAAGGAAGATGATGTTATACAAGAAAAGACAAGAAGTCAACAAGAAGCGGGGCTTAAGGAATCAAAAGGGTAGGAAGAAATTCAAGAAAAAGTCAGGAATCCAAATTTAAGTTCCAAAGAGAGTAAGCAAGGCATAAACAACTTAGAGATTATCCCAGAGTTGGCTAAAAGTAATCCAATGCAAATTGAGCAGGTGGTTCAGAAACTTGTGAGTTGGAAGAGGAGAGCAAGAGCAATAGACCTTTCAACAACAGAGGAGATGAATTTGATCACACAAGCAAAGTTGTCACAAGAGGAAGGAAAAGGGAGAAAGAAACAACAGAAAGTGAGAACCTACAATTGACGAACAAAAGATAGAAAGAAGAACTCAATCCTAAAAGGAATCAAATTTAAGAACAAATGGTGGTGGCTGCTGAGTAGCCCTACCAGTTTCAATGAAGTGCATAACATGGAACTGTCGAAGGCTTGGGAACTCTCGAAAAGTTTGAGAGCTTCACTTTTTAGTGAAGCAAAAGAGCCCAGATATCCTCTTCCTCATTGAAACCAAGAGCTCGAGGGAGAGGATGGAAAGAATTAGGAATAACATTGGTTTTGACAGGAGCTTCACAGTTAATGCAAAAGGGAGTAGTGGAGGGTTGGCAATGATGTGGCATTCAGCTTTAGATATAGAGGTTGACACTTATATCAGATATCATATTTCTATTATAGTTAATGACTCAAAACTTGGCAAGATGTGGACTGTCACAGGCTTTTATGGCCACTCAGTAACAACAAAAAGAGAAGGGAGTTGGCAGCATCTCAGGTGTTTACAACCTACAAATCAGAGACCTTGGTTGTGTATAGGGGATTTCAATGAAATTCTGTACCAACATGAAAAGTGGGGAGAGCCTCAAAGATCTTATACTCAAATGCAAGGATTTAGGCAAGTGTTGTAGGATTGTGACTTAAATGATATGGATTGTAAGGGACTCAAACATACCTGGTCTAACAACAGAGAGGGATCAAACTTTACCAAGGAAAGATTAGATAGAGTATGTGCTAACACTACTTGTCTTACTATGTCTCCATCAATAGAGGTTACCACAATAGTAAAAATCTCTTTAGATCATCATCCTCTATTAACATTTATGGATACTCAGAGACATCTTGCAAGAAGGAAAGAAAGATTGTTTAGATATGAATATAGTTAGGGCCTTAACAGAGACTGCAAAGATTTAATCTCAACAGCTTGTGTAACAGCCCGCTAAAATTTAGTCTTATCTCCTCACCCTTCTCTTTCTTTTTCGCACATATTAGACAGCACGGCAATCAGTTTTGAATTCTTTCCCGACAGCAGTCACTATCTCTCTCGTCTCTACCCTCACCCGAAATCACATGCATAATTATCTTTTTCCGTAGATCACGTTACTTTGTTCTTCACCGACAACTGTAAAATCATGAACAGATTTATCCTAAGCGTTGTACCTCGATGGCGTATTCCGGATCTTATCCACCGAATTTCAAAGTATTAGATAAGCTTGTTTTTAAAATAGCACAATTATAATAATTTAATGAGCTCTGAAAATATTATAATTGTGGATAATTACTTAGATTAAATATTTTAGTTGTTTTAAGATATTAAGAGGTTTATTTTTTTTACGTTGAAACTTTTATTTAAATTAAATGGTTTTATCATCTTTGAGTGATTAAAAATACTTTATCATTTTAATAATGATGAAGAAATATTATTTTATAAACCTTAGTTTATAAAATAATAATCTATCTTAATTCCTCTCAGTGTTTATTCAAGTGTTTTATGCACTTTGATTAATTAATGATACTTTATCATTTTATACAATGATGAAGAAAATATTATTTTATAAACCTTAGTTTATAAAATAATATTCTATATTAATTTCTCTCAGTGTTGTAATTAAGTATTTTATTAATTTAAATGATTTTATCATCTTCGATTAATTAACGGTACTTTATCATTTTAAATAATGATGAGGAAATATTATTTTATAAATTTTAGTTTATAAAATAATATTCTACCTTAATTCATCGTAGTGTTTTATTTAAAGTGTTTTATTTAAAATAAAACACTTACGCGTTTTCAAATCAGTGTTTTAACTCACCGTTGGTTTATTTGAGGATCCCGAAGCGTAGGATTGAAGTTAATTACCTAGGCCCCTACCCTTTTTCCTTCACTTTTTCCTTTTTCCTTTTTCTTCTCTCTCTTTCCTCTCTCTCTCTCTCCCCATGCTCTTCCCTTCCCCATTTCTCCTTACCGTCGCCGCCCCTTTGACCGCCCGTTTCTCCGCCGTCCGGTGGAGGTGTCGTACACCACCCCCGCCATTCTCTTCCAATCCCACCAAAGTTCATCCCCTCCAATTTTCAGAGCCATCGGACCAGCCGTTAGCCGCCACGAGCCCCCGGAAGTTGCTGCCCCTGCCCTGTTTTCTCCCCTGTTGCCGATTTCTTTCTCCGCCCAGAACCGCCGCTCGCCGGCGGCGTGGACTACACCACCCACCCAGATTTCTTCCCCTCTCACCGGTGAACATCCCCTCCAAGTTTCACCTCCATCCGAGCCACCGTTAGCCACCACTCTCGCCTCCAAACAAATGGGTTTTTAAGGCTTTTCACCATTTTGGACCACCATACACGGCCAAATCAGCCACCAAGCACCACCATTGGATTCACCACATCAAGGGCTTCCTCCCCATGTCTTTCTTTTTCCCAAACTCTCACTTTTTCTCATATGGGTTTCTCAAAACACCCGTTCGGTTGCACCACCGTGCGCCGCCGTACACGGCCACCCGTGGTGTTTCACCACCACCATCTTGTTCCTCTCATCCTCATGAACCTCTCCAAGAAATTTCATGGCCAACGGAGCTTCGTAGAGCTCACACTCTCCCGCACTCTCCAAGGCCAAAAATGGTTTCAAACGGCCGATCTGCCGCCGTTAGCCACCGTCCGACCACCACCTCGCCACCACAGCTCCACCACATGTTCCTCTACCTTTCCCTAGCTTTCCATGAAGTTCTATGGCTTTTCGCTACCTCGCGTCTCCTCCGCTCACCGTTCGGAGTTACTGTTCACGGCGTGATGCCGCCGTGCTCCGCCACCTTTGACCATCACAAGGCGACCGTGAGTCTTCCAAGACCACGCCTAGCCTTTCTCAAGCCCAAACTACCACTTTATGTGGTGGACAGACACCGTACCGCCACGTATGCTCCTCCGACGCATGTTCGTGACGAGCAGCGAGCGACGCACGGGTTATCCCGTCGATGGTATAACCCTCTATCTTTAGTTATTTATGTTTAACATAGTTGATTTGGTTGGCTGTAGACTGTGTAGTTAGTGTTTGTGGAGTTCGCTGCGTAGTTGTGAAACGAAGTGTGGTTGTGAAGTGTTAGGCTTGATTTTGTAGTTTTGTGGACTGTGCTGTGAAGTATAGGCGTGAGATGGATGCCGTAGATGTGATACGGCGGGTTGTGTGAAGAGAATACGCGTGTAGCGTATTCTGTGTAATGCAGCGACGCGCCGCGCGACGTGCGCTGTAGTGATGTGGGTCGTAGAAGGAAGGGAGTACGCATGTAGTGTACTCCGTGTGGTATGGCGATGCATCGTGTGATGTGCATCGTGTTGATGAGTGTTGTAGCGAAGGAAGTACGCGTAGCGCGTACTCCGTGTCGCGTAGCGATGCACCGTGAGACGTGTATCGCAGTGATGGGTTTTGTAGTGTGAATGGAAGAGAGTTCACGTGAGTGTACTCTGTACTAAGTCGTGATACACCGGATGGCGTGTCACGAAGGGTTGGATGGCGTAGCAGAGAAGTGTGGAGCGTATGGTGTAATGTTGGGAAACTGTATGACAGTGTCCCGAAGCAGTGATGATATGGATTATAGTCCGGGATGACTGGTGTCATCTTGTGGTTGACTATGGCTAAGAGTATATGGATTGAGAAATGAGTTGTTTGTTTGGTTGTTATTGATAATTTTAATGAACTTGTTTTAGTGCAAAGGCTTTCTGAAGTCAATTTATCTCTTCCGAGTATAGTGAAACCTCAAGTTGGCCGTGGTGTTGCAAGTGCTTACAATATGGCAATTGAGTTCAGAAGTGAAAATCTTAAGGACTTGAGTGTTCCTCTTCCAGCTGTTGTGCAGTTCCTCGTGTCTCGCGCTCTATTCTCATAGAACGCGACGATCGAGGTAAGTTAGCCTCTAACTTACTATCAGTTTATTGTGTATGTGTGATGGGTAAGAGAACTACAATTTATGTATGTATGTTATCGTATATGCCATGTCATGCTATGTCATTACATGTTTATCTGCTACGTATGATTTAATCTCTCATGAATAATTATCTGTTACATAATCTTTTCTGTCATACAATGATGTATGTTATAAGTATGCCATGTTAAGTATGCCATGAAATGTTATGATTAAATCATATTGTGCCATTTACAAGTATACGCCATGTTAGAAAAGTATATGATATTAATTAATATCTCATGCATTAAGAAAGATAAGACATGTTATGTTACGTATAATACGTGGGGCCACAACAACTGTGGAGTACGTATTATATTTTATGTTACGTGAATACGTGGGGCCACAACAACTGTGGAGTACGTATTATATTTAATGTTACGTATATACGTGGGGCCACAACAACTGTGGAGTACGTATTATATTTTTATGTTACGTGTATACGTGGGGCCACAACAACTGTGGAGTACGTATTATTTTTTATGTTACGTGTATACGTGGGGCCACAACAACTGTGGAGTACGTATTATATTTTATGTTACGTGTATACGTGGGGCCACAACAACTGTGGAGTACGTATTATATTTTATGTTACGTGTATACGTGGGGCCACAACAACTGTGGAGTACGTATTATATTTTATGTTACGTGTATACGTGGGGCCACAACAACTGTGGAGTACGTATTATATTTTATGTTACGTGTATACGTGGGGCCACAACAACTGTGGAGTACGTATTATATTTTATGTTACGTGTATACGTGGGGCCACAACAACTGTGGAGTACGTATTATATTTTATGTTACGTGTATACGTGGGGCCACAACAACTGTGGAGTACGTATTATATTTTATGTTACGTGTATACGTGGGGCCACAACAACTGTGGAGTACGTATTATATTTTATGTTACGTGTATACGTGGGGCCACAACAACTGTGGAGTACGTATTATATTTTATGTTACGTGTATTCATGGGGCCACAACAACTGTGGAGCATGAAGTATGGGGCCACAACAACTGTGGAGCATACACTACGTGAGACACAGCAATTGTGACACGTAGAATACGTGGGGCCACAACAACTGTGGAGTACGTATTAAGTCAAGTTTCAGATCAAGTGCATGATAAGTCAAGTTTCAGATCAAGTTCATGTTTTGTTATGTACACGTACATGTTATGTTCATGATCAAGTTATGTTCCAAGTTCATGTTCACATCATGTTAAGTTCACGTTTACAGTATGTCTCAAGTTCACGTTTATGTCATGATATGTTCAAGTTTATGTTATTTTCAAGTTCATATTTATGTTATGCATGTTTACGTTCATGCTACATTTCAAGTCCATGTTATGTTTTAAACTCAAGTTCATGTCATGTTAAGTCAAGTTCAGTTCACGTTTAAGTTCTGGTTATGTCATGTTATATGTCAAGTTATGCTATGCTTATGTACGACTTTACTTATGCATTTATGCTTTTACTGCCATGCATGCATCTTTAACCTGTGTGTGAGTTTTATGTTAACTTACTGAGATTTGTAATCAAATCTCACTGTGGTAGTCCCAACTACCATTCCCCCCGAATGGTAGATCTTGTTACAGGACCCAAAGAAGAATTGGAATCTGACCATCTGAATACGGTCATCTAGGCTACGGTGCGATGTTGATGATGGTATAGTATTTAACTTAGGTTAATGCTTGTACTTTTGGAGTTGTATCTCAAGTATTCTTTTGATCACAACCATTTTGGACTAGTGTAGTGATCACGGCTTTTTAGTATGTTTTTATGTATGAAATATGTTTCAAGTATTTGGGATATTTTTAGTTTGGTGCATAGTATTGCTAAAGAAAAAAAAAAAATATCCGCTGCGAATATTGCATAATGCTAGATGCATGTTAGGAACATTGCATCTTATATGTCATGAACGGGGGCAGGTAACCTTGTGTTGCATGTCTCGACGCTTCAAATGTCCGTTCAATCCCAAGCGGAATTTGGGGGCGTCACAGCTTGGCAAGCTCAAAACAGAAGTGCAAACTCTTTAGAAGGTTTGAAAGACAAGATGCACAATGGCAAAATACAGTTAATCAACTGGAGTAAGAACAAAGAAAAGGAAACTTCTGAGGCAATTAAGGAGCAACAAGAAAAGATTTTATATCTTTAAGCAAGGACTACAGGTTCTGAAATTCGAGAAATCAAACAGGTTCAAAGGCAAATCAATTGGAAATTAGAACAAGAAGAAGTGAAGTGGAAACAAAGGTCCAAACAAAGATGGCTTAAAGAGAGAGACAGAAATACAAGTTATTTTAACAAGTGTGCTTCTCAAAGGTGCAAGATCAATACTATTAATAGGATCTACGATGGAGAGGGGTAGCTTCAAACTTCCTCACAAGGCATTAATCAAAATTTTCAGGAATTCTTCACAAACTTGTTCTCTACTTCAAATCTAGATGGTCAATAGGAGTGTATAGAGACAATGTCAAAGCTGGTCACAGAAGAGATGAACCAAAAGTTACTAAAGGAATTTGAATTAGTAGAAGTTCAAGAAGCAGCTTTTAATATGAACCCAATGAGCTCCCTAAGTCTAGATGGGTTTTCAGCTGGGTTGTTTTAACAACATTGGGAAACAATAGGAAAGGAAATATGTCAGGTAATTACTAAAGCCCTTAACACAAATAATTGGAACAACTATACCAGTGAGACATTCATAGTATTAATCCCAAAGGTCAAAGATCCCACTGCAGTAACAGAATTTAGATCAATAAGTTTGTGTAATGTGACGTACAGGATTATGGCCAAAGCAATTGCAAACAAATTGAAGAACATTCTGAATAGCGTAATTTCAATAACCCAAATTGCATTTATACCAAAAGAATGATAGCAGATAGTGTGATTGTTGCATATGAAGTTATGCATTCAATGCAATCCAAGATGAAGGGTTCCAAAGGATACATGGCTATTAAAATGGACATGAGTAAAGCTTACGAAAGATTGGAGTAGCCTTTTATTGAGGCTGTAATGGAAAAGATAGGTTTTAACAGAAGATGGGTTGATCTTATTTCAAGATGCATCACAACAGTTTCATGTTCCTTATTAATCACTCGAATCCCTCAACCCAGTTTTAAACCAACTCGTGGAATTAGACAGGGTAATCCACTATCATTCTATCTATTTTTTATACGCTTAGATGCTCTCACTAAAACGATCAAGAAGGTAGAGAATACAAGGCAGATTACAAGGCTTCCAATAGCTAGAGGGAAACTGCACATCAGTCACCTGTTCTTTGCAAATGATTGTTTGCTATATTGTCAAGCAACATATTCAGAATGGAGGAAGATGATGGAGATTGTTAAACATTATGAGGAAGCATCAGGTCAGAGAATGAACAAAAATAAATCATTTCTCTTTTTCAATAAAAATACTAGCACCTCAACTAGAAATAGTATCGCTAGGATGGCAGGGATTAGAGTCACAAATTCACAGGAAAAATTCCTAGGCCTTCCAATTTTGGTAAGCCAATCAAGAAGTAAGAAGTTCAAAGCTATACTAGACGAGGTTAGTGCAAAAATGAGCAATTGGAAACACAAATTTTTATCACAAGCAGGGAGAGAAATTATGCTAAAATCTGTAATCCAAGCTATCCCCACATATTCAATGGGAGTTTTAAAGCTCCCTAAAACTTTATTGAGACAACTAAACAGCATGATGAAAGGATATTGGCGGGGTCATGAATCAAGAAAAAAGATTGAAATGGTTGAGTTGGTCAAAAATAGGGAAATCAAAATACATAGGAGGACTTGGATTTAGAGATTTTGAAAACTTTAAGAAAGGTTGGAGAATTTTCTTATATCCTAACTCTTTATCATCTAGAGTGCTGAAGCTCATATATTTTCCCAAAGATGATTTTCTTAATGCAAAAATTGGAAGCACCCCTCCTACATATGGAGAAGCATATTTTCTACAAGGGAGTTACTACAACAAGGTCTTCACTAGAGAATAGGCAATGGGAAAATAATGAGAATATAGTTAGATCCATGGCTGCCACAACCAACTTCTTATAAACCTCAAAGTGGTAATAAAGTACTAGGGGATGAACAAAAGTAGAAGCACTGATTCTATCATAGAAAAAAGAATGGAATCTTCCACTAATCATGGTAGTGTTTTGCAACTAAGAAGCTGATTTAATCAAGCAATTGCCTATCAACCAAAGTAATCTACCTGAAAAATTGATATGGAGGAACAGTAATAACAGCTGTTTTACAGTGAGGAGTGCATATCATTTAAAGGAGAATTGCAAGACAGAAAAACAGGCCAGAATTCCTACAACAGCAATGAAAAAGAACAATGGACAAGAATATGGAAAATTAACATACCTCCAGAAGCCACAAATTTTTTTTGAAGAGCCTGTCGAAATATACTACCCACCAAGATTAATTTACACAAAAGAAATATATTGGATGATCCAAATTGTCCAATGTGTCTGATGGAACCTAAAACCATTGAACATATATTGCGGGAGTGTGTTTTAGCTAATGATGTTTTGAGTCAATGTTCCAGGAAAATTCAGAAATGAAAGTGGTCATACAAGAGTGCAAAGGAGCTAATGGAAGAGATGCTCATCAAGTTAGAAAAACAAGAAATGATAGAGCTAGCTTTAACACTATGGAACCTCTGGTGGAGAAGA
The DNA here is from genome assembly GCA_011037825.1 of Carya cathayensis. Lineage (NCBI taxonomy): Eukaryota > Viridiplantae > Streptophyta > Magnoliopsida > Fagales > Juglandaceae > Carya > Carya cathayensis. Next base: position 1,127,600 of record QGSO01000202.1, read on the forward strand.
AATCAAGTTAGTGTTTAGAAACATTTTGATTGATCCCTAAATTGTGCTACATAGAGTGAAATAAATGCAGTTAGAGTTATGTACACCTGAACCAAGAAATGAGCAGTATATTTCTGTAGATAGCAGAAGGGTAGTAACATGTGAATGCCCACCTCAAGGCTTTTGTAAAATCAACTGGGATGTGGTAGTTGATAAGAAACAATGTAAAATAGGAATTGGAGTGACAGTAAGAGATGAAGAAGGCAACTTTTTGACTACCTTGAGGAAAAAACAAGACTCAATACCTGATCCTCTTATAGGAGAAGCCATAGCAGCAAGCATAGCAGTACAGTTTGAATTAGATTTGGGAATGAGGAAAGTTATACTTGACAGAGACTCCAAATTAGTTGTTAATGAACTCAATTGAAATGGAAGCTACTTTGGTTGATTATAACTGACACTCAAGCTACAATGGCAAAGTTGGAAGCATGCTTAGTTTGTCATGTAAACATGGAAGGCAACTCTACTACCCATAGTCTAGCAAAAGCAGCTATATATGTATCATATTACATTGTAGACATGGAGGAAACTCTAATGTATGAACAGATCATGTAGACAATCATGTTATCAATGAAGGATGATGTTTCTCAAATAAAAATAAATAAATAAAAACATAGGGTGAGACCAATAGGTATAAATATGAAGGAGTGGGCTACTTTGTCGCCTAAGTAACACTGCTCCATTTGACCGCCAGTTAGTTTTTTTTTTCATTTTTCATTTTACATATTTTACATATTTTTAAATATTTTAAAAAAATAAAAACAATATACCAATACATTTAATATCATTTCCTTAATCACTAAGTAAAATAAAATAAAATTGGGAAGCAATACACTTGAGCGATAATAATTGGGAGGCACACTAGCTTTTTTTAAATATGAAACCTCATTGTTCTTACTAAGTAGCGAAGGGTTGATGAGGTAGCCATTTAGTTGGTTGAAGGAAGCCTTGCATTCATCATCCAAGAATTGCATCTTCCTTGACACTTTCAAGAATGGAAGCTCTTGTCTATGGCGTGATAAATAAATCAGCTAAGGGTCACTACCCACATGCGAGCTACTAGATATCGTTGAGTTTTCATGAGGTCTCCATCTCATGACACTGATCTTTTCCAGGTTGACCTCAATTCCTTTTTCTAAGACCATGAAACCAAGGGGTATTCTAGATGATATCCAAAAGGCGCACTTTAAAAAGTTGAGCTTCATTGAAATGGTATATGGAATGCTTCCCTCAAGTTTTCAATGTGGCACAGTTATCAAAAAATTTTTCAATTACACTTCTACAATATGCCTTATCTACCGACAAAACATCCTATTTATTAGTCTTTGGTACTCGTTGTCTCATTCTTCAATCCAAATAATCCAAATAACATGAGGTTGCAGCATCGCAACGCCTTGTTAGTTATAAATATAGTTTTTTCTTGGTCAATTTAGCTCAGCTTAATTTGGTTGTATTCGAAAAAATTTCATGACGTTGAGGAACTTGTGTCCAAATGTAGAGTTCACTATAAAGTCAATTCACGGTAATGTGAAGTTATCCTTTAGGTAGGCCTTGTTTAAATCTGTAAGGCCCACACACATTCTCTCTTTTTATTACTCTTTTATACCAACAACACATTTGACAAGCGAGTTTGAGTAGTACACTTCTCTAATGAACCCATTTGCATTAGCTTATAGACTTTTTTAGCTATTGCTTGATACTTTTCTGCAGAGAGGTTTTTATCTCTATTACCTAATTTGCTTGGACACTAAGTCTACAAAGTCTAGGTTTTGTTTACCATTAGGTCTATCCCTCGTATATTTTCATGGCCTCAAGTAAAGATAGATTGGTGAGCTTTGAGCACTTGGGCAAACTCTTGTTTTAGTTAAGGCTGGATGAGAAATCCAATCCTCACTCTTAGACCTTGGCTCCCTTGCGTTGTCTCAAGGTTCTTTCATCCCTACTTGCTACTATTTGGTCTATTAGTTTCGAAGGTAGCAGAAGGTCTTTAAATGCCATGCCTCTTAGCCAGCAACCCTTACTTCTTTTCTAGTCACCACCTTAAGGGATTGTACATAACATTTCCTTACCCTTACTTGCTCTCCCCTAATTAGTTTGCATGTTAAGGTCATAAAGTTCATCCTCCCCTTACTTTGCATGTTATGGTCATAAAATTCATCTTTAGATGGTAACTAAAGGTGGTAGTGTGCATGATATTTAAAATGGAGTGCCCTATGATAGAATTATAGGATGAGAGTGACAATAACTAGGAATCGAAAAACACCAAATTTGCTTATTGGGAAAGTGTACCAAGGTGATCTCTAATCTCATAGTCAAGAACAAATGCCTTAGTAACTAGAGCATAATCCCATAGACAAAGAGGGGAGGCCTTGATCCTAGTGGCCTTTTAAGGATTGCCCACCACGTAAACTTTTGTGTAATGCGCCTTTTTTGTGTAAGCTCTTTTGGCCAAAAGGGTTGGGCCTCCTGTTGGAAAGCCTATGAAGATGGTGTTAGTTTCCCCATATGGTGCCTGGGTGAGATTCTATTTCTTGTCCCTTGTCGGGCTTTTATTGCTTTCTATCCTCTCATACGACTTCTATCATGATTTGCTCATCTGGAGTTTTAGTGGTTGTCATGTCTTTTCATGTTTTGGTTCCTTGGTCTCTCCTAATTCATAGCCTTTTCACGGTGTTGGTGATCAATGGTGAATTGACTATCAGCCACATATTTTGTTAGTTTGCATTGTTGCACCATCTCCTCTAACTGCATTCTTAAGGGATGACACTTTTTTGTGTTATGGCCACGTTGCCTATGGAAAAAGGAATATTTTCTTATGCTCTGTCCTATCGATGGTTCTGTCTTCCTAGATTTCCCTATGATCTTGTGTTCTACCTTGCACTTGCATAAACACTTCCACCTTAGGCATGTTGAGCAATGCATGTGTGGAGAAAGGGTGAGGCACTTTGTAATGCCCCAAACCCAAAATTATAAATAGACAGAGTTCCGTCTATATTATTATAACTTTCTCCCTATTTACAACATGTATCATATACATAACTTCAAAGTGTTCACAACTATAATACAATGATCATCACCAACACATTTACAAGTTCAACTAGAGCCATTAAATTCTCAAATATTTACAAAACAGATCCTCCAACCAAAAACTGTAAAATAACTAAAGTATGACCAAAAGAACACTCTTTGTACAATCAAAACCATCTCCAAGTAACAAAACCATCCATCCACAAAACTTCCAACCTCAAGTGATCAACTAAGTCCCCTCTGAAATCTTTATAAGTTCCATTGCTTTCACTTCAAAGGAAGGAACTTTCTACAGCACTGAAAAAAATTTATGAATGAAGTGGTGAATTGTCACATGCTCAATAAGTAGCAATTTAATGGGAGTGTGGAAGTTAACAATTTTCTTCACTATAAGAGAGTGAATGAGTTCTAACCAAATAAAGTGAGCAATACAATTTCATCTCAACTTTTATATTCAGCCAAATATCATATTCAAGGCCACATGATAATAGGAAATAACCAATATACCACAAAGATATCATGCCACAAAGACATCATGCTTCGAGGGTCATCAAATATACCACAAAGATATCATACCGCGATGGGCATCAAATATACCACAAAGATATCAAGGGACGTCGAATATGTCACAAAGTCATTTATATCATGGATTCAAGAATAAATAGCATGCTCACCTTTAACCCTCAATTTAATAAAACATATATAATTTTTCAACCCTTCCAACCATCACAAAATTTGCACAAACCCCACAAGCTAAGCAAAAAAAAAAAAAACATATGAATGTGCACAAATCCAAAGTTTACTCAAGTTTGAATTATAAAACCAAAGTGCACCATTCCAAACAAACTAATCATTTCTTTTTGTAAAAATCCATTAAAGAGCCACTTACCTTGATTTATGCCTAAAATAGTCACGATATTCCTTTGTCAACGTCACTCGAAACCTATTTCAAGGTCATTATAATCAGTTAACTTCAACTCTAAAAATTATCTTACTTAACTTTAAAATTTTCTACAATCCTCAATTATCATGGGTTTAAACTTGTTCTAAAAGATTATCATTCAAAATGGAAAAATTCCCAAATTTTTAGGTTGTAATTTAGCTTCTGGACAGAAAGTAAAGTGCCTCTATTTTCTTAATAACCCAACATAAATAACGTCTATACTCACCCATAAAACACAGACATAACCTAGATTAATAGTAAGTAATACCCACAACCCGTGGTTGAATATAAATTTCATATTCTATACACCCTAACAACGCAATACACTAGGTATATTCTCAACAATTCACAACTTTAAAATTTACAAACTTTATCTACAAGATTACTTAAATAAACCAATTATCAAGGATGAGAGTTTACCTAAAACTGTCGTTGGCGGTGATGAAATAACACAAACTAGTGGCTGTGAGAGGAGGTTAATGATAGAGAGACATATAGAGAGAATATTTTTACTGTTTTAAAGAGAGAATATGTATGTATACAATGGGGGGGATTATTGATATATATATATATATATATATATATATATATAGAGAGAGAGAGAGAGAGAGAGAGAGAGAGAGAGAGAGAGATGGATATGGTGGTTCAAGAGAGAGAGAAGAGATTGAGGGTTTGTGTTTGTGAATTGAAGATGAAGAGAAAAAAATTACAGAGGGTAGGGAGAGATAGAGAAATGATGGAATAATTGAAGAAATGATATGATTTAGGGGGTGGGTGTACGAGGTGATGAGATAAGGGGGGGGGGGGGATATTTGCGGGAAGATTTGAGAAGGCACGGGAAGGGGGAGAAAAGGAAGGAAGAAGGTTTGGGGAGGTTAGGCCATTACGCATGGGCTGGGCTTTTTTTTTTTATTTTTTTGGCTATTACACACTTTGTTTCTTTCCTTATCTTCATGCAACTCACATTCATACCTACTTTTTTCCCCTATTCACTTTCATTCCCCTGTTTCTCGTGCTTTTAAAGCTTGACCTTCCCTTTTTCTTAGACTCGCTAAGGCAATCAAGATATTTTCAACATTCATGACTTGTACGCTCTGTCCATGAATTCTTATACTGTTGAAGGTGTTCTCTTGACTACATCGCCCATGAACAAGCTATGCAGCCATATATCTTTAAGGAGAACAACTAATGTGATCTTGTCTCGATTTTCCATGATCATCCTCTCTCTAAGAACCATGTTGTATACCCCTTTAGTGATTCATCCATTTCTTGCTTTACCGTTAGCAAGTATGTCATCGTCCTTATCCTTCTATTTTTATGAACTGGGTCGAGAATAAGAGGCTTAATTCATCAAAGTTGGCAATAGAGATGGGGTGTAAGTTTTTGAACCAACTTCTAGCCATCCCTTTCAAGGTGAGGTGGAAGCCTCTACACGTTACCTCTCCCAAATACCTGTTAAGGATAAGATAACATGTTGTGTAAATCTCAACAAACACATTGTGCAACTAAAGACTTGAGAACTGTAAGCAATCCATCTACTAAGGACTAGTATTGGACTCTTAGTGATAACATAGTATGTAATAAATTTTATGAAATCTCGGAAGGATTTTATGAATCAAGCAATCGATTAGGTTTTGGTATGTTAACATAGTTGGATCCCGATCTACTATGATACCGAAGTCTCTTTCTATTTAATTAAGGCACTTTGGAGTATAAGTCTATAAAACAAATTGCACCATCAGATTAGTTTAAATATTTATGATTTTACAATACAATAATACGTTTCCAACTTTCCAAATGAACAATAGTCAAGAGTGTCTTTTTATTTAATTAAGGCATTTAGGAATGAAATGAATTGTACCATTATACTTGTTGGAAGATTTATAATTTTATGGTGCAATAAATAGTTTTGAAATTTTTGAGTGATTAGTAACACCCGGGAGAGTGCCATGCAATTGTCAAATCATCACATAAGATACCCAAATCCACTTAGAATCATTACGATTACTTTTTGGTTGGGAACATTACATAATTCTAGCCATTCATATGAATAGTATCAGGACACTTATCACATGGGGGACAAAAGTGGAGGAGATAAAGGATAAATCAAGCCATGTGATCATGCCACCTATGCCAAATACTATTCCATCCAACTAAAATACTATTTGGTCAATCAAAAAGAGGGTTTCAACCCTAACAAAACCCCAAATCCTTAAGAGTCAACTGAAATACTAAATCGTTGGAAGAAATCAAAATCCCAAACTTGGTTTCCAAACCGTAAACCACCTAGTTTTGATTAGGTATTTAGTCATTCGGTTAAATCACTTTCATATGCTATTAACTACTCAACTATACTATCTTATATCTGGTTAAGTACATTTGACTAAGAATAATTTGAATTGGACTTAACCCTAGCATCAACCCTAAATAAAACCTCAAATTGAGCACACTCGATTAAGCCCATCCTTGGCCCACCGAAACCACCACCTAGCTCACGCTTCTTGAGCAAGCTTCTTCCTTCATCCAAGGCCACCATATGGCTGAAATTACACCTAATGGATAGTCTCAAATAGTGGCTTGTGGCAATTAAAAAGGCTACACAAAGCAGCCCATCAATTCAACCAGACCAAGCAGCTGGAAATTAGCTACTATGTAGCCCATTTTCCTCCACCATTTCGACTACGACCCTCCCATCACTTGGTCATTCCACTACCCACCATGTTAGGTCTTTTCCTTATACCCCATAATTCTCACCATCTCAGCCCACACTTAGCCCCATTTCACTTATTTTCTAAAGAGAAACCAAGAGAGAGTTGAGAGGTAGTTTTTGTGCAACTTTTTGTTTGCTCCATTCTAGCTCTTTGTGAGTATTTTCTATGATTCAATTTTCTTTTATTTTGTTCTATATTGAGTTTAGTTTATGTGGATGTATGTTGGTTAAATATTTGTAGAGTTTTGATCAATAAAAGTTGAGTTTGGAGATGCAAAGGCTTTGTTTAAACAATTTTTTTGTGTTCATTGCTGAACCTTGGAAGTTAGTGTTATTTTGATGAAAAAATGTGTGGATCTTGACTTGATAAAGTTTTTAATTGATTTATATACATGTTAGGATGTGAATAAAAGCATGATAGGTTTTTATAAAAGAGTTTTGCATGATCTTTAATGTCATAGAAACCAAATGACTTAAAACAATTTTTATTTTGGAGTAGTTTGTGATTTTGATTGTAGAAACTTGATCTAATGGTTTTGATCTTCATACATGTTGTTCTTGAGACTTATATCTATGTGTTAAGATTTTATTTTTGAAGATTTATGATTTATATCTTTGATGGAATGTTGTTATATATGCTAGAGTTTGTTTAAAACTCAATCTAGAGGCTCTCAGGTATGATATATGTTTTTGATGAAATTTTTACCAATTCATGATAGATTTAATTCTTAGATCAAGTTAGAACTTGAACTTGTGGTATATGGTTATATTTCTTAAAGATTTATTGCATGAAAATCAATGATCTAATGACTTTGTTTGGACTCCAAAGCATCTTATACTCAGTTTCATGGTTTATGTGCAAACCGATTGTGTTAAGTAGTGATTTATGATTTCTTGTTCTTTCCTCAAGCATACTATCACTTAGGTTTGAGTTATAAGAATGGTAGGAGAGTTGTTTATGGGCTTTTGGAGTCATTGGAGTTGATTTGAAAGTATTGGACCAAGAATATTAAGGGTTGGTTCTATTTGACCTAAATTTGGTGTTTTGGCATTTTTCTTGATGTAGTGAGTTTAAAGTTTTCACGCAATGTATAAACTAGTGTCTTAACATGATTTCAAAACTAAGGATATGATTTTTTCGAGTTGATAAATTTGGTTTAAACATATTATTATGTTAGAAAGTAAGTAGCAACAATTTGTGATTTTTGGCCTAATACTTGAATCGGCCTAAGCATGTTTGGCATAGTTTTGTTTTGTTTTAAATTTTCTTGAGTTGATATTTGGAATTAGGAGAAAATTTACACGAAATATATAAACTGTTGTAAGATTTTGAATTCGTATGCAAAATCCTTATTTTAGGGACAAGTTTGTAATTTCCTACATGGGATAACTTTGCACATTTAGCCCTAAGTTAGCAGGTTTTATGCTTATAAGAAATTAGTGAGATAGTCTAACATAGGAAAATATCTCTTTCAGCTCACGCACTTTTACATTATGCTATGTCACTATAAGTTAGTTTCTAAATTACTCTCAGTATTATTAAGTGTGGTGGTAAAAAATCATTTCCATGTTTATTATGTTCATTATAAATTGTTATAAAATGTCATGCCATGTTATTTATTACAGTACATACTTAGTTGTTACATGTCATGATATGCCATGTCATCTATCACATGTTCATTTTGTTACATGTCATGTCATTCACATGCATTGAGTATGTCATGAAATAATTTCAAGTCATCTGCGTCTTTTTATTTTTCTCAAGACCCTAAATGATGGAGAGTTATTCTAATGGAACTCATTTTTCATGCTAGAGCGTTTAAACTAGTTATAGAATCTCTTGGGTTGACAAAATATTGTCAACAGACTTCGAATGGAATTTAAGTAACTGGTTGTCAGAGCGAAGTCAAGCACACAATGCCAGTGGTACCAACTACACGTTTAACAGTTTATTAATTTAGTTATCATGATGTATTCATAGTTGATACATATGCTTGTGATGTGATACAATACCAGTAGGAGCACACGGCCCTTGGGAAGTTGTAGAGCATCTACAGTTCCATGTTTAATCAAACATGTATATGTTGAATAAGATCTCATGTTCATGTCAAGCTCATGTTATAATCCATGTCAAGTCACGTTATTCTCAAGTCAAGTACATGTCATGCTATTTCCCAGGTCATGTCACGCATGTTCATATCCATCTCATGAATTATACAAATGCCATTTATTGTCATACATGCCTATTCATATTATTGGTAGCTTAGGAGTCTTACTTATTGAGATTTCATAATCTCATTATGGTAGTCACAACTATCATTCCCCCCGAAATGGTAGACAAAGTGTTAGGATCTGAAGAACCCATGCATAGTAGACTGGACGAGGTCAAATAGATCACAACGCAATGATGAAGAGTTAATAACATTTATTCTCCACTTTTTGAATGTGATTATAGATATTACAACTGAGCTGTGTTAATGGTTAAGAAATTTAGTGTAGTATTTTCTATTTCAAGTTTGTATTTATGGAGCACTTTTTCAAGTACTTATTTTGTTACAGACATGTTGGACAAGTGTTTTAACATTTTGGATATCTGTTTATTATGGAAATATGAATCATATTTATGTTTTTGGGATATAGTACTTCTAGTACATTGTGTATTATTAAAAAGAAAATTATTCGCTGTAAATATTGCATACTGTGAGATGCATGCTAAGTGCACTGCATCTTTAATTGTCATAAACAACAATATGTGACATTGTGTTGCATGTTCAAATGCTTTCAAGCTTTGTCAAATCCTAAATGGAACCTACAGGCATCACAATATTAGATAATGATAAATGACTCTTAGTAGTAAGGCAATATTAGATATTTACAAGTGTTCAACCAAGTAATAAGTAATAAGTACAGTTAGATAAGTATTATCACTTTATAGAATTTTACATGTATTTAGATTTTCTTATTATAAATATATACATTCAGCATCATAAACATGACTACTACAATTCTCATAAATTTCTTATTGCATTCATGGTACCAGAGTTTGCCTAGGTTACTACCAGTTTTAGACCATATGGCCACCTCTCACACTTTTGGAGTAATCTTTGTAGCACCCAATATGTCATTTAACTTACACTTGTCAAGTTACATGGAGAACACTATCTACCTTAGGTCTCACAATTCCTCTCTACACTTTGTAGCAAAGATCTGCTTGGAATTGTAGGTGGCAATGAGTCCTGTCCAGATTAATATCTCACATTATCAAAGAGTGATACACTTGCTGCAACCACCCTTTATTTTTTATTTGGCAAAAGAAATACCGATTTTTGTTAAGTAGGATCAATGCTAGCTTGTCTGAAAATGTCCTATTTTTTGTATATGGACTTAATACTTCTCGACAAGTTTGTAGCTACCTTGCATTTAGGTTTGCATCTCAGATGAAGGATAACACACATAAAAAACCAGCTACAGACACTTCATCAAGGAACCAAATCTTGTCCTAAGTATCTATAGTATGCCAAAATTTGGTGTTTCAGCTGACTCTATCACTTAGCATTCCAGACTAGGACATCCAAATTTTAGAACTCTCCAAATGCCGAAGACAAAATGTAAATTGCCTATTAAAGGCTTAGTCAATAAAAATGTAATTTGTGAGCCTCATCAACTAGGAAAAGGCAAGTGTTTACCAATTTTCTCATCTTCAATACAGTGTCATGTTCATCTTGAATTTGTTCACTCTGATATTTGGTGTTTACTTGTTGCTTTGCTAAGTGGATAAAAGTATTATATTATATTTCTAGATAATTTTTTGAGATTACCCTAGATATTTTTCATTAAATATAAATTTGACTCTTTCACAATCATTCTTAAATCCAAATACTTTGCTGGAAACCAACAAAGATGAAGGATCCGTTTGACATCACAATTGTTCTCAAATATTTATTGATAGTCTCAAATATTTATTTTCCATACATCACTCAAATATAAAATACTTTCAATTTTTAATTTTTAACTTTTTCATCTAATCGTTAGTTAATCAATACAATTTTTTCAACTTTCAAACAAAAGACAAAAAATAATAATACTTTTCTAAATTTAAAAACAAAAATAATATTCAAAAATAAGATTCAAACAATTTTTAATTTCATAGTATTTGTATTCAAATTTTTTTGTCTCATTTCTCAAAACTCAATAAAACATCTTAACTCAATCCATACTATCATTCACATATATATTGAGATGTTCTAAGTATCCAAATGGGGCCTAAATGTTTGCAATCTAATGGAGGAGGATAATACCTTTCTAATCAGCTCACCAACTTTCTATCCACCAATGGCCTAATGCACAAGTGTCATGTCCACATACACCGTAACAAAATGGAGTGGCAGAAAGAAAATAAATTTTGGTTTGAAACTTTCAACACAATCCTCTATCTGATAAATAGATTACCTGGTCTTGTATTAAATAATATGCCCCCTATGAAGTCTTACTTCAAAAAGATACAATGTACATTTCTCTTATAATATTTGGATGTGCCTATTATCACTTTCTCAAACAATAGACATAACACAAACTAATGTTCAAGTAACAAAAATGCATCTTTCTCGGTTATAGCTCAAACTATAAATAATAACGATGTCTTGACCTTTACTCCAATAGAGTTTATTTGAGTCATCATGTTAGTGTTTGATGAATTGCAATTTCCAAGAAAGGAATTGTTTCCATCTCAACTAGGACCCTATGCAATTGATGTTGCTCTAGAGGACAACATCTCTCATCATACTCAAGGTGAAGTTCAGGTACACACTCACATTCTTCTTATCACTGACCTTACTACAACTCTGACCTTACTACTATTCCTAATGAACCATTTTCTTACTCAGAAGCTGCTAAGTTCAAAAAATGGTAAGTTGTCGTAAAGGCTGAATATGAGACACTACAAGCAAACCAAACATGGGGCCTTTTTTGGCTCTCGATTTCACAGCCTCAATTGTTTGATTGCTCTTTGTTTGTATATCACTATGGCTTAATTAAAATTTTCATGTTAATATGTGTCAATGATATCATTGTCACAGGTACTAGTATACCATTTATCATGCAACTTATCCAGAAAGTACAACCAAAATTTGCCATGAAAGACTTAGGACCACTAAGTTATTTTTTAAGCATCAAAGTTAACCATCTTGACACCTAATTGTACCTAACTCAAAATAAATACATTGTGGACCTACTACATAGATCACAAATGGTTGGAGGCAAACTATGTTCGACACCTGTTGCCTCTGGTGTGAAGTTAACCCAACATGTAAGTGACTCCCTCCTTGATCCTACTGGAAATTGAAGTATAGTTGGAGGTCTACAGTAGTGTCAATATATGCATATTTCCACATTAGTACATTGATTAGCAACCAAAAGGGAACTCAAATATTTTAAGGGATCACAACATAGAGGTCTACCTTATAGCATAGGCACCTTTGATTTACATGCCTTTTGTGACTTAGACTGGACTGGACGTATTGATGATTTAATATCAACTACTATATATGCATTCTTCTTTGGTTCTTGCCTCTTCTCTTGGACTGCCAAGAAACAATCAATACTCGTTTAAGTATGAAGTCAGAATATAGAGCAATGGCCTTAGTCACAACACAACTCTATTGGTTATGAATGCTACTTTATGACCTTGGTGTTCATATTTCCAAGCCTTCTACGCTATGGTGTGACAACCTTGGATCATTGCCTCTTGCATCTAATCAAATCTTCTATGTAAGGGTAAATCATATTGAACTAGATTTCACTTTATCTGTAATGATCCAGTCCAATAATTTTAAGATCAATATAAGGATAATTTTATTTGGGCCTAAATTATGTGGATAAGCCATATTAGATAAGCTCGCGAACTATTATTTATTGAAGTTGGGTTTGAAATTTTAAATAGGCACATAGGCCCAATAGTGCATTAAATAAGGCCTACCTTATTTATGAAGTCTAAGCTCATAAACTTGTTCAATTTCAACATACTAGGGCTACAATTCTACAGTCATCTTCACACTAGAATTCTAAGACCTGACTATCCTTTATAAATATTTGGGCTCCAAGCTATTAGCCATGCATGCACTATTTCTCTTCCCTTTTGCAAAAACTAGGTTGTTGCACTCCAAAACAAGTCTTTCCCTTACACCTAGTGTCCACTAAACCTAGGGTTGCCGTAGCATGATCTTCTCCAAATTGCCACCTTGTCCACCTCTTTGTACCACTAGCCCAACCACGAGAAATTGAGGGCCACTCTCATTATGACATGCTCTTAAAACAGAGACTTGAGACTGTCCACCACCACGAACCAATGTGAATTACATTGCTCCTCCACAGTATTGCCAACTACCATACCACTGCACCTAAGGCCATGACAAACTAGCAAACCTGCAACCATTCCTCCCATCCCAATGACACTGCCATATATAGAATAATCATTCCTCCCCCATGTGAAGTCCAGTAGCTGCAGCCATTGCATGCTCCTCCATGTCTCCTTCATCGGTGACAAATAAAGCTGAAGCCTTTCCCTCCACTGTGAATCACCATTGAATCAGCTATTGAAAATGTCCTGTTTTTTCACACCCGAAACAAAACATCTCTACACATAACCTAGTTGCCACTACAGCTTGGTAAATTGCCACATGAAGCCAGCTCCCACCATGACGCCTCCCCCTAGATAGAAAGTGTTGACCATCGCATAGGTCCCCTTCCGCATTTCAACAAGCTACCACTGCACCACCATAGGCCACATGTTCTACTTCACGTTCCAACCCAGGTGAGAATATTTATGAAAATAGAGCTACAAGACGAGATTTGACCTAGGAAGGTGTGGCAGATGCCTAGATCATGTATAGAGCTTTTAAGTTATGATTTTTAGAGTAATAAAGTTTGAGAAATTTTAATAAACACTCTCTCATAGTCTCTTTTATATTTTAAGTAGTTTTAAAAGAATGATTTTAATTATTATATGGAATTTTTTGTATAACGCTATGTTAAGCAAATTTTAAAGTCGAGGTCGGTGGTAGCACTACGGTTTCCAAAATTTCTAGAAATGAAGTTTTTCATAACCTTGGGTAAGTAGGGTGCTACATTATCAAAGACAAAGTAACTTGTAAAGACATTCAACTTCATTTCATCTCTACTGTAGCTCAACTTACAAACCCTTCTCTCCACCGTGAACTACCATGGAAACAGCCAATGGAAATACCCTATTTTGCTACACCCAAAACAGAGCATCTCTACACATAACCTAGCTGCCATTGCATCTCGGGAAACCATTGCATGAAGCTAGCTCCCTCCATGTTGCCTCCCCATGGACAGAAAGGGTTGACCACCGCAAGGGTTGCCTTTGCATCTCAACAGGAAGCATAGGCCGCACATCCACGCTTCACGTTTAGCTTACACAGGCGCAACTCAAGCATGGGGTTGCCTCCATGTCTCAACAGGTGGCGTAGGCCACTAGACATTAGGGCCAACCACCATGCCTAGCCCTTCACCCCTCTCAGTTCCTCTTTCTCGTTAGCTCACACACACACACACACACACACACACTCTCTCTCTCTCTCTTTCTCTCGACCTCTACCACTATTTTCATGTAAACACTCTCAATCTGAGCTCTTTATCTCTCTCTAATCCCTCATTGAGATAATTAAATTATAGAATTACCCATGCCTAATTAGTTTGGAAATATTTTAGGGTTGAAGTGAGAATTTTAGATTTTAGAAAATATAGGTTATTTTAGTATTTAATATTTTAATTACAATGTACATGTTTAATTAGAAATTTATACAAATTAAGTGATTATTTTATTGGTAATTAGTTACGCCAAGGAAATATTGGATTAACGCTGTGATGTAAGTAGATTGATCATAAAATTAGGATTAGCACACGTAAGCTAATTAGATATATTATTTATAATTAAAACCATTCTTTGGAAGCCAATGTTTATGTACCACGCCTGTCATGATATTTGTAAGCACGTCATTCATTATAATTCATGAATTTAGTATTTTATAGTTAATTATGTATTATGTTTGTTATGCATTGTATGTTATATATAAGACACGTAAGTTTTTATTTTATAAGATCAAGTGTAAGATAAATATCAGATTAATCAAATGGCCATTCGATTGCATGATACCAATGCAGTCAAGGGGGTTGTGCATGCCATGGACGTAGGCGTGGTCCACCAAAGTATTATTATCAAATCAGAACGGCGGTTTCTTTCGTGGCCATAGGATGTAAGAACGGTGCACAACCTCACATATATGGTTAAGTGTGTTGGCCAGTAAGATTAGTAAGACAAGTTAGATAAATCAGATAATTCGAGATGAGTCATGCATAGTATAAATATATGTATGAACAATCATGATTTTCAATTTTCAGCATGAAATATTTTATGCAAATATTTTATTAAGTATGTTTACGCTGTGATGAATTTCTTACTAAGCTTTTGACTCATTTGAGTTGTTTTATGTTTTTAACCATCCCAGATGAGAATATTTATGAAACTAGAGTTGCAGGACGAGATTTGGCCAAGGGAGGCATGGCAGAGGCCTACATCATGCACTGGGCTTTTGAGTTATAATTGTTATAATAATAAAATTTGAGAAATTATAATAAGTGTTTCCACACAGTCTCTTTTATATTTGTAGTATTTTTAATAAGGAATGATTTTAATTATTATATGGAATCTTTTGCATTTGACATTTTGTTAAGCAACTTTTAAAGTCAAGATCAGTATGTAGTAGCACTCCGTGTAATGCCTGTCCTTGTGATGAGACTTTAGAAAGTAATTTTAGAAAATAAGATGAGAATTATTGACCATTTTAAAATTTTTTCCTCACCTTCAAAGGATATAAAAGATTCTATATTTAAAATTAAAACATGCTCTACAAAGAAAAAGGGAATTTATAGCGGAAATCATTAAATTAAATTAAAAAGTCATTTTAAAGAAGTTTACTCTCATACATTATATAAAACGTGTCTTGGCTTTTTGTCACATTTCCCTTGGGCAATGTTTGTCCTAATGATTCTTCCTCATTTTGTACCTAGGAGGGGGGAGGGACATACAAAAAGATAAAACATGTCAAATATTTAGTAAGCATTACTTCATATTATAAAAATATACTAACATAAGTTTTCAGTCATGCATTTATCATTTATTTATATACTTTACATGAAGTATTTATTTCCTTTGCTGACCCACTACCTCCTCGCTTGGCATCCTACGAGTTCTTCCTGACCTTTTCATGGGCTTTCCCTTTTGCCAACTGCTCGCCTTCTTGTCAGCCTATTCTAGTTCAGTTTTCCTGGGAGCTATCAAGGCCAACAGAATCTATCTACATGGTCCATGAACTCTCGCAGCTTGGTGGGGATCTTTTGTGTCGACTCTTACATGAATGGGCTTCTCAGCTAGATACCTCCCACTAAGACATCTAGGGTGATATTTTCTTCTTGGTCATCTGTTGTCATCCATTCTCTGTTGAACCGGGATAGGTACGCTTTTAGACTTTCTTCATTGCGCTGCCTGACAGTCAAGATGTATGTTGTCGGTCGCCACCTCTTCTTGCTCGCCATAAATTGTGTTAGGAATAGGAAAGCCAGTTCTTCAAACCCATCGATGACCCCCCATGGGTAGCGACCCGAACCACCCCCTTGACATGCCTTTCAACGTCATGGAAAAGACTTGGCATTCGATTTCGCCCGGGAACTCGTGCAGAGTCATATGGGCTTTAAATGTTTCTAAATGCTCAAGGGGGTCCTTAGACCCGTCATACATCTCCATCTAAGGGATTTTAAACTTGGGCAGGAGCGGTGTCGCCATGACTTCCACATTGTATGGTAAGTTAGTACTAGTGAGCAGTTGGTACACGGAGGATGACGCGCCCATCTTCTTGGCTATTTCCGCATACTCGTCCATGAGTTCCTGTAACTCATGGTGCATCTGGCTTCTCTCCTCTCCCGCTGCGTCTACCTTTGCAGAGCTTCGCGATTCGACATGCTCATTCTGGCTTGGTCCTATATCTTTCATAAACTTGCCATTTGCGCTTAGTAGAATTTCATTTAATTGTCGAAGACTTCGTTCTTGCCTTGGTTAGCTGCTTTATCATATCCTCCATCTCTACTAGCTTCGCCTCCATGTTTCTTGATGATTCTTCTTGTCTGAGCATGGTTTGTGAAAGCATTGTTGCCGGCATATGAATGGCACGCTAATTCAGAGATCCCATAGATGACGTCACTGTTGATGTCGTGTTTCGTAGCCTAAGCAACCTGGCTATTCCTTTTGGTGACCTGCAAGATCCACAAAGATGAGGGCTCGAGGTGGTGAGGGACACCTCCGATGCTTGAGTTAGAATAATCTTTTTATGGGGAGAGAGCTAGGAGAAAGTGTTTAGATCCTTTTACCTAAGCTCGAGATGTGCTTATATACCTGCTTGTGGTGGTCCCCAGCCTCTGCTAGCAAATCATGCAAGGGTGTGTAAGGTGTTGTACTAGCGGCAGGGTCCCCCTCTGTTCATGGGTTTACAATTTGTCCCTTTTTGTAGGTGAGGGGATGTGACCGCATTACCATGGTTGCAGGGATAGTGGACTTCGGTTTTTGACCTTGCGTGCTAGTCCCTTTGGCATGGTGACATGACTAGTTACTATTTCTGATGGGTTTTCTTGGGCCCAACTAGGTCCTTTTTCCCTCATTGGCCTTGTGTTGGGTTATCTGCTGACCGGTTTGGGCCCTGAGGGGAATAAACCCAATGTAGCCTAAGGCGAAGGGAAGTAAACTCCCTTCTTAGGATGCAAGCCCAAATTCAGTCCCTAGAGTTTGAGAGCTGCATCACGAATGACATTATGGAGCTGTATTCATTGATTAAATATGAGACTATGGACCTTCAACACTTGCGTCTTTGGGGTGGGAGCTTAGAGTGCAACCAAGACCAACCTAGCTTAATCGAAAACCATTGCATAGTAGGTGCTTCGGCCTCTCCACCTCCTTGGGCTAATCCACAATCGTGACCTAAGCAAATCTACATTCCCAACTCTCTTCCAGTCACTTGAGAATGAAGAAAGCGAAAGTTGGTTGCTTATTAGAAATGATCTTTCCCCATCTCAAATGGCTTGAGGTTAGGGAGATAAAATTTGAGCTTCGAGAAGAGAGAGAGAGGGACCTAGAGAGAGAAAGAGATGTCAAGACATTTTGTAAGACGTAATCAATTTTATGGTAAATATGTAAGATGACATACGTGTCACCTTTTTATTGGAAGGTGTAAATTCCAATTTTTCATTACATCTGCTTCGAAGTATCACTCTTATATTTTATATAAACTTTTTACTGAATTTTTTTAAAATAGGTGTTTTATTTTTAATTTTTAGGTTTTATTATTTTTAATACTTTCTAAAAATATTTTAGGTGTTGTTGAAAAAATATAATTTTAAAAATCCTTTATGTATATATATATAATATTTTTCTAATAATATTGTTATGTAAAATACTTTTTTTTTTTTTATAAGAATTGCTATGTAAAATACTAATGGCACGCGCATGTTAATTTTCAAGCGACTGGCGCATGATATCATTATCCCACAGGCGATGCTGCCGTTTAAAAACTGAATTTGGCAGATTTCTATGATTGATAAAATATGCCACCGATCAAGGGTACTGCATTGGATACTGAATTTAAAAAGACGAGGAAGAGCTTTGAAATCATGGATGCGGCTTCTAGAAACACCGTAAAGGCGTCGTCCCTGAGATGGCAAATCCTTCGCCAAGCCCTCCTCCGTCACCCTCCTCCATTAATCACCGGTACTTCCATGATAATCAATTAATTGCTTTATTAATTTGCTTGCTTTTTATGAGTTATTCG
Source organism: Carya cathayensis (assembly GCA_011037825.1). Lineage (NCBI taxonomy): Eukaryota > Viridiplantae > Streptophyta > Magnoliopsida > Fagales > Juglandaceae > Carya > Carya cathayensis. The sequence goes on from QGSO01000202.1 coordinate 1,146,210, forward strand.
AGTTGCTTGCAGAGAAGGAAGAAGAAGATCGATCTGAAACGCACATTAAGCGCATTTCAAGGAAGGCCTCGCCTGGCTTTAACTTGATTCCCCATCACGTGGTGGAGGAGGACTACGACGACGCTTCAGCTTCGGGTTCTTTGAAGAGCTCAGGTCACGCCAGAGAGGCTCGCGTATGCTACACTTTGCCTGTCGACGGAGCTCCCAGACTTTTTCTCAGGTGAGCGCTTTATAGTTTTATATGTTTCCTCAATCCCTTTCTGCTGTTCGTAACTTTTAATATAGGAAAGTGCTATGTTTTTTGACGAAAACTTTCCGTCTCCAAAATGAGTTGGTTGCATTTTTTTGGGGTGCATGATAGGCGCACACGGGGCCGTCAATTGAAAATCAGAAAACAAAAATGAAGAAAAAGCTAGAAAAAGAATGTAAATATGATCTCCTTGAGGGGATCACCCTCCAAATGCTCTAGGAAGTGTTTGTTTTTCTTATTAGAAAGATTTGTTCAAACGGCGTCTAAATGCTTAAATAGGAGAAAATTACATGTGGTATGGAAATATTGTTATATACAAGAATCTTGAAAGGAAAAACTCAAAACCCACAGGGAGAGAAGTTATTAAAAGAAATTAGTCGCGATAATTTGGCCTCCTAACATCCCACCAAGCTTAAAAAGGATCTTTCCCTCCAGGTTGATTATTAACGAATGAAGAATCCTTATTTCTTCCAAATAAGGCATTAAAATCTTTTATTCTAATTGCTTCAAGGGAAAGAATAAAATTTTCCTTTGCTGAATGTATTTATGCAAGGTCTTGTAGATGACCAATAACTCTGTTGGTTGTTTGCAACGGACGAAATAAGCAATGCCATTTGAAAGCGAACTTAATTTTGCTCAAACGCCTCTTTGCAATCCATTGTTTCAAAGAATTTTACTTTTGAATAAGTTATTTCCAAATTCAATCATAATTCAATACCTCATTATATAATAGAGAAGAGGCGGCATGATGAAAAACCAGTAGGCTCTATCTTTTAAGCATGTAGATTCCATAGGGCATTCAGAGGCTGATCCCTTCAAAGAGATCAGTTTATGCCCTTTTTCTTTACTTTCTCTGATTTTCGTCGATAGAACCCTCGGATTTGGTACCAGAGCAAGTCTTTCCAATCACCCTTTTTTTTTCTCTCTCTATTTACGTTTGGAACTCATTAAAACAAAAATCACCATACTCAAACTCTCTGAAAGGATATGTTTTTTGTTGAACAAGCAACAGAGCTATTTGCCTATAATTAACCGTTGTCAGGGAAAGCGGTGGTAGCTGGAGCAGAGGTGGTTATAACAGGTTGGTGATCCTTAAGTGGTGATGTGAATGAGTAACATAGGTGGAGAAGGGAAACAGCCAGTGACGTGAATTCTTTTTAAGAGGAAAATGATTGTTTGGTTGTAAGAATAGTATTATCAAGGTTTGTGACCTGTTCTAGATTGTTTGTTTACTAGAGTAAAAAGCGTTTGGTTGATAAGTCATTTGTAAGAATGGTGTAATCAAGGTTTGTGATCCCAATTATGGAGTTCAAGTAGAGGATGCTAAGAAAGGTAGCATCAAGTTCACTTTCAAAAATCAAGAGGTTGATAAGTCGCTATGGATCCTCTCTAGAAAAGCTACATTTTCTGTTCTCTCTTTCTACAATATCATCGCCAATCAAGAAAGCAATTGTTTCCCTTGGAGGAAAATTTGGAAGAGTAGGCCCTTTAAAGGCAACATCTTTGTATGGATAGCCTCATTGGGGAAGATCTTGACCATGGGCAAACTACAAAAAGGCAAATTATTGTAATTGGTTGGTGTTTCATGTGGAAGAAAAGTGGTACAATGGTGAGTCATTTGCTTTTTTACTGTGAGGTTGCTAGGGCCTTTTGGGATGATCTGTTCAAGAAGGTGGGGATAGCATGGGAAATGCTGGGGATGGTGGTTTATTGTCTTGACAGCTGGAGGAGTCTATGGTGTTTTGCAAATTGCATCAATTTGGAAGATGGTCCCCATGTGCCTTCTATGGTATATTTGGAAGGGATGAAATGACTGAACATTCTAAGATAAAGAACTTTTGGTGGAGTAGCTTAGAAGTCTTTATTTCAGGACATTATTTCTTTGGACAAAAACTATATATTTCAATGGCCTTAGGCCTCGTTTGGTTATACAGATGAGATGGGAAATATGTGAATAGCAGTGAAATAGTTTATGAATAGTAGTGAAATGGTTTGAACTAAGATGTTTTATGGGATTTTGGGAAAGGAGAGAGAAAACATTGTATAAAAATATTATAAAGTTAAAATATTGTTAGAATATAATTTTTTAATATTATTTTTGTTTTAAGATTGAAAAAGTTGAATTGTTTTTTGTGTTTTGTTTGGAAGTTTGGGAAAGTTGTAATGATTAGGTAATGATTAGATGAAAAAGTTGAAAATTTGAAATTGAAAAGTGTTTGTGTTTAAATGGTGTTTGGATGTTGAGATGAGATGAGATGGGTTGAGAGCACCTGTGAAACCAAACGGGGACTTAATGCTCATGAGTTCCTTGTATATACCTCTACCTCTTCTTTCTAACTAGGTGTTTCCTCTTTTATACATCCTACGTACTTGGGCTTTTGCCTAGTCCTATCGATAAAAGTTTAACTAATATGAAAAAGTACTCTTCCAAAAAGGGTGGATGCATAATCCCTTGAGGTTATTTCAAAGAGATTGCCTGTTTAATCCATTGAGGCAAAACAACCAACAGAATTGTGATAAATACATTTGGGCAAAAGAATGCTTATTTTCATTTTGGAATTGCGATTGCTTGTGGAAGAAGTATAGAGTTCCAGATTTCATTGATAATCAACCTTGAGGGCAAAGTTTTAAAGGGCAGTGGGATGTTGGGAGCCCAATTTACTGCCATTAGTTTCTTCCCATAATTTATTTTTAATATTGGGCTCGGCATTTAATTAGATTTTCTTTCCCTAATATTATTTTGATATTTTGTGTCATTTTCTCCTATGTAAGCATGTTGATGCCTTATGGCTAATACATTAAGAGAAGAAAATTTCTGATAAAAAATTTGGAGAAGAAAATACACAATGCCTAGGGCGTTTGGATGTTGATCCCTTCAAAGAAATCTGTTTATTTATTTTGTTGCTGTTTTTTCTTTTTCTTCTTTTTTAATTTCCCCTGAATTTCCATCAATAGAATGATTCGGAACTTATAAGTGAGTGTGCTTTTCATGTTTTGACTTTGAGATGGTTCTTTATGCAGGCAGAGAGTGGATGAATATGCTGACCTCAGTGATTTTGAGATTTGCAATAAATACAATGTTGACAACACTGGGCTTGTATGTAAGTTTCTCTCCATTTGACATGAGCTTGTTCCTGGCCTAGGCTTTGTCATTAAAGCAAGGCCTTTTGGACAATTTTTATTTTTATTGCATAAATTGATTAGTGACATTATCAGTTTTCAATATCCATATTATCAACCACGAAGGGGTGAATTATATCTCTGGTTCTATGGTTAATTATAAGAAAGTTTGGACCCTCTTTCATGGTTTGGAATAGCCGACTTGAGATATTATTTGGGGCCACATTGGAATGGTTCTCAAAACACAGCTTTCTGTTTTTTTTTCATTATTATTATTATTATTATTATTTATTTAATAAAAGTTAACCTGTAAAAACAAAAAAGAGTGTTTGCATAGGTGTTATTCGTTCTCAGTATTCAAGAAAATTGTAAATCAGAAGACAGAACTAATGATGGCACCATTTTGTTTGTTTTTTTTTTTTTTCCAATAATGTTTATTTGGTCAGTCCAAATTTTAGAAAACACAGAACAAGTTTGGGAGGCTTGTCTAAAAAGAAATTTTAGCCTACCAACCTTATTTGAGGACAGATTAGAATGGTTCTCATAATAGAAAAAAGCTCTCTCCCTCTATAACGCCCCAATGGAAGGCTCAAACCCATATGACCTATACTCCAAAAGAACTAGTCAATGATACAATTAGAGCTCCATTGGAACCTTATAAAGAGCAAGAACTTTTCCTTCCCAAGCAATATGGGATCACATTCACTGCCTATCCTTATCCTTATCATATGGGGTATCACACTCTCTCTCATAATGCAAGAAGAATTCGGAGGCTTCTGAAGATCATTAAGAAGAAAAAAAGAGCTTGATTGTTGGTTAAAAAAGTAAAGGAACCACTTTTCTGTTATGACTTGTTGAGAAATGGTTATTAGGTTTCAGTGAAGTATACTATTGCTAAAGCATTAATTGCAGATTGTTTAAATGCTTTGCTTGCAGGAAGTCAGAAACTGCAAAGAAGCTTGAACCTATCTATAATCTGCATAATTTTTGAAGCAGTAGCTTTGCTCCTGTTAAGCCACGTTATCCAGTCCTGTATTAAATGACCATGAAATAAGCCATTTTAGTTTTAAATAATTTGAAATGCCATATCAATAAATATTAAATAATTTAAAATTTTAAGAGTCTGAAGCACTTTGTATTCTTTTCCACACTTCATCTTCTTTCCTTTATATTAAATATTTAAATGTCACGTTTAGGATACTTCACAATTAAGTTATAAGAGTGGTATATCATAGAAAGTTGAACCCAACTTGATTTGTAGTGAACATTTCAAATCAACACAATAATGCTGTTTTCCGGTCAATTAGATTTGGTCGAGTTCTGATAGGAGCTTACTTTTCTTTACTATTTGAGATTAAAAGAAAGTGAAAAAGAAAAACATATTCAAGACCTCAATAATTTTGTTGCAGAGGAATTTTCAAGACATGACATTCCATCAAGGCAAATAGAACCATAGCATAATTTTGACCTTGAAAACTTTCCTAGCTTTGAATTATTGTCTTTAGAGTTTTTTTTTTTTTTTTTTCTTTTAATTTTTATTTTAATTTTAATTTTTATTTTTAACACCACAACCTTGGGTACTTCATCTGCCAACATAGGCTTTGGCTGTATAGTTTCCACCAATACACTAGGTTTATTGAATTTTTATTGCTGTTATTTTCAGTTTGTACTAATATTTTGACATTTCTTGCACAGGTCATTGGCCTTCGGAGGATATCCTTGCTTATTTTTGCTTGTCACATGCAGACATGTTCAGGTTTGTATAACGATATGACATCAATTTTTTAGCTTTGTTGTTGTCATGTGCAGACAATAACAAGATGTGCACGTGACTGATGAATCTGTACACATTTTCTATTTGTTGCTTCCATTTTTTTTGGACATTTACTGAATTTGCCTTCTAACTCATTTGGATTTTCCATAATTTTTCCAGCAATAAAAGAGTTATTGAGCTTGGATCAGGTTATGGCTTAGCTGGTTTAGTTATTGCAGCTGTTAGTGAGGCGTCAGAAGTTATTATAACCGATGGAAATCCTCAGGTAGTTGATTGTATCCTTTATTTATTTGTTTTGTTTGGAGATGCCCCTTTGTTTGGAGATGGGGCATCGTTGCCATGGATTAGTAGATTTTACAAATTCTCGTCCTGTACTGTTACTGTGTGAGGGTAATATCTATGAGCAAGTTTTATATACTGATGGTATGTGTAGGTTGATATGTCATGTTATTTATCCATGAATGCATTGTTGTTGCAGTCTAGATAATTTTCTCGAGACCTCTTTCTTCTTATTTGTCGAATACTTATTCAAATTGCCCAGACAGATAAAATAATTAGGGGTCGAAAAACTTGGTGAGACACATGGAGGGTTCTTGTCCTAAAACATGGGAAATTTCGATGGTGGCATATGACAGATTTTTATATGTGAGACATTGTGTATTAGTTGTGCCTCATTCTGCGGGTTATTGGGAGAGATATGATTGACGAATTTCCTGGACGGTGAACCCTTAAGCTTAAGTTGTTTGGGCCTAATTTTAAATAGTAGACCTAGAATAGAGCTGGAGGCCTTCTCAAGAGTTGGTATGTGGGTGGGCACGGCCATTTCAACCCACAACTACTCCCTACTCAGTTTGTCCTATATATTTTTAGTTTTTATTACTAAATCCTTGCATTTTTCTAGAATTCTCTATATTTTTATACTCTGTTATCATGCTGTTGTTGGTACCATCATTTCCTCTTCTGGTTTTTTGTTTTTTTTCTTCTCACTTGACAACCCGCATTGTGTAACAATATTTGTAGCAACAAATAGCCCCTCTCTCCCTCTTGCCCCCTTTTTCCTTGTTTTCCTTAGGATTCAGATTGCATGATCCTTGACATCCAGATATTCAGCGTAACATAGATGCCAATTCTGGAGCATTTGGTGCTACGAGAACGAACTCCATGACATTGCATTGGGATCAAGAGGAAATATCTGATATATCTAATCCTTTTGATGTCATTATTGCAAGTGACTGGTAAAGTTTAATACTTCTAAGTATTTAAGTTAGATTTGCATCATTTCTTACCTCCATCATTTTTGAGAGTGAGGAGAATTATCAAAAGTAGATGAGGTGATTGATTATATATATTGGTTTGGATTTTTGCTGCCCATTGATTATACAAGGGGTTTGAATTTTTGCTGCCGGTAATGGCCATTTGTGGGTCCCACTTTTGATGAGTACATGACACTCATACAGCCTTGCACCAATCTGGCGGATGACTCGTTCCTTCCACTTTTGGTTGCTTGCATTTCTGATGATCTGGAGAAGTCTAGATAGCTAAGTTTTCTTCATTGGTTGACATAAAAAGGCACTAGTATGTAATGCATGAAATCTTTTACACATGCAACCACACGCTGATGATCTCTTCTCATCTTAATTAGAACTTCATCTGTTTTTATTACTTCTTGATTTGATGTCATATTTACAGCACCTTCTTTAAGGAATTCCACAATGGCCTTGCTCGGATCATCAAGCTTTTGCTGAAGAAAGCAGGGCCCTCTGAAGCTTTCTTTTTTAGTCCTAAAAGAGGCAATTCATTGGAAAAGTTTCTCGAGACAATTAAACAAAATGGCCTTTGTTTCAGCGTAACAGAGATCTATGACACACAAGTTTGGGAGCGTCATCAGGAGTTCATGGAAGGGAAAGATTCCTGGCCGAGCTACGAGAAAGATCACTGCTATCCATTGATGGTGAGAATTACCATATGAACTTTTGAAGGGTATTTTAATACATTCTAGTGCGTAAGTTTTGGCAAACTTTTGTCATTCTTGGTTGATTATTGTGGTAAAGCTTGGTTTCTTCCTTGTACAGATCCCTGCCAAATACTCCATTTTTAGCTACTTTTTTCACTGATTTTTTGATTGCCAATTAGAAAGGAAAGCTTGGAGATACTGTTTTTGATTGATCTAAGTTACTACTGATATTATTTTGACCATAAAAGGGTGGGTGCACCAACACTTTTGACGACAGAAGAAGATTCCTTATCTTCTCATAGACATCAAATTTACAAATCAAAGCTTTTAGACATAGCCTTCCATGTGAAAACAAAGATCCTCCCACCTAAAGATGATGCACAAAAATGTCATAAGCTATCAGATACTTTGCGGATCAAATTAAACTAGAATCTTTTGGTAGTGAAAGATTTTATGTTTCTTTTCTATATGTATTGCCAAAACGAACAATCCGTGGTGGCGTGAAAATATGAACGGGTCTTGGCTTGAAACCTTTGCTATTATGAAGTAAATGTTTCCTTGCACGTAGTTTGTGTCAAACAAGTACATTCTCTTTGTGGTGCATGATAGGTTTGATGCTAAAATTTTCATTAACTCGAACACTAAGCATTAACTGCACAAGCTATAACACTAAGTGCACGGTCAGCTTGCTGGAATTTTGGGGTTTTGTTTGAAGGGGTAACTACGTGCAAAAAGCATTAACGAAATCAAGTATGAATGCTAAAACATAAAAGTGAGAAGTTCTGACTACCAAAAGAAAGAAAGTTACTACCTTTTCCTTTAGGCCTTTGGACTAAGTTCCACAATCGACACATACGACAAAGATTGCTCAATCGAGGATTCCCTAATTAACATTAAAAGGATGTTCATGAAAAAGGAAGTTGGGTGGTAATATTTAGCAGATTCTGAAGGGACGCAGTTTTCCTTTGCCACAATTTTTCTTTTTCCCTCAAAGTGAGTGAATTTCATTCAAACAGAATAGTCTCTACCCCCTAAACAAGTATCGTGGGAAAGAGGTAGTGAGAGTTTCCTGTAGCCAGTCCAGATCAATAAAATGTAGCACAAATCAAAACCGCTTTAAGCGGCTTCCCCTTGTAGGAATAGGGACGGTATCAATTCTTTGACCCCATATCCCGCTTTTTTAATTTTTATTTCTCGTGTTGTATTTGCTGGTTTGGATTGGATGTTGGGCCTCCCACCTAGTTGACTACTGTATTCTATAACTGTTTAATATATCTATATAATATGCTTGCTTATAAAAAAATAAAATAAAAAGAATAGTCTATCCCACCAGTGCAAAGTACTTTTGGTTTTTGCAATTTTGGCCATAAAACAAGCACTTCCCGGACCTTTATGTTGCCGTGTTGCCTCAAAATCAAATGCAAAGCAACAGCATATATGATTATTGGCTTCCTATATATCACACAGAGCATGATAGTAGGGTGTTCCCTGAGAAGGGGAGGCCAAGATTTTGTTTTAGTAGTCACTCTAGATGTCTTAAAGAAAACCAAATAATAATAAAAAAAACCCTAAATGTAACCCTTTTTTTCTCCTTTTGAATGCAATCAGCTGAGTTTTCGTTCTGATTAATCTCTTTTTTCTTCAGAGGTTGTTTGCTTGTGTACTTGTTGGAGTCCTTTTTACTTTATTTTTCTTTTCTTTTCCATTTGAGACTGTTGGATGGAAATCTGTAGGTCATACACATTCTGTACACATTCTCTTATTTTCCCTACAGATTTCTAAAATGCTTTTGAAAAAGTGGGAATTGCAAAGCACCACTGAAAGTGGAGTGCAGTCATGTCTGGGTCTTATCTTAAACAAAGAAAAGTAATTTTGTTTCTTCCTTTGTTGTGTTGGATTGATTGTGTTGTGTTCACACAAATTGGTGAAGAATCAAATCTCTCATAGTCGTAGGCATTAGGGTGGCGATTTGGATCGTAACCAAGTTTGGTTTTATTTTTATTTTTTAGCTTTATTTCCTTCTCTAACAACAATGATGTCTTGAATTCTCTCCTACATTAGAACAAGCGTGCACCAACTCTTTGAAAATCGCATGCCCTTTTCTTTTCAGATAGCTATTCGCTAGAGACTTCAACTAGACATCGTGTTTTGGGTGCTTCCAAACTTCAGCATCCATTTAAACATTGTCACGTGACCTCACCACTCCTTTTAAGCCATGTGAAAGTTCACCGACTCAAGAGCATGATGATTGAGTTGATTAATTTTCTATTGAGTTTTGGTATATATATATATATAGAGAGAGAGAGAGAGAGAGAGAGAGAGAGAGAGAGAGAACTTTCATCTCTTTTAAGTGGTGATCATATTCATGAGCAGTTTTATACTTTAAATGGCACCTTCCCCAAATTCCTGTTTAAAATGTGACAAAAATGCTGGCATGGCATGCAACATGAAAGATGGACACGGTCAAAAAAATAATTTGAGAGAGAGAAAAATAATTTTAAAATTCCAGGAAATTATTAGAACTAAACTTAGTATTATAATTTTTTCGATCAGCACTTAACTTAATTGTTAGAACTTAGTATTTATTATTAAAAATGACTAATTCATTGGTATTTAATTATATTGGTATACTATAAGTAGTGTCTAACTTATTAGTAAGATTAATGGATTTGAATAATCAGATTAAAATTGTATAATTAGTGTAAAATTATACTAGTACAGTATAACTAGTAGTGTCTTATTGATATAAAATGTTATATTAATCTTATCTTATAAGATTAATAGACTTGAATAATAAAATTAAAATTTTATATTATATTAATTAGTAATATTTGATAATATAATATATATAAAATCTAATATAAATTTTTTTATAATATAAAAAATTAAAATATCTATATACTCGGTTTGATTCAGTTTAAACCGGTTTTTGAAATATGAAAATCAGTACCTAACCGTTTTAGGACCGAACTAAACTCATCAATTTGGTTCAGACTGATTTGGTTCAATCGATTTTTCTTTCTTACGTCCATAGCTGCTCTCTTTATACCCTCAGCTCGTCATACTCTATTTTCCTTCGTTTATTGTTTGGAGTGAGCAAAAATGATCACTCAGAACAATATTCACTCGGGGTGAACAGTAGTTATTATATATTGAAGTTTTTAAACATTAAATTAAATCTAAGGACTAATGTACTGTTTGTATAATAAATAAGATAAATATATTATTAGGCTTGCAACCCGACCTGTCCCAACCGGTTTTAGACCCGATCCGACCCGAAACAGTTACATTTCAGAATCCAAATAGATTCGTCCGACCCGATCAAAATAAAATCGGGTCGAATCCGCATGACCCGACTCCAACAGAACCCACTTCATTTTCTTCACTCGATTTCATTTTCTTCCATTTTCTCGGGAGCCAAACAACTAAAATCCCCAACCAAACAGACGAATGCTCCACAACAGAACCCATTTCATTTTTCTTCACTAAACACCAGGATTTATTTTTTTCCTTCGTTTTCTCACGAGCCAAACAATCAAAACACAATAGATTCCATTAAAATATGGAGATAAAACCCACACGGGTGTATTCGAAAACATCACCTTCTCGTCCTCTCCATCCTGCCCCGTTATCTCAATCGAAATCGAGTAAGGCTGATGGAGTAGACCGAGATGGGCGACGGCTTGAGCATCTTGATGGAGTAGATCGAGACGGTTGACGGCTTGAGCAATTGGGTGAAAGAGACTGGAGAACCAAAGGGAGAGGGAGTAGAGGGCGGTGATGGGGACGACAAACCTAACGTAGAGATCTTGGGTCTGGAGACGGGCTCCCCCACGACCTTGAAGACGCAGATAAGGAGGTAGGCGACGAAGAGAAGCAGAAGGCCATGTGAAACGAAATGAGCGAGAAGCTGAGGGCGTCCAAACCATCACGTACGGAGAGGAGAGAATAGCTTTTCTCATGGCCATCGGAGAGTTTGGGAGACTTGGGCGGCTAGGGTTGCAGAAGAAAGTTTCTATGCGGACGGGTTGAAACGGAAATGCAAACCTGCTAAGTAGTCGGGTTGGTCACTCGGTTATATTATAACCGCTAAAACTCGGGTTGGGTCGGACTTTTTAAAACGGGCTGATCGGGCATACGGGTGATATGCACAGCCCTATATATTATATTTGCCTCTAAATTGGATATTTATTTTATCTGTTACTTAATATTAATGTACTAAAAGGAAAAAAAAATATTTGTAATGGATTATTTGTGACAATGACTATTTTTGATTAAAAAAATTCATTTTAGCAGTAAATAGTGATTTTCATAAAAAATAACTGGCTACAAATGAACAGTTTTCTTGCACATGCTCCTCGTACTGCCGTACATACTTGCCTTTCATGTTAAAAGAAAATGACCTACTGTTGTCAGGATTGCTCGTTCCTTGATTTATTTGTCTAAGATTAGTAGAGATGGATTTATTAGTTTGCATTTAAAAAAAAAAAATTATTTCTTGTATTGTACTGATAATTAGGGTATTTGTAGGCTTTGTCCACCCTACTCATGCATCCCATAATCTTTTTATTTATAAAATACTTGTTAAAGAAAAAAAAATAAAATGAATCTAAAGGCTAGTAATTGGTGAGGATAACGCTCAAGGCTGTCTATTGGTGAAAACTGATATTTTGTCGCATGATATGGTTCATAATTGATGTATCATGCAATGCAATCAATCGGGTATGAAAACGACCAATCGGGTATTGTTCATCATCCACTTCCTTTCATTATTCATGAATGGATGATATTATTTGAGATTTTATTATTATTATTATTTTTATCTCACCTAAAATGATTAAATAATAATTAAAATGATTAAATAATAATTAAAAATATGAAAAATAATATTTTTTTTCCGTAAATTTGGTATGAAAATGTAAATGTGTTAAAAACATAAGACGTATAGTTACTCACAAAAAAATATATAATTGCTTAGCTATGAAAATGACCAATCTTTATATCAATTGGCCTTATACTCACAACAGCATTTTTCAAATACCTTCCAAGTATTCTTCCTGATTGAGACCTTCCCACATGCCTTCCCTCATATCTCTCTCTCTCTCTCTCTCTTCCTCAAGAGAGAGTAGGGAGGAGACTCTTCTTCTTGTGTTGTATTCTCTTCCTCTTTGTTCTTCTTCCTGACCCCCCACCATAGTCTATAATTTTCTTTCCAGGTTGTTTTTGTTCTCTTCTTGCTATGCTTAAACTTGGTCTACTATCTGCTAGCGACCAAAGACTCGCACATGCTCTACCACACCACTTCCCCAACTATTGATTTGCCCTACTAGGTAAAAACATTGTGAAACACTATGTGTCAACTCGTGTGGCTTGGCTATATTCAACATTCTTAGATCTAACCTTGCCCACATGAATACCCCAGTGCATGACAGCCACGTGTCGGCACAATCATGCTTCCGACTATTGTCAACTTGGGATGCACAATGGTACCTATTTACATATGTTACCGATTTCCTATCTAAGTGTAGAAAATAAAATAAATAGAAAAGGAGATGGAGAAGAGAGAAGGAGGGAGAGAGAATTTGAGGGCCACATTTTTACTATTCTCAATTGTTCCTATTTATAGGTGAATGAGACCAGAAGAAGAATGAAAATACAATAAATCAATGATACCAATTGATTTACACAATAACCTAAATATGATAGAGAATAAGTTATATTACCATACATATGCTAGAATATTATGAATATATATTAAGTATGGTAATATTCTAACATCCCCTCAAACTCAGAATGATGGTGAAGATACTATCTTGAATTTGCAAATAAGATCATATTGGCAGCCAGGTGAATGGGACTTGTGAATCCAACTGACAACCCGACTAAAGGAGTCCTGTGGGGCTTGGCCCAAAGGGATAGCAAACAAAAAACTTTAGGCAACATATTGGGACAGTGATTCGTTAAGTGTATAAGAAGCCTCTAGAAGATGTGTGGTGAACGGAAAAAAAAAAACCAAATAACACATTTAATATGAGACTTATTATAAATGGGAAAAAAGCGTTGCGGGAGATACTAGGAAATCGGTGTGGGAAAACTAATATACGAGATTTGATGATGAAAGGGAAGACAATGATCTGTTAAGTGTGTACGGAGCCTCTAGAGGACGTGTGATGAACATAAAAGAATACCAAATAATATGTTTAATGAGACTTATCACAAACGAAAAAAAAATGTTGTAGGAGACACAAGTAGATCAAAGTGGGCAAACCAATGTATGAGATTGATGATGAAAGGGAGGGCAGCGATTCGTGAAGAAGCCTATGGAGGACGTGTAATAAACGGAAAAGAACACCAAATAACACATTAAATATGAGACTTATCATGAACGGAAAAAAATACTGGGAATGACACTAGGAAGTCAGTGGCTCTAATGCCAAAATGTTGTTGACAACTTGTATAGTCAATTGGTGGTTTGATATGAGAAAAACCATTTTGAAAAATGGACCTAATTGGGGTTTAAAAAATCATACATGTCAAGTGCTAAAAGACTGTTAAACTGGATGTGGTGTGCTGTGTATGTTCTTAAATTAACAACCTAGGTTCTTATTAATGATGCTACTACATACAAGTAATAGACAACGAGAAAAATAAACAATCATGTGACACATGATTTATATGGTTCACAACGTGCCTACACCCATAGAGTTGCATAGGATTGTATTTAGAGAAAAGTAGGAACACTGTGGAGCAATACAATGTCTCTCCCTCACACACAAGGGCTACCTCCTTTTTTTTTTTTTTTTCTCTTTCTCTGTTTCATGCTGCTCAATCCCACTCAAAACATATATAAGATGCATATATATAGCAAGCGACAGAAACCCTAAAAAATAGATTTTGGGTTATTCACTAGAGCGGAGTGTCGAGCACTCATCGATTGAACTTTCTATCTGATGTTCACTCGAGTGGCCTATCGAGTGAACTCTTTGCTTGTGCTTCACTTGAGCAACCTGTCGTGTGAGCCTCTAGCAAACTCTCTGCCCGTGTTTCGCTCAAGCGACCCATTATACGATTGTCGAGCAAACTCTCTATCTAGCATTTTATTAGCTCACAAACCAAGCTTCACAAACCTAACAATCTCACACTTGAAGACTAATTCAACCACAATCGTCAACTATTGTCTTTAGTACAAGCCCTTCACAATTTGCAGCTCATAGCTCTCGTCTTCAAGCTAGAAGACAAATTGAACTCGTGCACGATTTTAGTTTCTCATGTGTGGTGGTTCCCTCAGCCAATGCATATGCAGGGCAACTCACAACTCCTACTGCATTGGGAATATTTGGTCTCGTACCGACCTTGGCCGTGCCCACTTTTTGTGCAGTGTCTGCTTCCTCCTTGGAAGTCCAGTTAGTTTCTTCCCAGCTAACTCTAATTTGCTGGGAAATTGCAAAATTGACTCCATTTTGCTTCCCCATCCTTTTGATTCACATGACCAAGCTTGCTTTACTGCAACTATGTATTTCTCTGCACGTCATTAGATCAGGATGTCAAATACAAAGTATCTATTAACTGACTACGAGCCAAGACCATCGCACCCTTCATGACCTTCCATGTACATCCCAAAAAGAATAGCGAATGATCAATATCGTCAAGTTTTCCCAAAGAGATTAGGTATATCTTCAACTTGAGAGTGTGTCTGACTTTCTGCAAAGTCCACATATTCCTGTTTGGGTGTATGATGGGTGCATCTACCACTCCCACTACATCCAGTGCTTCTCCATCTGCCATATGCACTTTACCGAAATCACTAGTAACATAGTTCTGCATGATCTCTCAGTGTGAAATGGTATGGAACGAAGTACCTGAATCCAACACCTAATTGTCAATTTAGCTGTGCACTGTAAGAAATAGAGCATCTTGTATTTCTTCAATCACCATTTTCACAGTGTCATTCTTAGTCTTCTACAGATTCCGACAATCTTTTTTGATATGGCTTGTTTATCCACAATTCCAACAAGTGATCTATTACCCAGATCTTGAGTTGCTCTTACTCCTATTCTTGGACTCTGACCTGTCACGTCCCTTACCCTAACTGTCAACGTTTAGGATAGAACCCGAACCCGAGATCGTGCCAGAGTCTTTTTTGCACACATCCTTAGCAAGAATCAGGTCTTGAGTGTCATCATATTTCAGTTTCATCTTCTCGACAGAATTACTACAGCATTTCTCATGGTCTCTCAACCATTAGGCAATGATGCTAACAGGATCAGTTCCACCATCTCATCATCAAAGTCAATCTCGACCGAACACAATTGATTTGTGATAATGTTTAAATCATTCAAGTGTTGGACAACTGATGTACCTTCTTCCATCTTTAGGTTGAACAATTTTTTCATAAGATGCACCTTATTATTCACTGATGGCTTTACAGACATACCTGAAAAATCTGCCATAAGATCTATTGTGGTCTTTTCCTTGATAACGTTATGTGCAATTGATCTTGATAAGGTCAACTAAATAACACACTGGACCTGTCGATCTAACATGTTCCAACTAGCATACTCCATTTTGTCTGGCCTTTTTCCCAATAGAGGAGGTGGAGCCTTTTCCTGTAGAGATAATCCTCGATCTGCATCCTCCAATACCCAAAATTCGTGTCGTCAAATTTCTAGATTCCAGACTTCACTCTGTCTCCTGCTATCGTTCTCCTTTAGACTAGAACATTGGCTCTTGGTACCAGTTTTTGAAATTAACACCCCAGGTTCTTATCAACAATGTTACATTCAAGTAACAGGCAACGGGGAAAATAAACAATCATACAACACAAGATTTACATGTTTCAGTAACATGCCTACATCTACAAAATTGCAGATAGAAAAACAAGAACATTGTGGAGCAATACAATGTCTCTCCCTCAATTTTTCTCTCTCACACACAAGGGCCGCCTCCCTCTTTCTCTCTATTTCACACGGCTCAATCCCACTCAAAACATATATAACATGCGTATATATAGCAAGCAGCGGAAACCCAAAAAAAAAACAAAATTTTGTTTATTCACTTGAGCAGATCGAGTGTTAAGCGTGCCACAAGCGAACTTTTTATTTGATATTTGCTTGAGCGGCCTGTCGAGTGAAACTCGAGTGAACTCTCTGCCCGCCTATGCTTTGATCTAGCGATCTGTTGTGCAAGTCTCGAGTGAATTCTTTGTATGAACTTTGCTTGAGCGAACTCTCTATCTAGAGTTTTCTTAGCTCATAAATCAAGCATTTCAAACCCAACAATATAATTAGCAACGTGAAGGAACACACCTGCTAACAAAAGGATGGAGCATAGGTACAAAAAATTTTACGAGAGATAGCAGTATTGAGTATATTTTGATACAATATAGAAAATAAAATAAAATAGAAATTGTTATTGGGAATGGAGAAGGATAGAGAGAAATTGAGTATTGAGTATACTTTGATACATCTTTATTGTTATCGTAAAGCAGAAGTTAAGCTAGTCTCTTCATGAGGTGAGTTAGAGCCACAGGATACAAGATCAAACAATTTCCCATGGTTTCCAACCGTGGCAGAAAAATTTGAGGTAAAAGACTAGTGATTACCACTTAATTAGGTGGGAAGACGTCATCCTTTCGTGACTAGTTCTCAGGGAAAAAAGATGTTTATATCATAGTTAAGAAGTTAATGGGAGTGGGACCGGAGCATCATTACCTTTCATAATTACATCTTGATAATGGTTTAAAAGAACGGCCATTACTTAATTAACAAGTACTCAATCATGACTTCTCTTTAAATCGGCTGCTCAAGCTCACAATGATTTTTAACGGAATCAAATCTATCTCAATGGATAAGATATTTTAGGGTTTTTTTTTTTTTTTTTGAAAAAATAATAAAATAAAATCTTAAAATAAATTTGGTATTTAACAGAAGAAATTTCTAATTCATTCTATTAAAACATAATAAAAGAATATGATAATTTTTTTAAAAGAAAATGTTAAAAAAACACATTTTTTTTTTTTTTAAATCTGAGAAAAAAAAGAGGAAAATGATCCACTTTTCAACTATTTTATAACTCCACATATAATGAAGGGTAATTTTATAATATTAAGATTTATTTTTAATAGAGTGTTGTGACTATATTGATTGATTGAAAATGAGTTGTAAAAAAAAAAAAAAAATCTAAAAAAGGAAAAATAAAACAAGACATTTCTAAGAAACCAACCCAAAATGAAGTTTTAAAATTTTTTGCTTTTATTTTATTTTAATAATATGACTTGCGTGGAAGTGAAATGTACACTTGTTAACTTTTTATTAGTTGACATGTATATTATTTGCCACTTGGTAGACTACGTTCCGTTTGGGTGGTTGACAACACTCCACTATTATTTACTATTTTATTATTACTGTTTAACTACTTATTATTATTATTTTTTACTATTTAATATTTTATTATTATTTTTTTACTACTTTTTTACTAATATTTACAGAATATCTGAAATTACCTCACTATCTAAATACAACATAAATAGACAGAGAAATTACTTATTAGTTTCTAAAAAGCCATGGATGAAATGTTGAAAAATTGAAAATCGATTATGTTTGGATGTTGAGATGAGTTGAGTTATGAATAATATTATTTTGTGGGGTCCCATTAAGATGAGTTTAATTTTTTTTAGATTGAGATGTGTTTAAGTTTTTAGGTTGTCTATAAAATAGGTTGAGATGAGTTTAATTTTTTTATGAGAAGTTGAAAAAATAATTAATTCCCATCAATAATTTAAAATGAATGAAAATAAAATGAGTTAGGACAACCAAATACAACTTTAAGATAATTTTTACGTAAACAATGAAAACCCACTTACTATTTTTTTTAATTAATAAAAAAACCATAAACATCTTTCTTTTATAGGACATATTTCCTTAGAAGATATTACAAACGTGACTAATTATTTGTCACTTGCCCTATAAATAGAAATTAAAGCAAAAGGCATCAAAATGTCAAGCTTGGGATACCCACGAAGTGAAGGCTTTTTCTTTTCTATTCTTTTTTTCTCCCTTTCCCTAGACCTTGATTGACTCATGTTCACGTTAAAAGCAATTACTTTCCCTTTGTGTAATTCACTCAAAAAAAAAAGAATGGGTAATGCTAACAGTCCAGCATTTATTTTTGGGTGTACCGCTATTAACTTTTTTTTTTTATACATATTTTTAACATTTTTAATTATTAAGAAAAAAATTAAAAAATATATAACTTCATTAATAGTAACTTCTTTAATCATTAAGTACAAATAAAACAAATAAAAAAACTTGAATGGCCTGTAATTTTGAACGGTAACATCAAGAGGGTTAAGTAGCATTTTCGGCCCTAAAGAGTAGTCTCTTTTGCCACATGAATCTTGTATCTGCCTTCTGAAATCATAAAAACCATAGAACGACTAACAATGAACAAAAGAAAGGAAATTATTTTGCTATACATATTGATATTTTACCATTAAACATTGAAGGATTTGGAAAGTGGGTGGTTTACAATCTTCACTTCCTCAACTTTCCTTGGGCTAATTCGAAATCACCATAATCTTGGTCGTTGGTGTTGTTGCTTTGTGTGTCGAAAAGACTTCTGCCATTGTACGATGAGAGTTGAACAAAGCAAGCAAATGGTGATGGCAGAGTACTACTCTTATTTATAAGCTCAAGAATGAGAGAATTAAAGAGGTCGCCAAAATCAATGTGGATGTAAAAGCTAAAGAAGGATGGGCTCTGGTTGAGTCCCCTACGGCCAAATTGGCTAGCCATGAAGTGGCTAGTTCAGCCTGTTGAATTGCAGCTTGCTCTGAATTAGATTCCGATTCCGAGCCTGATTCTGGTTCTAATCCCGACCCATCATCTGTTGTTGTTGTTCCTGTGGTCTTAGGAGAATCTCTCGAAGATTTTAGACTACACGAAAATAAGTTTCAAATCACATATCAACTACAAGAATACTCCAAGATCAACAAAATGAATCA
This sequence comes from Carya cathayensis, assembly GCA_011037825.1. NCBI lineage: Eukaryota > Viridiplantae > Streptophyta > Magnoliopsida > Fagales > Juglandaceae > Carya > Carya cathayensis. The sequence goes on from QGSO01000202.1 coordinate 1,165,309, forward strand.
ATGCCCCCAACTATTACAAAAAACATCATAGTGCAGTTGCAAAACAGTAACTATTTTCATTTTGTTAAAATAAAAATGGGAGTTTTTCCGTCCACATCAATTATTGGATATAAGTAATTTTCTCATTTTAAATGAATTATATAATTATGGTATCATTTCGAATCTTAAAAGTTATTTAATATATATAAGTCATGCAAGTGACATATTTCATAATGTCACAACATGTCAAACTCGAAAAAGTGGTGTCGCTAGAATATTGTCAACTTGACACACCAACAGATGCAAACTTAATTATAAACCTTAAAAAAAAAATAATAATGTTATATACCGTAGTGTGCAAGCGTCGTGCAGTTATTTTGAGAATTTTGAGAAAGAATAAGATCTGTAATTAAAATTTTAATTTTTTTTTCATATAAATTCTATATTTATTTATTTAAAAATAATTATATAATATTTATACACTTATAATTATAAATATAATTTTTTTATCAAATTATTCCTCGTAATTTTTAGATGAAAAAAATAAAATAAAAAAAATAGTTAAAAAATAATACCTAGGAGGAGAAGGGCAAAATGTGATGATATAATCAGCTCCGGTACAAGTGAAGGTGCTGGTTGCATCATCGTAAGCATAGCTATAGGATTTGGGACACACCGACTTGAACATTTGCGAGTACGTTGACGGCTTACACGTCGTCGCTGTATTAAAAGCGCCGCTGCAACAGTACTCTGGTTTCCCAAACGCCTCACACGCGCTTCGACATGCCCCGCCACCCTCCACTCTCAGCTCAGCAGGGCACCGTTGGTTCAGGTCCTCCGCGCACCCGGTATACTCACAAGTACCTGACCCGCCACTCACTTCCACGATCATCGGCAGGTTGTAGCCGTCGACCAGGCTCACGTCGTAGAAGTCCTGTGATCCGGAACCGAGCGTGAACTCCGCTAGAGTTGCCGGCGGGGTGGCTCCCCTGCCGCTGCATTCGACGGTGCCGGAGCCACAGTCCGCGGTAACGCAGGATCCGCGATCTTCGCCGTCGAAGTTACAGCCCGTCCGGCCCCAGAAGCGTCCGGACCAGCCGGTTGGGGCTTGGAAAGTACGAGAGCCGCTTTTTGTGAGCTGGAAACCGGTGCTGTCTAGCTTTGGACTGCCTGCGCTGGACAGAATTCCAGGCCATACTGTGAAATCACACTTGTTTACGAATGTAAATGTGGCACCTGAAGCCCCTGAAAAAGAGCATGCAATATGAATCAGTTTGATCGTACTCGCTTTTCTGTAGAGTAATTAATTACAAGCATATACACTGAACTGCGATACTCTGCACCCTGCAGATTTTGTTTACCTTTGAAAATGAGAAGGAAAGTGAGGCTCAGAAGCATGGTACCAGAATGATGGAATTGGAAGAACGGATCCATAAGGGCTTCCCTCCTTAATTTGTTTGTGGGTTTTCTAGAACGAATGATTTCAGCTAAATACGTTATCTCAGAGGAGATATTCCGCTAATGATGTTGGTGCATTAATGGTGGATGATAACTAAAGAAAAATATGAATTCAACGAAAGAAAAATCAGAAGAATAACGGAATCCAAGACAAGGGCCCTTTCACTATATGGCAGAGAGAGAGAGAGAGAGGAATGTAGAAGGATTTTAGGATGTCCACCCAAAAAACTGCACAAGATAGTGCAGAGTAATTGTTTTTTTCTCCTATTTTATCTCACTCTGTTTGTCTTGGAAGAAAAGAGTGGACGAGAGTGGAGGGCAGAGGGAGTGGTGATGGAGAATCATCATCTTCTGCTCTACATCCCTATTTATAATGATATTATATGCATAAGATACAAAGGAGGTGAGTGCGTCTGAGTGTCCCCCACCAACTCCCCCCCCCCCCCAACCTTCACTGTTACTGTTAGAGCGAGGGAGCTTGCTTTCCTCAACTTTAATCCATGAAAAAGCTTTAATTTCACCCTTTTCTGCCTCCGAAGACTATCCTCTCATTAATGAATGATATCTTCTATTTGCAACTAGCTGGAAAATGTTACCTTTATTTTTATTTTATTAAAATATATTTATAAGTCGGTTTATCGACGCACCAAACTTATCGCTAATATCATTCGTAAAATGCTACAAATATATATGAAAATATTATTTATACTTATAATTTACTTACATAAATCACTATACGTACTAATGTGTCAATTGTAAAAATTGGTGAAAACTTTAAAAGTCAAAACTAGAAATTGTAGTTAAAAAAGAAAATAGTGATAAAATGATGTTGCTACTTAAGAGCATCCCCATCTAGGTCTGCATATTACCGTTTTCCTTATAATTTAGGGATAAAATTAGGGTTTTGGTAAAAATCCCCCATCCCGATCCCCATTTTGCGGCTTGAGTTTCCGGCCTGTACAGTAAATCCTCATATTTGTTAATTCACTGTACATCCGCATCGTGTATTTGGCTTCTGTTTTGATACCTTTCATCCCGCGTGTTCTTCTCTCTCGTTAGGATAATCGGTTTGCTTCCTCCCTCCCACATTTTCCGATCGATTGCATAGACGATTTCGGTAAGTGAGATTATTAATTTTTTTTCTCTTCTCTGGTTGTTTGGCTTCCCCGATTTTCTTTCTATTTTTCTCTTCCCCCCTCTCTCTCCTTCTTTGTTTCTCTCTTTCCGGTTTTCTTCCTCACGACGCCATGATCAATTTGTGAGAGCTCCAAATTCGGGAAGGTATGCGGCTTTTGTTATTTATGAGTTGATGATGAAATTGATTGGGTAATTTCACACGGCTTAGATGTTTGATGAAATTTGAGAAAGTCTTGATTATTTATTTCTTGCATCTCTTCTCATTCGTATGATGATGGTGATGGGGGCAAACCACAATGTTTATTGTTTCAAATTTTCTCCATTGCTCTCTCTCTCTCTCTCTCTCTCTCTCTCTCTCTGTTACCGAGACTCTGTGATTCTGTTGGCTTTCTTCCATGGCTTAACCTCAATGGAAGGGGGACGTGAAGTTTGGTGCTTTCTGTTGGCTTTTTTCCAGTAATGATATTCACTTTGTAACTGCTTGGATGTGTGCCATTTGATGAATCTGTGATGATTGAACACTTCATCCATATGTCTTAAAACCGTTTACTTGAGTGCATGGAGCAGTTCATGGACCTATTATAAAATGCTCATGGAATTTGTTGGCCGATTGTTTTGGTTGATTGCTACCTAATGCTGGTTGAACCTCTTTATTTTTTGAGTATTTTGGACCTTTGTTGAAGATTCTTAATTACACTTATTTGGTTGCTTTCCATTGTAGATCTTGTTTCTGTTTTTTTTTTTTTTTGGTAACATTGGTTTCTTTTGTAGGTCTTGGTTTCATGGAATTGTTCTTGGTTTGACATGTAGCTCTTGGTTTCATTAAATTGTTCTTGGTTTCTTTGTAGTTCTTGGTTTCATGAATTTGATTTGGTTTCTTTTGTAGTTCTTGGTTTCTTGGTTAGTTCTTGGTTTCATGAAATTTTTTAGAATTTCTTTTGTAGTTCTTGGTTTCTTTTGTACTTCTTGGGTTCATGAATTTGATTTGGTTTCATTACTAGTTCTTGGTTTCTTTTGTGCTTCTTGATTTCATGCATTTGATTTGGTTTCATTACTAGTTCTTGGTTTCTTTTGTACTTCTTGGTTGCATGAAATTTTTGAGAACCTATTGTAGTTCACTTGGGTTTCTTTTGTTTTAAATATATAATCTGCAGAGGGAAATCATGTATATCCAATTCGGTTATTCTTCTATTTGCTGCTTCATCTTTTCGAGTCTATGATATTCAATTGCATATTCAATTTGTTTTTGATTATTCAATAGAGATTGTGAGCTATAAACAATTGGCTAGCTCATTTTTTTTTGGGAAAAAACATGCATACCAGATTCCTTTAATAGCCTAGTTGCTTTTCTTTTCCTTGTAGTTATTGTTCAGCTTTTTTTCACCTTTTAAATTTTGGTGAAAGAACCATGCAGTTGGTTTCCTTATTCTTATTGATCAGATCTAATTGGCTTCACCTTTTCACATTTCCGGCCTCTAACCCAGTTCTATGATTGGATTTCCATTTTAAAAAAGTTTGATTCTTTTACATTGTTATTTTTGGCCTGTTTTGTTATTGATGTTCAACTTTTTCTTACTTGTTTTCCAGACTTATTTATGGGTTGATATTTTTTCCCATGCCATGTTGTTTTGTGCAAATCTTGATCATATAAATTGAACTTAGCATGGTTTTGGGACTTGAGTCAATTACATTAATGGATCTACACTTGTTTCTGTTTTGAAAAATAAATCTACACTTTTCAGACTTGGTTTAGGCCGAGAACAGGATTTACACTTGTTGCATGTATTTTCCCATTTCAATATACACTTGGAGACCTTTCTGGTGTTGTTGCCTATTCTTGTGATCAATTTTTAGGGGGTTTTTTCACTGAATTCTGGTTGGGACTGTTAGAAGGACTTGGATTATTTAATTATTTGGTTTGCTAGCTTTAATATAATTCAGTGGCATGACCGATTAAATGTGTGATACTTTGTTCCATTTTGTATATCATTTGCAGTGTTTCATATAGACTCGGGCGAGGGAAGCTGTTAATAGGCTATGATGATGGTGTTATAGGGGGTTAATTCACTAGTGTTAATAGGGACCCATCGATATGACGGGGTAATCCTCATCCGGATGGTCATATTGCAGTTTGTGATAGTTTTCACAAAAAGCAATCAGGGTTCGGGTGGGGTTTTGCAGTCATTCGATGTTCGGCGCCTTACTTACGTATGCTGTCAATATTTACACCATTTTGAGCCGTTTTACTAATTAATATTGGTATTTTTTTATGAATATGAATCGGATGGGGATGCTCTAATTTTTCTTATGTGTGATTTGCATGCTGTTTTGGTTGGTGTTTTTGTGAATATAATTAATGTGTAAATTAAACCCCCTCGGCTGTGATGATGACAATCGCATGTGGGGATACGGGGTATGATTGGCCATCTCCTCAATGGCTAGGTAACCTGGACGGCCAACAAGTACTGGCAACCGGTTGTTGCAGCCATAAGTGGGTGGCCGTACTTTCTTGATGTCACCATTCGGTTCCTGAGCCTCGAACAAATGCATGTTCACTTGAAAGTGATACGGGCTCTAACATATAAATGTTTTTTTAGAGATAGATTCACAAGACCCTGGATATATGTTCTTCACCAACCTCCTAAGCAAGGATCCTCAACTCGACCCCACTTATGGTGGGCAAAGTGGATCATCCCAATGACCCTTGATGACTCTCCACCCCTACCCCCTAATGAGCCTATTGGCATTAGGAAATCAGTGAGGGGTGCAAATTTCACCCCCGAAGAAGACAAGTTACTTGTCTCTGCATGGCTAAATTGTAGCCTTCATGCTGTCCAGGGAATAGATCAAAAACACTCCCAGCTTTGGAAAAAAATTTATGAGTACTTCAGGCAATTTAAGGAAACCACAAATGACCGGACAATAAAGTCTTTAATTCATCGGTGGTCGGTTATCCAAAAGGTCACAAACAAATTTTGTGCGAAACTAGCCCAAGTTGAAGGGTTAAATCAAAGTGGCATGACTGAACAAAATAAAATAGAATTTTCCTAATCCTTACTTGTTTTATTTTAAAATTTCGGTGGTTTGGTACATTGGTTTAATTATTTGGTTTGATATTGGTATTTTTTTCCCATGCAAGTTTGAGAAGGTCAAGGTTATGTACCAATCCCTAGAGAAATGCTCATTTCAGTTCGAACATTGTTGGCACCTGTTGAAAGACAAACCTAAGTGGATTTGGCGCGCCACAAAGAAGTATCCAAAGCGGAGGAAGACGAGGTCCCCATCCCTGACCCCAATTCGATGTTTTGGAGCTACAGTTGATTCAGTTTTTGACCTCGAGGCGGATCATGTGATGGAGAATGAAGTTATCGAGCTCGACCGACCAATTGGAAGGAAAGCTGAGAAAGAAAAACGAAAGGCCTAAGGCCAGCATGTAGAGGAGAACTTCCAACTCAGGAAGATAAAGTATACTCTGTTGGAGGAGTCACGCGCTTAGGAGAAAGAGTTTTTTCGTCTTAAAGCCGAGAAGATGGAGTATGACAAGGAGACGGAGGCCAGAAAATTACGTCAAGAGGACGAACGGCTGCGGTTGGAAGTTGAGAAAGTGGAGCTTGCAAAGAAGGAATCAGATCAGCGCATCATGATGATGGATGTGAGTGTCATGCCAAAACTGCCGCGACAGTTTTTCCAATAACTCTAGAGGGAGGTCATGGCGAGACGCAGTTGGTCCGACGATTTGGATTGATTATTTTTTATTCGCTTTCTTATTTTATGTTTGTAACAATTATATATGTGTAAAAATACATGTAATTAATTTTTTGTGTATTTGATGATAGTGTAAATTGATAGGGTTGTGCAATTAATGACTCAATTACAATTTCAGAAACAAACTTGATTACCATTAATATATTCTGGAAATTGATAACATTAACGAAATACAAATGCAAATCAGATTAACTCAAACATAGGTCACCAATTACATTAAGGAAATAATAAAATCTAAAGCAACCCCGACTAATGTTGTGAATATAAAAGCAATTGATGTTCAATTAGATCTTCTTGAAGCTGATGATGTGCCGAGCTGTCTCTAATATCATGATGACGTTGGATGAAGTCCATAAGCTCAGTTGTATGATTGCGCGACAATTCGGGGAGATCATCATCAAGTTGATCATACTTAATGTTTAGACTCTCACTATCATCACACTCGTCTTCAATGATCATATTATGTAGAATAACACATGCTTTCATTATATTTGTTAGTTCCTTCACTTTGAACATTCGGGAAGGTTCACGAATGATAGCAAATCGTTGTTGAAGTACCTCGAATGCACGCTCGACATCTTTTCTTGCGGATTCTTGTGCTTTCACAAAATTTTTCTTCTTATTCCCACGTGGCGATGGAATCGTCTTCACAAAAGTTCGCCACTTGGGATAAATACTGCCCTCAAGGTAATAGCCCATAGTATAGTCATTACCATTGATAGTGTAATTGACTGGAGGAGCACGCCCTTGGGCAAGTTCCGTAAAAATAAAAGATATCTCTAGCACATTAATATTGTTATGTGAACCGAGCATACTAAAAAATGTATGCCATATCCAAAGATCATATGAAGCAATTGCTTCTAAAATAATAGTTGGTTCACGGATGTGGCCGGAGTACATACCTTTCTAGGTTGCGGGACAATTTTTCCACTTCCAATGCATGTAATCAATGCTTCCCAGCATTCTTGGGAATTCCCGTTGTTCACCTTCACCAACCGCAAGCAATCAGGCTATATCATTAGCAGTTGGAGACTTTAGATATTCTTTTAAAAAAACACTTACTACTGTCTCAGTAAATTTTTTGAGGCTCTCCATTGCGGTGCTTTCACTAATACGTATGTATTCATCCATAAAATCTCCAGTAACCCTATACGCCAGCATTCTAAGTGCTGCGGTGATTTTTTGCATAGAAGATAAGCGGAGTCGACCGGCATTATCTCTTCTCTGGACGAAGTACGGCTCGTAAGACTCTATTTGATTTAGAATATGAAGAAATAGGGGATGACTCATCCAAAATCTTCTTCGAAATAGATTCGAGGGATATACTGGATTTTCAGCGAAGTAATCACGAAATAGGCGCTCGTGCCCCTGAATATGATCACGCCGAATAAACTTACGACGTTGGCTATTGCCACGTCTCCTCGATGACTGTCCATCCGCCTCCATGTTTTGAACATCGCTATCATCTTCAGAGGATACGTATGTCAATAATTTGCGAAAGAAAGTACGAGCCATTTGATGAAAGGAGTAGGAGATCAAAGATACAATTGAAGTTTGGTTCTATAGAGGAAATGGGGTTTGAGTTTGTGAGAATGTGAATGCTAGCAATATGCGTATTTATAGAGGAAATAGTTATCGTTACATATAGGACAAAAAATGTTACCGTTTGAAATAAGACAAAAAAAGTTACCGTTGGAGAAAAGACAAAAAAAGTTTCCGTTGGAGAAAAAACAAAAAATATTACCGTTGGAGAAAAGACAGAAAATATTATCATTGGAGAAAAGACCTCTAATATTACCGTTTCATCTAATTAAAAAATTTTATAATCAATACGTGACTATGGTTTTTCGTTAGAGAAATTGATATTGAGTACTCTTCTAAATAAATTTGCCATCACGTTAGAAAATGCACTAATTAATAAAAAACTTTCTATTTTTATAATACAATTTTCAATTTTTAAAAAAAATACTGTATTAGATAGTCAAAATCTCCAATAAATATTTAGTAGAAAGTGATATTTGAAAAAAAAGATAATAAGACAAAAGAGTTAGTAGTTAAGATTGTAAATGGAAGAGAGAGAAAAAAGTAATAAAAAAAGAATAGAAAAATATTATTTAAAAGAATAGAGATAGGGATGGGGAATGGAATGTAAGAGGTTTTTAGAAGATAAACAAATTTTAGGGAATAATTTGAGGAAATTAGTATTTGAGTTAAATTATAGGGATGATGATGTAAAACCGGATGGGGATGCTCCTTAGTACGTATAATATTGTGCGTAGAATTATATGTATGTATAAAGCACTACTCTTCTGTACATCTTTTTACATACATACATATATAAACATACATAACATAATTATCTTCTTCACCAGACAGACGTGAAGAAAGAATATACGTATAATTATTATTTTTTGATAAGGGGGATGGGTGGGTTTGAACCTAGATTTTCTATTTGAAGAACTGAGTTATATGCCATCAGACTATTAGACTCTTGGTAATATACATATAAAATGTTAGAAATCTTGTGAACGGCCTATTAATTTAGATACACGTAAATATAATTTGTAAAATTATTATTAATGTATCTAACATGAGAAAGCGGCCTAACGTATGTCAAACATATGATCATTAACAAAAGATCGATATTTCTTTTTGTCATATATATATATATATATACATACCAAGACGTACGTTGACATTTCTTATTTTCTCAACTAGAAAAAAAAATACTAGAAAAAAATTGCGTTGATCAGTGGAGAAAAGCAATAAATCATCATCAAGACTTTGACATTTTTGATCAGTCAAAGTTATGTTCCTTAATTAGTTGGAATGAAGAAGAAAATAAGGAATGTGGTGAATGGAGAATTATGGGTTTTTAGTTTTTTGGTGGGCAACAACTTTTTTTTTTTATATATAATTTAATTTTAGTTGCTCCTTTGGAACTTTAGGGTTAATTGGATTATTTCAAAATTCTTAAGAGGAAGGACAAAGAACATTTTTCGAAACTTTTTGAAGGAATAGATATGATTTTTGTCTGATGTCCAAGGATTAAATACTTATTTTTAACAAAAATGCCAAATATAGAGGCCGGGAAAAGTGCCTGATTGAGCACTGTTCACATAGACGCGGTCAATCAGTAACACCAAGGGCTCGTTTAGAACTTGGAAGATACTAACATCAACTTAATTTAGTCTAATTTTAAATTGAGTCTAACATTTAAACACCTAACTCTCAAATCACTAAACTCATTTTAACTCAAAACTTCTTTACATATGTGATCCACAACATTTTTCAACTTCCTATAAATATATTTAAATTTATCTTAACATCTAGATACATCTAAACTTATCTTAGGTGGGTCTCACAAAACTTATTCCACCATCTCAACTCACTACTATTCATAAAGAATTCAATTTATCTTAAGTCTGCTCAATATCTAATCGGGGAGTAATGATAATGCGATGCCAGCATTCACCGATTAATGTGGCATTGCCACGTCAGTCTATAAACAATATATATATATATATATATATATATATATGTAATGTTCCTCGTATCTCTTATATTCTCGGGCTGAAGTACTATGTATCAAACAGCTTGAAAGCAGACATGAATTTTTGAGAATTGATTTTAATTGGTATCAACCAAAATAAAGTCTGATTCAGTAATTCGAAGTTTCGAACCATACCAGCAACCTCTTTCATAATTTCCAAGTCCTGCTTATCTCTTTCTGGTTATTTCTATTTTTGGCTTTTAGGAAATTAAGTAGTAGATCTATCTTTAATTAACACCATTTCACAGCTGCCAAGCTTCTTTTTATCACATTTTTCTCTAAATGTATTGCCCAATATATAATATTCCTCTATATCTTCCATCGCACGAAAGAGAGAGCTATGCGCGCATCACGTTCAATGATTGATGTTTATGTGATATTCCAAAATTATAAAGCAACCAAAGGCATAAATCATATCCATCATTTCCTATAATATCTGCACATTATGGTTTGGAGTGATCGAGGGGATTATGATTAAGAGGTTGTTTGGATATGAGATGAGATGAGATGATTTTATATGAAAATTGAAAGTTGAATAAAATATTGTTAGAATATTATTTTTTAGTCTTATTATTGTTTTGAGATTTGAAAAAGTTGAATTGTTTATTATATTTTTTGTGAGAATTTAGAAAAATTATCATAATGAGATAAGATGAAATGAGATGCATAAGTATTTCTCAACCCAAATAGCCTCTAAAATACGAATCAATGGACAGACAACTGAATCAATTTTATACGTCTATCTTAAAAATTCTATGAGATCCTAATCCTTATATTATCATTCCCATAATTTCAATGCGCCAAGCTGAAATTTATTCCAGCTTCACTGGATAACTTAAAATATACTTTTTTTTTCGTTATAAACTAAAAAATATTTTACGATTTGAAGATCATGGATCAGCTTTGTTCTTGTTTTATTCCCACCAAAGCAGTTCATGACCTTGGGAAAGTAAAAATATTCTTCCTTTTGTTTGGCCTACGATCGACTACAGCTTTCCTGCTTTTTCTTTCTTTTTCCTTCTGGGAATATTAGTTTTTCGGGTGCAACACTTGATGAAAAAGCTCAAATATATTCTCTTGAAAACCTTTTAATCGAAACACTCATGTCCCTCCTCCGCCATGCAGTGAGCATCAAAACGTTAATCACAGACCGAGGGCATCATTCCAAAGGCTAGCTGCATCACGAGGCAGCTAACGCTCCCCGTGATCTCCTTAGGCCAAAGCTGGCAGATTCTCTTGAATTGTTATATAAACGTCACTCTCATCTCATTTTCATCCTACTGTACTGATGTCATGTTAATATTATCAATAAACATGAGATCCTTTGCATTTGAGGTTGAGAGAGGTGATCATCGCACATGATTATTCGTTGCTAATTAATTAATCATTTGAGGTTCCCTCAAGATGATGAAGCAAGTCACATGGAATATATAAAATATTATCATCATCAACATATATGTAAGGACTTTTATTCAAGTGTATCAAAAGTCAAAATCATGGCTTGTTCTGTTTGCATCTCAGGATATGAGCGAACATTTTGATATTCATGTACAGTACTAGTTGTCATGTCTCTAGAGGAGCTCATGTTTCTATAAGCTGCTATTATTGGAATATTAATTTAATTTAGTTCACTCATTTTATGTTTGTAGTTGATGTGATGTCAACAGAACTAGGACCCCATGATGCACTAAATTAAGCATGATAACCACTGACTAACTTGAATGATTTCTAGCATGATCACTTTGACAAAAGTGAACTCTATGATCTCTTGCTACACTCAAAGGGTACTCATAAAATCTTTGGAAACAAGTCGACAGGGTTCCTATACCGAGCTCAATGATCATTTGGGAATTAGGACCCTTAGGACTCTGCAAAAACGAAGACCATTAGAGACTCTCGACTTGAGCATCTGAAGACATGTATAGGCTTCAATATTGTATATGCCTTGATCGAGGCACCTTTGGCTTGGCACCTCGATCACCCAAAGACTAGTACTGTAAAAAAAAATAATAATAATATAAGACTACTTTAAAAAAAAAAAAACAGACTATATAAGACTAATAAGACTAATTCGAAATTAAAATTAAAATTAAAAATGTTCTACCTTCGAAACTTGAACCCGAATCCTAGCTAGGCTAAGGTTTCAATGTCATAAGTACTTAGCCCCTGATCTAAAAAAATCGTTGTTAATTTTAACAAAAAGAACATATAAATTAAGTAAAGTATGAAATGCTTAATTTTAATATTAAGAGCTCGTTTGGGGAGTGAGATGAGATGATATGAGAATTCTGTGAATAATATTGAAATGTTTTGTGAATAATAGTGAAATGGTTTTAGTTAGAATGTCTTATTAGATTTTGAGAAATGAGAGAAAAAAAATTGAATAACAATATTATAAATTTAAAATATTGTTAGAATATAATTTTGTAATATTAAGTTTATTTTAAAATTTGAAAAAAGGATGTATTATTTTTTATGTTTTATTTGGAAGTTTAAGAAATTTGTAATGATTAGGTAATGATTAGATAGAAAAGTTGAAGATTTGAAATTGAAAAGTATTTATATTTTAGTAATATTTGATAATGAAATTATGAGAAGTTTTGATATCAGATCATCCCACTTTCCAAACAAGTTCTAAGAGGAGCTGTTTTTTTCTCTCTCTCTCTTTAATTCATTTCCATGTTAGTTAATAGTAATTTTTTTTTTGGGGGGGGGGGGGGGGGAGAAATTTAAATTAAATAGATTACGTTGAGTTGAGCTTTGAAATCTAAGAAAATAAATGACAATAAGATAGTAAAACGGGGGAAAATAAATGACAAAAGCAATCAGGGGGCAAAAAATCATGGAAAATGCTTGGGTGCCCCTTCCCTATATCTCCTCAAAGTGACCGCTGGTCACAAAAATTTTTTTTTTAATTTTTTTTATTTAATGATTAAGGAAGTGATTTTAAGTATATTGATATATTTTTTTATTTTTTAAAAATATTTAAATATATTAAAAAAATCTGAAAAAAAATGAAAAAAAAAATGACCATACGATTAAAATGAACGATGTATTCTAGACGGCAGAGTAGCACCGCCTAAAAAAATCATAGGCGTATGCTATTGATGGTAAATAAAGGAGTACGTAGAACAGGGCTAATATGGGAGGCATCTCTACGTGCAGCCTTTTGTGCCATTGGATAACTTATTCCTTGCTCTTTTTAATGTGTCAGTTTCCTAAGATTCGATTTCATCTCTTGGTATGCTAACATGCTACATGCATGTTACATCAGCCAATCGATAACTAGCACGCGGTATAGATGCCACGTGGCAATATTTCCATTATTAATTTTTTAACAAATGATTGACAAAGGTATCTAATTGAATGTTAATGTCAAAATACTAATGATGTTAGAATGGAAGAAAGAGTCATTTTTGGTCCACGATGGTGACTTGGGCCTTGATCAGTGTTGTCTGAAGTCTACAATAGAGGTCTGGAGTAGTGGTACGGTGTTCGTACATAAATCTATAACAGTGAATAGAAAATAAATCTAGAAAATGTACATAGAGATATAGACATGTAGTGGTTCAGTACAGGACTTACGTCCACAAGTCATTTGGAAGACAAATTTACTATCATATGAGTATTTCTCTCTGTACAATGGAGATTGGATACCTTTTTCTAAAGAAGATCCTATCTCTAGAGCCCTCATCATGAGGTTGAAGATGGTGCTATGTGTTCTCGTAATCGTTGTCTCCTCTTCCTCTTATCTCTTTTCCCTTTTATTGTGGCCTTCGTCGTATATAGGTGAGGAAATCAGCTTTATATCACTCATTCATTACATATCTAACTTGGTTTCCTCTCCTCTATCATTTTTCTCTCTTTTTTGTCACCTCATTCTTCCCATCGGACACTTGTTTTTCTTTATCCATTCCTTATCTCTTATTTACTCCCTGATGATGGCCCTTTAGGCTAAGTCTTGGATGCCATATGGGCTAGGGGGATTTTAACTCCAAACAATGAGCTTTTTGAAGTTTATATATCAATGTTACGAAAGTTAACGTATAAATTATCTCTACTTTTTTCCCTTTTTACACCTTAGTTACTAAAAAGTCAATTTATAGTCTAAATTATTTATATTTTCAATTCATATTATAGGTTATGATCTAACCTTTAAAATGAGTAAAATATTGTTCACGTGGTACAATTTCTAACGGTTAGATTTGATTTTAGTGTGCATAGCCAAACTTTATCGATAAAACTTCTAATCTGGGGGAAGAAGGGGTTTGGGACCATGGTCCCCCAAGTTCTGAAAATATTCCTACCTCTTATTCCACCTATAAAAGAAAACGAAAAAGGAACATTATCCCCTAAAATATATAGGAACAAAAACCCCACATCCTCAAAAACTAAGTCTATTTGCTAAAACTCAAAATTTGACCTTAAATCTAGACTCTTATATATATATATAAAAGAAAAACCTTAAAAATCTAAACAAGAAATCTAGAACTTTTATAAAGCGTATATAAAAGCTTGGCCGGACAAGACTTAGCCACAAATTATTAACTTTTTAATCATGATCTCGAGTTCATTCAACATATATATATATATATATATATACACAAACATATATATATATATATACACACACATATATATATATCTTGCAGCTCTAATTATTTGCTATGTATGACCGATCATTTCGAACCATCGCTAACAATCTCAACCAACATGTATCAAAGGAAGCATAGAATCTCAGTGTGTGTTGGGACACCTCCGATGCCTAAGTCAGTGTTTAGAACGGAAAAAATATAATTAAGATACGTAGGGTCATCAAAATTACCTTAAATCGCTTGTAATTATCAGTTATATATATAGGCAATTATTTAACCGATAGAGATCGTATAACTTGCATGATCCGCTCTAATGATTTTGGGCGTGCTGAACATTAGGCCTTGGATAGGTAGTAATCTTGAAAGGAATTACCACCTTAGACAGGTTTCTTAGACATCTATCATTTTTAGGAAGGTTCGAGATTTTCTCAACAGTTATATCATTAAGTCAAAAGTTGCATCCCAATTAGCCTTCACATAGCCTTCCACTGGTGCTTTCTGTCTAGCCTCACTCCCTGTCTCCAGATTAGTAGGTTGTCCCCCATTTGAAGTATCCAGGGCTTGCTGCAATTCAATTAAACTATCTTTAGCCTATTTGAAAACCACTCTAGGACTAAAAAATATTTTCTCAAAAAACAAAAGCATTTCTTCCCAGCCAAATTTTCCTCATGACAGTTGCAACAAGCTCTTCCTCACATGACAACTTCACTGCCAACTTCTCCCAAATAGTATGCATATTGCATCATGATCTTCCCCCCATTGTAGGCAATCCTATGTATTTTTCACAATTGTTCAGAATCATTGCCCCTTCATCCTTCACAATTAGGTTTTTGACTAATATTCTAGCATTTGAATTGAAAAAAATTTGTGATCTTTTGTTTGTTTAAGCACTGACAAGATGGTTGCTCATAGAGCTCAAGAATACTATTTATTTTCTTCCACTCAGTCCACCTGGCTCTCCCAAACACTATGCGACTATTAGCAAAAAGAAGATGGGTGATTTTAATCCCTCCCTCCCCTTGAATAGACACTCCCTTTATCTCTCCCCTTGCCTCGGCCTCATTGATCAAGGTGCTTAACCCTTCAGCACACAAAAGAAATAAGAAGGGTGACAATGAATAACCTTATCTTAAGCCCCTTGTAGGAATAATGTTCTCACTAGGTTTTCCATTAACCAAAATAGCATATGAGACAGAGGTGACACAGCTAACTTTTTCACTATTGCCTCCAAATATGCTCACTCAACTCTATCGTATGGTTTTGACATATCTAATTTTAAAACCATACTTCCAACTCTACCTCTTTGCCTCATTTTCATAGACTGGAGGGCTACATAAGCAACAATTATGTTATTAGAAATAAGTCTCCCTGGGATAAAAATACTCTGATTTTTGAAGACAATCATTCAGCACCAGTTTTAATCTATTGGCAAGGATCTTGGCTATAAGTTTGTACAAAATATTGCACAAACTTATTGGCCTATAATTACACACTATTTTTGGGTCTTGCACCTTTTGAATTAAAGCAACAAAAGTGAAGTTCAGGGAGTGATTTATCGAAAGCAATTGTACACACATCATCACCCACTGTACCTCGAAAGGTCTGGAAAAAGTAGGCCCCATAGCCATTGGGCCCAGAAGATTTCAAGGGATTGTTTGTTTCAAGGCTTCTTCCACTTCCCCTTTGCAAATTCCCTTCGTAATAAATCATTCAAGGTCCCTATTACACGAGATTATAGGGATTGCAGACAAGTCTCAATCATTCTTCTAGTAGGTGTTGTTGTTTTGTACGCGTCGGTATAATGTTCTCTAAAATTCTCTTCAATTCCATCTTGGTACATCTTCAATCTAGAGTGTGAATCCACTACTAAATGAAACTGGTTCTTCTTTCTTCTCTAGGTGGCACATGCATGGAAAAATTTAGAAGTTTGGACAGTTAGTTGAAATGAGATAAATTGAAATGAATTTACTTCAGTGCAGAAGCTAGCTTGACACATGCAGAGGCATATGTGTGTGTGTGTATGAAGTAGTAACCCAACGTAACAAACGTCCATGTGCAACTCCTAACCAAGTTCTTTGGTCGTTTCATCACTCTTTACGTACGTTGGATTTGATTGAAGTAGTCTCCTTCAAACTTTTTCAGTGGGCATCTTTGTCTGGCCCTAGCTAGCTAGCTCCAAGCATATTAATATTGCCACCTTATAAATCATGAAAAACCTTTACAAGTTCCAAATCATGTATATATTATATATTGATGTAATAATTAATTTTGAATGTGAGTAATCCATACAAGTCTCATGAACAATATTGGAAATGGGTATTGCTTAAAAGCCTTTCGGGGCCTCTCTCTTTCTCATTTCTTGTTTTGGTTGATCCTAGGCGGTGCACCTACTTGTACTTTAGCCAACTAGCTAGCTGGTTAATTTCAAACTCAAAAAAGTATTTGTTGAGTGGTGCTGAAAATTCATAGTTTACGTAATACGTAGTAGTACTATACATATAATAGTCCAAACTTTTGCACGCAATCTGCACCAAAAAAATTAAATATCATTTAATTAACAAGTGAATTAAGGGTTGATGCGTGTTAAAGCGCCAATAATGCCATGCATATGGTTAGAAAGTAACACTATGATCAAGAATGTGAATGTGACAGGACTACTTACTCTCCATTATATATACAATTAAGATTGGTCATCAACACGTACAACGTCTTCATAGAACTCCACAATCAAAATTAAGCATTCGTAGTACGTAAGCATGCATGCATAATATATATATATATATATATTTATATATAAGTATAATTACATGACAAGGTGATCATCTATATCTCTTTATATGTTTTATACTTTTTTTTTTCTTTTGCTAAAACATATATGTTTCTAATTAAGCATTCAAGGAGCTGAGTTTGAGTAGTCATGATGATCAGGGACGTTATATATGGTGATTAAATGCGTATTTAATAAATAACGAAAATATTGTTTTTATTCTAAGTTTTGTTATCTTCAATTGCTCATGATAATCTTGACGTATTACTATATATACTTTGCGTAATTCTCTATTAAATGGTAAAGACATTAAGTCACTAATTAAACTGTATCATATCAACAAGTAACCGAGTGATAACAATCTTGGATGAAAAATAATATTGCTCTTAAATAAATATAATAGAAAGATCAGAGTAAAAATGATACACTATAAGAAAAACGGATTTTTGTGGCCAATTTATAAATTGGTTGTGAATACTATTTTCGTTGCAATAAATTGATCACAAAAATTCATTTTTCTTGTAGTGATAGTGCTTGTTTTAATGTGAACTGCCGGAATATTAATTCCATTTTTATTGTAAAAGAGACAATAAATAATAATTAAACTTACCAACGAGTTATTCCCATTAAAGTTGTGCCTACGTATCGATAAGGAGACTGAAAAATAAAACCCTTTATATCCTCTAAAAGCAAAAAAATACATGCAATATCGATATCTCGAAGCTGCCAATTGATGAAGTATATGCCGTGTAAAGTACCCATGTGGATAATATTTTTTAACTTTTGCACAAGCATATGTGTGTGTCTGTGTGTATATATATATATATAGTCCCCATGCCATTTGTCCATTTTTTTGAAAGATTTGCGTCACCCCACTTCATAGATTTGCATAGTAAAAACATTCTTTTCTGAAAAGCCTGTGGAATCCTTTTTTTGCTCAAGCTTACGTGCGTGGGGTAATTAACCTTTTTTTCTTTTTTTGAGGGCCCATGCAAAAGGAAAGACAAAGTATGAGGAAGAGTCAAGAGAATTTAATATTGTGAAAGGAGGAGGCAGAGCAGGTCAAAGAAAGAAAGGAAATTAATGCGATCAGATGGATATATATATATATATATATATATATGGATGGGGTACTCACAGGTGCACGCATGCATGCTTGCAGGTGGCAAAAGTACAAATTTGAATGCATGGATGGCTAACTTTAGTCTTATCATTGCCTTATAGATCAAGATATGGTTTGTTCAAAGTATGTAGTATTAATGCATGCGCGCCTTTTAATTAATATATATATATATATATATATATATATATATATATATGTGTGTGCGCGCGCGCGCACGCGCTCTTAATTTCTCTTATTTTTAATGTCTCCATATTATTGTAATTACAAATAATTATTTTTAATGTCTACTTTATTTTCTAACACAAATTATTTTGGTTTGTAACACCAAAAGCTAAAAATATATTAAAGTTGCATTCATCTTTAACTTAAAAAAGTTGCATTATGAGTTAATTAATTTGCAGCTTGCTGCCTCTACTGCATTTAGTTCTACAAATCGTGGATACAAACTGACGTGGTGATATGCATGAAGTTTAATTTCGATTCTTTTTCTTCAAATTGATCGATGTGTACTCACTTTTAGTTCCACGTCGATCAGCTTTTCTACCCACATAATAGCGAAGGTAGTCCGTACACCAAGTACTTTATAACATGGATTATATATATATATATATATATATATACATTTGCACATATATAGGTCAGAGTCATAGCTTTACTTTCTGAGGTGTATGTTGTACTCCGATCGATAGGGTTACGATGAGTACTTGGAAATGAGAACTGATCAGCCAGAGCCATCGTTTGTTGACATGAGCAGGTATATTATGTTGTACTCCCCATCCCATTATAAGACATATTTTGCTTTGGAAAGTTGGTCCGCCTCGCTAATATGTTTAAAAAGTAAGTTATTTTATTTCTAAATCGGTGTTTAGGGTATATTATATATCTAATTATTTAAATGATAAATTTAATTTATAAGATCCGTATTTTTAAAATTTATCTTCTAAATAAAATTATATTACTAAACACTTTACTATATATGTTTCACATGATAGGGTTGAGTAAAAATCCGAAAACCCGACTCCGACTCCACTTTGGCGTTGCTCCGACTCAAAACAGAGTTAGAGTCGAATTTCTTTTTTAATTTTTTAGTCGGAGTCGGAGGTGTCATTGGACTGACTCCGACTTTGATTTGATTCGACTTTCACTTTGCCCTCCGACTTCTATTCCGACTCTGAATCCGACTCCAATATTATATATATGTCATAAAAATATATATTTATCTATATAATTATCATATTTACTAGTATAATTACATAGTTATATAACTAGAACTTATATAGTTAAATTCAATAATATACTAGTATGAGCTAATTATTATAAAATGATATATACTTCTCCTATAATATAAATAAACTAATGATAGTTTAATATATGTAAACATTATAGTATTACTACCATACACAATTAAGTATAGAAATAAGTTAGCCACTAATATTTAAATAAGTCTAGTATAATAAGTTAATAATACATGATACTAATTTATTAAAATATAATAACATGTAATTAGACACTAGAAAGTTTAGTATATAATTGAGTTAGAAATAAGTTAGACATTAGTATAATAACATATAATTAGACACTATAGTATAAATCTTGTATAGAAATAAATTAGACACTAGTATCTAAATAATTAATAAGTCTAGTATAAGAAGTTAATAATACAGAATACCAATTTACTAAAGTATAATAATATGTAATTAGACACTAGAAATAAATCTAGTATAGAAATAAGTTATAAATAATTTAGACACTATTATAATATAATAGCATGTGATACTATAGTATAATAAGATGTAAAAATAATATGTAATATTATAGTATGATAACATGTAATTAGACACTATAGTATGTGTCTAGTATAAAAATAAGTTAGATATTAGTATAGAAGTAAATTAGTAGTGAATAATTTAGTTTTAGTTTTAAATTTTTTTGAAAAATTAATATTTGAAAACCCACAAAATTTTTTAAATGGGCTAAATATGTACCTAAAAAAAAAAAAAAAACTCAAAGCTGAAAGCCCAAATCTAACTTCGCCCTAATAAGTCAGAGTTGGAGTCGGAGTCAGAGTTCAGATTTGAAATCTGATAAAGTCGGAGTCGGATTTAGGAGAATCCAATTCTGGCTAAGTTGGTGCTCACCCGTAGTTTTATACACCAGCTTGGAAATATAACTTTTGTTAAAAAATAAGACACTTTTAATACACTCAATTTGAGATCTCATTCCTTTCTAGGATCCTGCCCTACACCCTGAGGGTAGAGTCCCCCGTCCAAGTGCCAGGGGATGAATTTGGACCCCTGGTCTGTTCGGCCTGTGGTCCATTGGGCCCAGATATTACAAATCTTGTCTAAATTAAAACAAAGAAAAATTTAAAAAACATATTATACATATTACAAAAAATGGAACAAAGGTTGTACGTTAAAACATAAAACATAAAAATCTAAGTTCTAACTATTAAGTTTGTAACTTCTAAGTTTTAACTAATAATTCTAAACTATTACAATAATACAAATTAATATAAAAATATTACAAATTCTAAATAATTTAAATAAATAATCAAGTTTCAATGAACTTTAAAGACTAAAATTGTAGCAAGATCAAGATGATTTTGGCAATGACTTTGAGTCTTGAGATTGAAATTTGGGGGTGGTAGGCAAGTGAGACTAAGGTTTTAAATTTTAACTAGCAAACCGGAAAACTGGCCCAGACCGGTTCGGTTCGAACCGGTTGTGCCGGTTTTGGATCGGTCTAGTCTGGAACCGGTTTCATAAAATGGAAAACCGGCCGGAACCGGTCCGGTTTCGATTCATAACATTTTATCATAGATTCATAAGAAGTAAGAACAAAAAATAAAATAAAATCACTCAAATATTATTACTAAATTTTGATGGCCTTATATACTTAAAACTCTTTATATTTTTTTTGATAAGTACATAAGACATTAGTAGATAAATATAAATTATATATATTAGCATATAATTTATATAAAGCTATACTAATAGCATAATGTTTTTACATAGCAGATTTTTTTTTTTACATAGCGGTTTTTTTATTATTTTTATAAACATTTTTTTTTATGATAAATATGTATTTTATTAAAACCGAAAAATCGAATTAAACCGGACCGGAAACCAGTAAAACCGGAGTACCAGTTTAGGAGGGTAACCTGTGCGTAATCGGTTTTTAAAAATGTAAAACTGGTGCCTACCAGTTCGGTCCTAAATTTTGTCCAAAATCGGACCGGCTACATCCCTAAGTGAGACTATAAAACCTAAAAAACAAAATAAGAAAAAAAAAATCATAAATGCAAACATTATATAGATATGTGAAAAAGTTAAAAAAAATAAAGTACAAAACAAGATGAGATTGAGATCAAGATGAGATCATTGGCATCAGAGCCGGCTGATCCACAAGGCGAGTTAGGCGGTTGGCTAAGTCCCCACAGTGAAAAAGGCCCAAAAAATACTAAAAAGTTAGTTATTAAAAAAATTAAAAAAAAATTATGTACACTAAACAAGGTGAAAAAAAATTATTTCAACTCTACGGTTTAATCAAAAAGAGAAAAAAGAAAAAAGAAACAGACAGATAAACTCTACAAGTTGATTTGGGAAAGCCAAAAGTCACAATAAATTAAGAAAAAAACGTTGCAATCTCTGTAAAAAAAAAAATTAGAACATATAAAAACTAACTTTTCATACCTCAAACGGCTGAAAGTTATAAATTTTATTTCATCTCTCTTGTGCTCTAGACTTCATTATCTAATCTCAAACTCTTTTACATTCATATTGCTCGTATTTGGCATTGGCCGGCTATCCGATCGCTGCATCGCACTTGCAGGATGTTGAACGATTGTCTCTGCTATTCTATGGACTTGTGGTCAATGAAGGTCACAAAGCTTACGTTAATAATTTGAAAATGTTGCTTTATACAAGTACTACAGACTAAATTTTTATAGTTATAAAGAAGACACGTTTGTGTCACTGTGTGGATTAGTTGGCCTATCTTCAAGACTTCAAGTCTCGTCAACGTCCTTTCATTTTATTTTTTGTCTTCTTCTTCAACATTTCAAGTTTTCAATGAAAGCTTTTAACAATGAAAATTTGAAATCATATAGCCCAAGGGCCATATATTCCTGGACTCTTTTTTAAGTTTTTTTTTTTCAATTTCTCTAATCAAATGTTAATTTATTTATTTGATTTTGATTATTAATATTAATATATTTTATTTTATTATGCAGATTAATAGTTTTATATAAGAGTGGAGCTCATTTGTTATATTAAAGTGAAGCCCATTTGCTAAATCAGGTTCAATTGTTTTATGTTAATATTTATTTTATTTTAGAATATTCTTAAGCATAGTAGAATTTATATAGTAGATATCGTTCTTTTTTACTATAAAATATGTCTAATAGAAAATATGTATCTGGATATGAAAAACTTAAAAAATAAAAAGAAGAAGAGAAGAATAGAAAAATTGATTGAATTTCAAAAAGGATCTTTAAATAAATTTATTATTAGCAATAAACAAAATATAATAGAAAATTGAACTGAAACATTTATAGATAATCAAAAAATACACCCAAAAGGACCAAAAGACAACATAATAAATCAAGAAATACAACAAAAAAGATATGTGGATAATGAAACAATCCAACCAAAGGGATCTAATGATAGTGCTCAAGCATGTACTGTTACTGTTCTTGCGGGAGAATTTGTGAAAAGCGTAGATTAAAATAAAAATACCAAGGATATATCTGATTATATTCCTTCAAATATTTATGACCATGCTCAATGGGAACACGTTGATACAAAATTAAGAGATTTATTAGTAGAAAATGGTCCAATTAGATATAGAGATATAAAATTTTTCTAAGGATGAGAACTCTAGACATTTTTCTACTACATATTATATACGAAACTTGTCAAATGGGGAGAAACATGATAGAAAATGGTTAGTGTATTCAAAAGACTCGAATAGAGTATTCTGCTTTTGTTGCAAGTCGTTTAATTCAAAATCTAGCATAAGTCAACTAGCTAATGAAGGAACTGATGACTGGAAAAATCTTAGTACTAAGCTAATCCATGAAACAACCAATGAGCATATTACTAACATGACTATTGGCTTGATTTCGAAATGAGATTATTAAAAAATAAAATAATTGATAAAAAAAAGTCCAAGAACAAATTAACAAAGAAAAAGATCATTGGAAAAAAGTATTACTGAGAATTATTGCATTAGTAAAAACCCTTGGTAAAAATAATTTACCATTTTGAGGACAAAATGAAAAGATCTACCAAGAAAATAATGGAAATTTTTTAAGTTTGATTGAGATGATTCTTGAGTTTGATCCAGTAATGCAAAAACACATTTGACGTATTCAAGATAGTAAAATCCATAATCATTATGTTGGTCATAATATATAAAATGAATTAATACACTTGCTAGCAGTAGCAACTGAACTTAAAAATCATATTATTAAAAAAATTAAAGAAGCAAAATATTTTTCAATTATACTTGATTGTACCTCAGATGCAAGTCATCAAGAACAAATGTCTCTTGTACTAAGATGTGTTAATATTTCAACAAGCCCAATAAAAATAGAAGAATATTTTCTAGAATTTATTAAAGTAGATGATACTAGTGGAAAATGTATTTTCAGTGAATTATTAGATGCAATAAAAAATCTTAATCTTGATATTAATAATGTTCGAGGACAATGTTATGGTAATGAGTCTAATACGAAAGGCAAAGAGCAATGGGTGCAAAGAAAATTGCTTGATATAAACCCCAAATCATTTTACACGCTAGTGGTTGTCATAATCTTAATCTTGTTATATGTGACATGGCTAATTCCTGTTCTAAAGTTATTTCATTATTTGGAATAGTACAACGTATTTATTCTTTGTTTTCTTCATCAACAAAGCGATGAAAAATTTTACAAGATAATGTGTCGATTCTAACTCTTAAGCTACTCTCACAAACATGTTGGGAAAGTCGAATTGAAAGCATCAAAGCAACAAAATTTCAAATTCCACAAATAAGAGAAGCTTTATTGCAACTAGCAAAAATGACTGAAGATCCTAAAATAAAAAGTGAAGCTAATTGTTTAGTAGCATATGAAATTGAGAACTTTGAATTCATATTAGGCATGACCATATGGTATGATATATTATTTACGGTCAATACTGTAAGTAAAAGTATGCAATCAAAAGATATGCACATAGATATTGCCATTGATCAATTGAAAGGTCTTATTTCTTATTTTCAAGATTATAGAGAAAATGGATTTAAATCTGCTATGATTTCATCGAAAGAGATTGCAATTAGTATAGAAATAGAACCTGTATTTAGAGAAAAGAGAATAATTTATAGAAATAACAGTTTGATGAAAATGTCAATAAAGAAACAATACAATCCGCTGAAGAATCTTTTAGAATTAATTATTTCTTATTTATAGTAGATCAAGCAATTTCTTCAATTCAAAATAGGTTTGAACAATTTCAAATATATGAAAATATTTTTGGTTTTTTATCTAATTTCAAAAAACTGAAATCACTTGACATTAGTAGTTTGCAAAAAAAAAAAGTGTTAGTCTTGAAAGCTTTTTGAAATATGATATTGATGGTTTAGATTTATTTTCTGAACTAAAAGTTTTAAAAGCAATTTTACCAATAGAAGAAAGCACTCCGATTGATATATTAAATTATANTGGTTTAGATTTATTTTCTGAACTAAAAGTTTTAAAAGCAATTTTACCAATAGAAGAAAGCACTCTGATTGATATATTAAATTATATAAAAAGACTTGATTCTTTTCCAAATGCATGTATCGCTTATAGAATCTTATTGACAGTACCTATAACTGTTGCTTTTGCAGAAAGAAGTTTTTCAAAATTAAAATTGATAAAATCTTATCTAAGATCAAGAATGTCTCAGGAAAGATTAAATGGACTAGCTATATTATCAATTGAGAATGAGATATTAGAAGAACTTGAATATAAAAACTTCATTAGCAATTTTGTATCTCAAAAAGCAAGAAGAATAATTTTTAAATAAAAATATAATTAGATATAACCTAATTTAGTTTGATACAAGAAAAATGCCCCATTTTAACTTTTTGCCTTAAACCTCAAAATCTATTAAGCCGGCCCTGATTGGCATTAGGATCGGGCATATGACAATGAGACTATAAAATTTGAAAGAAATAAGAAAAAAACAAAAGAGACCAATTAGAATTAGAAACTGTACATACTACAAATAATTAAGAGGAAAATAATACAAACTAATGCCAATGGTGGATCAAACTACGAAATCATATTACGGTCGATGTAAACGTAGCCACAATTGTTAAAATTGTCTTTAAAGCAATTAAATTTAAATATAAGTAGTAACACAATATATTATAAGCAAAATCAATATTATAACAATATCAAAGCTAAGAGCAATTATTGGATGCATGTTGATCATCACCTGTCTTCTCAGCGGTCTCCAAAGTCTACCATATTCAAAATATAAATTGGCTTCCCTTTAATCCAATTTTGAGTGTAAATCAATGCCTTCACAGTGGTAGGAGACAATGAACTCCAAAATGGATCCAATATGCGCTCTTCGATGCTAATGGCTGACTCTAAGGCTACTGTCGTAATAAAGATGGCCAAAATATTGCGGGCTATATCTTCAAGGTGGGATATTTGACAGCATTGACCTTCTACCAAGATAAGATATCAAACCCCTGCATAAATACTTGCATTTTCGCTGCCAAGTACCTATCCAACTTCGATTGTGTCTGAAGGCTAACGAACTTGGCAACATGCCCAACCTCTCACCCCATCTTAACCTACGCTTCTTCTCTACTTTGGGAGGAGGCAATGCGGTAGGTGTAGATGTCAAAATATTACCACCCCTGAATGCAGCAAACTCATCAAACAATCTTATAAGAGCTTCTTGTACCCTTACTGCAATATGATCCATACATGCCTTCTTATTCACCAATGCCAATCCATACATAATGACATCATTTTTATACTGGGGTCAAGAACAATAGCCACATATAGGAAAATATTTAACCTACTCAAATCCCTCAATACTTGTCATACATAGTTTGCATGCTCTTTCTCTTGACATACTTGCTAATAAAATTCATTGGATGTAACGTACAAAGAACAGGAAGTGGTGGTTGTGACCTCTTAGAAAAGCCTAAATTTTTTTATACAAATCCCAACAATGACCCAATCATCATCAGTAGGCTTGGCCAATCCTCCCTCATCATTAAAATAGTTGACATATTGTATGCCCTCTTCTCTAAATAATTTAAAGATCTTTCTGCACTTCAAGGCTGTCTTCAACATCAAGAAGGTTAAGTTCCATCTTGTAAGAACATCAAGATAAAACTCCTACTTGCATCCAATACACATAGCCCTTATAGCAAACCTTGAATCTATCAAGCCTAGACGATGAAGATCTCACAAATCTCACCGCAGTTCTAACCCTTGCAACTGAATCATGCAATTTTTTCAAATTGTTGGTCACAATAAGATTTAGAACATGTGCAACACATCTCATGTGTAAACAATCACCACTCATGATTGTGTTATTGTCATCTCTATGCTTATTTGTAAGATACCCCAAAGAGTTATTTTTAGAAGAGGCATTGTCAGTTGTTACTATCACAATCCACTCCAACCCCTACTCATCTATTGCAACCTTCAAAGACTTCCCAATGGTTTCACCCTGGTGATTGAAAATTTGGGAAAATTTAAGAATCTTTTTGTTTAATTGTCAATCACTACCTACAAAATGTGTCGTCAAAGATATATAATTAAAATTTTGGACCTATATCCATGTATCGATCATGAGGCAAACTCTTTGACATCTCAATTGGTTTCTCAACAACTCTCTATGTACACCATATAATTTCGTAATGTCTTTCACCAGTGTTTAATGAGAAAGAATGTCAAACCTAGGTTCCAAGTACTTAGAGTATGCTTGGAACCCTTCATCCTCTACAAACCGAAATGGTAACTCATCTACTATGACCATACGAGTTAGGTATCTCCTACACTCCTCCGCATCATACTTTGTATACCTCTTCAACATTCCCCCAACTACTTCCATCCGCCATTTTTTAAAGTCCAATCTCCAATCTAGGCTCACTCTATTCTTGTAAAGAACATCTAATTGGACTCTTTTTGCATTGTTATTCTAAGTGAACCTTCAATTGTGATGTATCATGTCTCTTGTAGTGACATCCATACACTTTACCATAATGGTTACACTTAGCTTGAGGGTTATTATGTTCACCACACTTGATTTTGGTAAAGTGAGACACACAATTGAAATTGGTTTTTTACTTGGTGGGTAGTGGGGTTGATAGGGTTATGAGAGCTAGCACTAATGCTTGTAGTTGGATTTGTCTCACTATCCATTCTTGTTGATGACAAAAAGCTAACATGATAGCATGATGCAAAAATTACCCAACAATTAACATCATATAGTCATGAACATCAAGGATTCCAATATTGAAACCCCAAAACAAATTGGAAAATTAAATTTGGGATTTCAATATTGAAACCCCTAACATAATTTAGAATTTCAGATTGAAACCCTAAATTAATTTAGGGACTTAATCTGAAATCAAGATTGAACCCCTATATACTCAAGCACAATCACACAAATTTCCACGGTACACAAATCACAATCCCATTCTCTAAATCCATTCATCAATCCCTTTCTCCAAAATCCAAACATCAAGACACAATTTGAAATAAACCTAAAAAAATGGCTTGAGATCGGGGATACTTAAGGAACGTAGGAAAGGACGCTCAGCAACGACAATGGTGTTGACGACAGCGAGGGTGCGAGAGTGAGGGGCAAGATTCAAAGAGAGAGGTCTAGGAGAGTGTGAGTCTAGGGGTTGGGGGGGAGTTTTATCTTTTAGTAAAATGACTATATTTTATACCCAAAATAGCGTTGTTTTACTATTAGGATAAGTTTTCTATATACACACATACACACATATACACGGAGTGGGGTGGGGGAAAGGTGGATGGGGGCCCAGCCTGTACTGCCCCCCTGCACCCACTAGGGTGTCCAGATGTGGGTAGATTCCCCAGCCACTGGCATTTGGTGGACAACCCTTGCTTCATCCAAGTGGCAAGGGGCATGAGGTTGCCGCACAGCCCTAGTCAATACTTCATGTAGACTTTAAACGCCAGATCTACCTATATGGTAATAATATTTAATAATGCAGATTAGTTGTGTAGCTAACTTTTGGAAGTAGATTATTTTAAAAAATGGTAAATCATTGATTCATCTAGTGTCTAGGTTAATTTTTTTCCTATTAATTGCAGATTTCTCCAACCTAAGCATAACTCTTTGCCTCTGTTGAACCTAAGGTTTCAAGTTTTGTGTAATTATATATTTACACATGGATTTTGATGATAACAAATGAATTCAAAGAATGAAGGAATCTCAAACTCAAGTTGTCCATACAATGGAGTCAAGCACATCAAGAAACCAAGCATGAGCAAGAAAGGAACAAGTTCACATTAAAGTCATAGAGTAACGTTGTAAATCTCTTCAAAATTCGAAATTAGGATTAAGGCTCAAAATTAATATTTTATCATAAAATATTAAAATACATTTTCCACATGTGCATGAATATTTTGAAAATTAAATTTGAAAATTTTGAAAGATAATTGATTGTCATCTTTCACATGTGCATGTCATGATTAAAGGGTTGAACTTTGAAAATATTAAAGATGATTGATTGTCATCTTTCACATGTGCATGTTTTATTTGAATATTTTCAAAAGTGATTGATGGTTTTCTTGACTTATGCAAAAGGAATATGCCTTTGTTTGAATATTTTGAAAAGTAAAGTGTGCTCCTTTTGTCATATGCAAAAAGTAAAAAATTAGGTTTGAAATTTTTGAAAAGCAAAGTGTGCTCCTTTTGTCATATGCAAAAAGTAAAAAATTAGGTTTGATTTTTTTGAAAAGCAAAGTGTGCTCCTTTTGTCATATGCAAAAAGTAAAAAGATTAGGTTTGAAATTTTTGAAAAATGAATGATGATGTTTTTGACATGTGAATCTTTTTAAATTTGAATATGAAGTCTCATATGCCTATAAATAGATCATTTGAGAGCTTCACATTCACAACACCAAGAGCATACAACTTCATTCAAAGCTTTCATTCTCTCTTCTCTAAGCATTGAGCCTTAACTCTTATTCATTTTGAGAGATATAGTTTGTGCTTGTATTGTTCTTATTTCACTCATTGAGGAGTGTTTTCTGATATCCTACCCACTATCAATTCTTGTATCAGTAAAAGGGTGTGTACAACCCTTGTGCGTGTAGAAAGTGTTCTACACAGGGAATCGTTGAATCACCACGTGTAAGGTGATTGCAAGTGTAGAGGGTGTTCTACACGGATCCTTTGTAGCGGTGTTGTTCAAAGGTGTAATAGGTTTCTATCTCCACCTGAAGGAGATTGAATAGTGAATTCGGGGATCCTCAAGGGGTAGCTTGAGGCGAGGACGTAGGCAGTGGGGCCGAACCTCGTTAACATACTGAGTTTGCTTCTCTCTTACCCTTACTCTTTATATTTATTGTATTTCGTATTTTGTTTATATTTTATATTGTATATTTGATTTATAATTGTTATTTTTTTAATATAACTCAATTCACCCCCCTCTTGTGTTAGTCATCTGGGCAACAATTGGTATCAGAGCTAAAGCTCTGTTATAAGATTAACTATCTTTTGAGTTAAGATCTTATGGCTAACATTGCAGCTTCATTTGGTGAAGGTCAATCTAGCAGTCGGCCTCCACTCTTTTGTGGAGACAATTACTCATTCTGGAAAGTTAGAATGAGAATATTCCTTCAGGCTCAAGGTCGAGAAATCTGGAAATGCATTGTAAATGGACCTTATATTCCAACAAAAGTGGTTGATGGAGTAAAGGTCAAAAGGAAGAAGAAGAGTTTGATCGTGAAGACGATAGACTTTATACTTTGAATTTAACTGCTATGAATTTATTATATAATGCTCTCAATGGTAATGAGTTTAATAGAGTAATGACTTGCGCTACGGCAAAGGAAATTTGGGATAACTTGGAAGTTACTTATGAAGGAACTTCTCAAGTCAAGGAATCAAAAATTTATATTCTTACTCATGAATATGAAATGTTTAAAATGAATGATGATGAATCTATTTCTAGTATGCACACTCGTTTTACTAACATCATAAACAGCTTGACAGCTCTTGGCAAAGTTTATTCCAAAGTGGAAATGGTAAGAAAAATTCTCAACTCTCTACCAAAACGTTGGGAATCAAAAGTGACAGCGATTCTTGAAGCTAGAGACCTCAAGAAGCTCGAAGTGAATGAACTCATCGGGTCACTTATCACCCATGAGTACACATTGAAAAGAGGAGAAGAAGAAGGAAAGCCAAAGAAGAGCTTGGCACTTAAAGTGTTCCTCATGAAAGTGAAAGTGATGAAGATGAGGAAAATGACGACAAAGATGAAGAAGTTGCGATGATAACAAGAAGAATTCAGAGGTTCTTAAAGAAAAATAAAACTCCTCCGAGGAAATCCTTCAAAAAGTTTTCCAAGAAAGATTCAGGCAAGAAAGCAATGAAAGCTACATGGGATGATGATTCAAGTAGCTCAGATAGTGAAGCAAGCAATGGAGAATCAGCAAATCTTTGTCTTATGGCTAAAGATGACATTGAGGTAACAAATCTTGATAATATTGAAAATCCTTCATATGAAGAATTGCAAAATGTTTTAGAAGAGATATATGAGGAATTTGAAAAATTGGGTATCAAATATACTGCTTTAAAAAAGAAAAATTCTTCTTTAACAAACGAAATTGATATGTTAAGAAAAGAAAGTATTGTTTTGAAAGATGAAAATCTTGAGTTGAAGAAGAAGAAAACTGATTTAGAAAATATTGTTGAAAACTTTACAAATGGAAAAAGAAATTTTGAAAAACTTCTTGGTAGTCAAAGATGTGTTTTTGACAAGGCAGGCTTGGGATATATGCCAAAACAAAAATACAAACCTTATAAAAACTTCTTTGATAATCCTTCTACATCAAAGTCCAATATTCAAAATTCTTTTCATAATAAATTTGTCAAAAAAGGATACTATTATAATCACTCAAGATCTTCATATATGTCACATGTTATTTGCAATTTTTGTAATAGAAATGGTCATAATTATCATGCTTGTCCTATTAGAAGAAAGCATACAATGACTATTAGGGCCATATGGGTACCTAAAAATCTTGTTTCTTCTAATACTAATAAATAAAGGACCCAACGAACTTGGGTATCAAGAAAAATCATTTTTAATTGTTTTTATAGGTATGCATGAAGTCCTCCACAAGTAAAAACAAAATGAGTTTTTAGAAATAAGAAAGATGAGTCCGGAGTCATAACTAGAAATAAGGCTCGACTTGTAGCCCAAGGTTTCAATCAAGAAGAAGGAATCGATTATGATGAGACATATGCACCAGTCGCAAGATTAGAAGCTATTCGAATGCTACTTGCATATGCTTGTTATAAACATTTCAAACTTTTTCAAATGGATGTTAAAAGTGCTTTCTTAAACGGTTTTATAAATGAAGAGGTATATGTTGAGCAACCTCCAGGTTTTGAAAATCATATTTCTCCAAATCATGTTTTCAAACTCACAAAAGCATTATATGGACTCAAACAAGCTCCTAGAGCTTGGTACGAGAGACTTAATGGTTTATTGATTGAAAAAGGGTTTTCAAGAGGAAAAATTGATACAACTCTTTTCATTAAAATACGAAAATGATGATATTCTTTTGATTCATATTTATGTTGATGAGATAATATTCGGTGCTACTAATGAAAATATGTGCCAAGTTTTTGCTAAGACTATGCAGGAATAATTTGAAATGAGTATGATGGGAGAACTTACATTCTTTCTCGGATTGCAAATTAAGCAAGCAAAAAGTGGGACATTCATAAATCAATCAAAATATATTAAGGAATTGCTGAAGAAGTTTGGGATGGAAGGTGCTAAGGAAACTGGAACACCAATGAGTCCATCTACTAAATTTGATAAAGATGAATCCGGTAAGCCAGTTGACTCGAAGATATATTGAGGTATGATTGCTAACTTATTATATTTGACAGCCAGTAGACCAGATATTATGTTCAGTGTGTGCTTATGTGTACGCTTTCAATCATCTCCAAAAGAATCTCATTTAATTGCAGTTAAGCGCATTCTTAGATATCTTAGTGGTACAATTAACCTAGGGTTATGGTACCCTAAACACACATCTTTCGATCTAATCAGCTACACAGATGCAGATTATGCTGGTTGTAAAATAGATCGAAAAAGCACTAGTGGAGCATGTCACTTCTTAGGTCATGCATTAGTTTCCTGGTTTAGTAAAAAATAAAATTCTGTTGCACTATCTACTGCTGAGGCAGAATATGTTGCTGCGGGTAGTTGTTGTGCTCAAGTTCTTTACATGAAGCAACAACTTGAAGATTTTAAACTCATGTATAATCACATTCCAATCAAATGTGATAATACAAGTGCTATAAATCTTTCAAAGAACCCAATACAACATTCTAGAACTAAGCATATTGAAATAAGATATCATTTTCTTCGAGATCATGTGCAGAAAGGCGATATAGTACTAGAGTTCACAAACACACACGATCAGTTAGCAGATATATTCACAAAACCTTTACCAGAAGATAGATTATGTATGATTAGAAGAGAAATAGGTATGATGCATATTATGAATATCTCTTAAAAGATATATCAGAGTTCATAAAAATAGAGATTTTTTTTAAATACTTTTACATAAACTTGAGGTTCTTAGCCTCATGTTTGAGACGCTCATTCTCTTCATACAATATCATGTCATCCCTATCCATGGGAACTGGCAAGCGGAATGAAGATTTCAATAGAGATTTCAACTGTTTATTCTTCTGCCGAAGGATTCCTTCCCTTGTGTGAGACTCTTGAACAATTCGTTGAAGTACAACAATTTGTTCTTTAAGCTTTTCAACCTCATGGTTTTTGGCTTGTACCCGCTGGGAAAAAGCAACAATAGAAGATGAGTAGCGAGTCCCGAGACTCACCAAGTCGTAGATAGCATCGGAGTCTGACTTATTAGCCATACTATTATTTTCTTGCTGCAACATGGCACCAATGGCAGCTGCAGAAAGGACAGGAGGTTGAGGTGCTGAATACCTCATGGATGCATCTAGAGGAATGTTAGAAGAATGAGCCATGGAGAGAAGAATTGAAAACTTAAAGCGAGAATGTTGAAGGAATGCAGATGAGTTATAGAGATAAGAAGAAAACTTGATGCGGATTGGATGAACTTTAAGACTGATTTTATAGAGATAGTATAAAGAACAAGACGAGCTATCATCCAAGTCAAAGAGCAATTTTTTCCCGATCGGTGAAAATGACATTTTTTAGAAACTCGGAGCCTTCAATCTCGTTTGTCAACAACATCAGGCGATTTGTTTCTATCTTCAGCCACATTAAATTCATAGAGTTAGGCCTCGAGGCTTTGCAGCATTTGTCGAGTCACGGACGGCTCCTTTTTCAACTATTTACAGTATCTATTAAACGCATCATTTTCTTCAGTCTATTTACTTGCTGCCGATCCTTTTTAATGATGCCAAAAGGGGGAGAAGTTTTAGACTAGAACATTAATATTGTTTAAATTGTTAAACTTGTTATATATGCTTGGAATTATATTTATATTTTTGCTTGAAAAACTAACGCACATTCTCAGGGGGAGTTTAAGTATTAATACAGGTTTCAGGTTCTATCAAGTATTTGTCATCATCAAAAAGGGGGAGATTGTTGAACCTAAGGTTTCAAGTTTTGTGTAATTATATATTTACACATGGATTTTGATGATAACAAATGAATTCAAAGAATGAAGGAGTCTCAAGCTCAAGTTGTCCACACAATGGAGTCAAGCACATCAAGGAACCAAGCATGAGCAAGAAGGGAACAAGTTCACATTAAAGTCATAGAGTAATGTTGTAAATCTCTTCAAAATTCGAAATTAGGATTAAGGCTCAAAAATTAATATTTTATCATAAAGCATTAAAATACATTTTCCACATGTGCATGAATATTTTGAAAATTAAATTTGAAAATTTTGAAAGATAATTGATTGTCATCTTTCACATGTGCATGCCATGATTAAAGGGTTGAACTTTGAAAATATTAAAGATGATTGATTGTCATCTTTCACATGTGCATGTTTTATTTGAATATTTTCAAAAGTGATTGATGCTTTTCTTGACTTATGCAAAAGGAATATGCCTTTGTTTGAATATTTTGAAAAGTAAAGTGTGCTCCTTTTGTCATATGCAAAAAGTAAAAAATTAGATTTGATTTTTTTGAAAAGCAAAGTGTGCTCCTTTTGTCATATGCAAAAAGTAAAAAATTAGGTTTAATTTTTTTGAAAAGCAAAGTGTGCTACTTTTGTCATATGCAAAAAGTAAAAAGATTAGGTTTGATTTTTGAAAAATGAATGATGATGTTTTTGACATGTGAATCTTTTTAAATTTGAATAGGAAGTCTCATATGCCTATAAATAGATCATTTGAGAGCTTCAGATTCACAATACCAAGAGCATACAACTTTCATTCAAACCTTTCATTCTCTCTTTTCTAAGCATTGAGCCTTAACTCTTATTCATTTTGAGAGATATAGTTTGTGCTTGTATTGTTCTTATTTCACTCATTGAGGAGTGTTTTCTGATATCTTACCCACTATCAATTCTTGTATCAGTAAAAGGGTGTGTACAACCCTTGTGTGTGTAGAAAGTGTTCTACACAGGGAATCGTTGAATCACCACGTGTAAGGTGATTGCAAGTGTAGAGGGTGTTCTACACGGATCCTTTGTAGCGGTGTTGTTCAAAGGTGTAATAGGTTTTTACCTCCACCTGAAGGAGGTTGAATAGTGAATTCGGGGATCCTCAATGTGTAGCTTGAGGCGAGAACGTAGGCAGTGGGGCCGAACCTCGTTAACATACTGAGTTTGATTCTCTCTTACCCTTACTCTTTATATTTATTGCTATTTCGTATTTTGTTTATATTTGATATTGTATATTTGATTTATAATTGTTATTTTTTTAAATACAACTCAATTCACCCCCCTCTTGTGTTAGTCATCTGGGCAACAACCTCAAATACAAGTGATCTCATGAAAGAGATTTCTTGGATAAGTGGAAGAATACCTTTCATTTCTCTTTTAAGGTGATTGTCCTACTTATAGATTTAAGATGAAGAAGAGTTTCCCATTTCTCTTTTAAAGTATAATGAGGGATCAATCAGGTAGATGTTTAGAGAGGGGGTGGCTTCTTTTTAGGAGTGGCAATATATGATATGACCCATGAACTCAACACGAGCATGACAAAAATGGATTGATCTACTAAGACATGATTGATAAACGGGTCTACCCATTTAATTTGAAATCAACCCACAATAACCCATTTAAATTTTATTTTAAAATTAAAATTTTACTATTGTTGGGTTGTAATATTGCTATTTCTAAATATACTTATATTTTTATTGTTGAGATTGTAATTTCAGACCCATGCTAATATATGCTATTATTGGGTTTGTAATATTGGTTTTATTATATGTTAAAATGTAAAAAATATTGATATTTTTTGTTAGTAGGTAATTTTATTATTATTTTTAGATATTGTGGCTATTAATAAATATAAATTTTAAATTTTATGTAAAATTATGTTAATCAGGTAATTAAATGAGTTATGTGGGTCAGTTCAACTTATTTATATGAAATGAGTTAAAACGGATTGAAATGAGTCGTGTCATATTGACCTATTTCTAATTAATTAATAAACATGTTATATCATATCGTATCATCCGTTATTTAAATGGATCGTATTAAGGTTTGGAGGTCTTATCCATTTAGCTTAACAAGTCATGTTCAGGTTGATCCATATAATCAAATGTCTATGACTTGATACGATACAAATACAATTCGTTTACACGAATTTCCATCCCATACCCCCAGCTTTCTGGTACTATCCTAGGCGAACCTCCAGAAAAGCCAGCTTATGGCCATCCTTTAGCAAGCCTAGGCCACTTGAAAGCAGTGCTACACAAATTGCCTCGATTAGCAATCATGGTACTACGATCTACTAGTCAAATTGTTAAGAACCGACACCTAAAACGACTTCCCCACTTGGATTTTCCAAAACTCATTGAGATTGATGGAGACCAATTTATCCTTCTCAGAAGCACCTTTTCTTCATTGATTTATTTATGCGTTGTGCGTTAGTTGTAGTGGGATGTTAGTTTGGAATTGCCGGCCAGTACTTCTCACGTATCTTTCTCTATTTTCAATTAACGAAATGCTTGCTTAGAATATGGATATGCCAGTAGGAAAATTACAGATTTTGCTTGAACAATACATGTGATGGAAAAGTGAGAGATTCTGGAGATCATCAATGATTATAAGGATGTTTTTGTATGCTATAATGACTGATGCTTTTGAGGCGTATGGCCACACATTCAATGTTGTCTTGCAGGACGGTTCGATCTGTCTTAGCCCCTCAGTACATATAGGAAGGTGATCACATGCACATCTTATCTACAAAGTTGATGTGAATGAGAGTGCTCACCTATCCCATGTTCACTTTTAAGCTGGTGGGTCCAAATTAACCTGGCTAAGAAGTGCTATTTATACTTATATTTTTGGTAATAATAAAAGGTGTCGTATTAAAAAGAGTAATGTTATTATGCTCCTTAATTTATACCACGTACTTATTTTGCTCCCTTGACACGGCCTTATTGAAAAATTAATATATATATATATATATAAGTTAAAACAAAATGATTAGTCCGCCTGAAAACATAAAAGAGGAAAACTAAAGTCACAGATTTTCTTTATACTTTTATGTTTATTTTTTAAAATTTTCTTTTAATAATCTACGTACGTGACATCACATTGTAGTGTCAGGTTAAGGGAGCAAAGTGAATTATATAAATTGAGAGGTATAATATCATTATTCTATTAAAAATATTTTTAAAAAAGTCTACCGACGAATCAAAATTAGGGTAAAATTTTATTATTTAAAATAAGATTGGATGGAAAGAAAAGAAAAATTACAGACTCTACTGACATTGATATTTTAATACGATTTCATATCAGATCAAGAACCACAAGAAGTTTATAAAATAATATTTCTTAAGAATTTTTAGAATATTATTGACATGTTGTATGTACTTTCATCCTATCATTTATTTGAGCCATTTTAATACTAACAAGACATTTTGTTATAAGATAAGAGCATGACCACATCATCTATACTCCCAATAAGTACTATAATATCTGAAAGGGAAATACACTATAGTTACAAAAAGATTATACAAAAGTAATACTATAAATTGATGTGGCTTGATGTGATTTGTTAGATTATAAAATACTTACTTTGATTATAAAATATTTGATCTAATGGATCAAATAAAACATATTAGCTTGTGAGATTATTTTTTTGTAATTTCTTTGTAGATGTCACGCACGGTACTCTATATGAAATGAAAGAAGTAGAAAATAAACTGTGGACGCATTGGAATTTAGTCACGTCTTTCTTACTGTGCATGATGACGTCCTTGATGCTTTGTGAGCGTAGGTATTTATTAAATCTTCTTAATTTGTTATTTGTATTATATAAATACATAGTGGTGTTATCCAAACAAAGTAAACCTATCTTAATTACTTTAAATTACAAGAGTGCTAGCATGAACGATCACCGTTCAAACCAATGAGATCAGTTCTTGGTGGTGCAATATTTTTTAATGGACTTTTGATTGTCAATCTTCCCATTAATTCATGACCAAGAAAATATTAGGATACCTTATCTATCTATCTATCTATCTAATCCCTCTAATTTGCTGCTCAAAGGATGTAATTCAAATAGAAATATTAAAAGTACATGATCATGGGTTCTACACTAATATTCTGAATAGAATCCAAATGCGACATAATTAAACTTGATCGATGTGTCTTTCGCTCTCCGAATTATATCTTATGTTTTTACATGTACCAAATTGATACCCATTTAGTATCATGTTGGAATGTATGGATGCAAAGGAGAAGGTTTCCAAATTCACAAACTTACAATTCAATACCTCATTCGAGACAAATATTTGGGCAACAGGTATTGTGTGTTGTGGAGCATGCATGCATGGGCATAACCCAAAACTAGCTAATGCACTTTCTTTCTTTCTTTTAATTTTGATACCAAATTAAAGTATACACAGTATAAACCAAAAGCATACTCAAAAGGAGAGGTATGCTATCGAATCATAGGACTAAAATATAAATTTAATTTGTGGCAAAAAATTCCACACCATCCATGCATATATTACTAAACAAATTGCAGCAAACATACATGCATCCACCTAAGGCAAAAAAAAAAATATAACGAATCACATTAAAATATGAGAGAGAGAGAGAGAGAGAGAGAGAGAGAGAGAGAGAGAGAGAGAGAGAGAGAGAGAGAGAGAGAGAGATGTGGACTCATTTTGGTGCATTAGTATTGGGTGATAGTAGGTCACTAAAATACTAGTATGTCCAAGTAATGAAAAATGACAACACGATTATCTTTTTTTTTTTTTTTTTGGGTATTTATTTTGAATGAACAGGATCCAATGATATGCTCTTCCTGATCTCTAAAAGCAGGCTAAGTTGGGGAAGATGGTGACGACCATGCATGCACGCATGATGTTTGTGTTTAGTGTTGTTGTCAAAAAATATGAGAGAGAGAGAGAGAGAGAGAGAGAGAGAGAGAGAGAGAGAGAGAGAGAGAGAGATGTGGACTCATTTTGGTGCATTAGTATTGGGTGATAGTAGGTCACTAAAATACTAGTATGTCCAAGTAATGAAAAATGACAACACGATTATCTTTTTTTTTTTTTTTTTGGTATTTATTTTGAATGAACAGGATCCAATGATATGCTCTTCCTGATCTCTAAAAGCAGGCTAAGTTGGGGAAGATGGTGACGACCATGCATGCACGCATGATGTTTGTGTTTAGTGTTGTTGTCAATCAATGACAAGTTGTAGAAGGAGAATCAAAGGAAGAAGCAAGCAGGCCACCCATCATCAGGCCGGCCCAGACATTTGCTCCGCCCTCCCTTTTGAATTAACCCCAACGCAAGTTGCTAATTTGCAGCAACTAGCATTTCTCTGCCCTCCGTTTTTAACTCCCAACACAATGTTGTTTAATTCTCAATGGCTTAACTAATTAAATTTCCATCTAAATTAATTAATTAAAATCCACTTTTTTCTATTTGAGCTAACGACTCTTACATTACTACATTTATAATCAGCTTCTGATCTATTCTTTCTCTATATCATTTAAATATTCTTTCATTTTTCTTTTTAGTTTTTCTAACTATTATTAAATTTGTAATATTTTTAGATCTTTCAATATTTCACATATATTAATGCAAATGCAATCTCTTTATTGCCAAAATGATATCAATAGCCGAATAAATAATTAAAAAATAAATATGAAAAAAACTTTTTATCCTTTTATTATTTTTTGAAAAATCTTTAGCATGAGTACTTCTTTTTTTGTTAAAATAAGATATTCTAATAGTATTGTAACTTCTTCATGTTTTATAATCAAAAGTGTAAATGTGAGAGATATAAAAAAATTTGGTAAAAGAAAGAAATAATAATAAAATGTTTATAAGATGAATGGTGAATATTAAATGTAGAGAACCACTTTATCTCATATGTATTTTACATTGATTCTACATAACCCAATAGAGGCGTTATTTTAGCATATTATTAGTCATTTTAAAGAAAATTTCAAAAATTATATTATAATAATAATTTATTTAATTTTTAACAAAACATCTCATCTTATCTCATCTAAACTGTATAATCAAAAAATGCTTTAAAATGCCAAAAAATATGATCCAAAATAGATAGTACTTGCAACCAACATATATCTATTGGGTCACGCTATGTACAGTCCACTAAAATGGACTCCTTTGCAGTCCACAAATAGTAATTGACAAAATTGTCCTCATTTTATAATTTACTTGACTAAAATACCCTTATTTCCAAGTCAAAAACAGCCCAAAATCTTCTGATCTTCCTCTGTCTCGTGCCGTGCATCTGGGTCCTCCACCATCTTTAGACTTCGATTTTCCTCTCCCTCGTGGCGTTCATTTGGGACCTCCTCCTCCACTTTCCATCATCAGCATCCTCCATCATCTACACTTACAGGTATATTTCAAACAACAACACACTAAAATACCATCTCCTGAAGTTTGAAGAAGCGCTCCCCTCTGACAATAAATAAACATTATAAATCTTAATACATTTATATATGATGTGTGTCTGATGATTGACATAGTCAAGGAAAGATGAAATGATCTAAAGAAGATAGAGAAAAACCTTACTCTATTCATGTGTTAAAGGGCCTATGAAATAGTATTTATAAGTAATGGGCATATGAAAAATAATATATAGTTGAGCATTGTCAACTCATATGAAAAATATAGATTTTTTTAAAACCTTTTCTTAATGTTATTTTCATTTCGAGGATGAGCTTTCTTGAAATAGGGAATAATTTTCTTCCATTTGCTTTTCTTTTAGCCAGTAGACGTCCTTTCATCTACTTCTTTCACTTCTTCTTTAGTATATTTTTCTGAAAGTTTTGTAGTGCTTGCACATACAATGAGATTAGTTGTGTTTTTGAAAAAATTTCTGATTCTGAGATAATAAGTAGTGCATTACAAAAGTTTGATGTTCTTTATTGTTTGCAGGGAAATATTATTCTGTTTCTAGAGAGCAATGCTCTTTATTGTTTGTTTGTAGTTTGAAACATGTTCAGATTGTTCTTGATGTTTGTTTGTTTAAGTAGCCAGTACTAACTTATTTAATTTTTTTTGATTTCATGTTGTGCGAAAATATATAAAGATTGTTCTTGATGGAGAAAGGGAAAGAAAACACAT
This sequence comes from Carya cathayensis, assembly GCA_011037825.1. Lineage (NCBI taxonomy): Eukaryota > Viridiplantae > Streptophyta > Magnoliopsida > Fagales > Juglandaceae > Carya > Carya cathayensis. Next base: position 1,206,714 of record QGSO01000202.1, read on the forward strand.
CTAGTAGGCGATCGCTATTTTTTCCTAAAAGCAGTAATTATGATGATGATGATGAGGTTTTAGAGCCAACTCTTGAGAAATGATAATGATGGGTTTTCAGAGCTAACTCTTGAGAATGATGATGATGATGATAGGGTTTTAGAGCCAACTCCACAAAATGATGACGATGGGATTTTAGAGCCAACGATTGGGATGTTTTTTAAAATTGAACAATAACTCATTGACTACTATAAGTAATATGGGAGATAGACTGGATTTGGCATAATGACCCAAAGAAGTAGAATGGAAGCTGATGGGAGTGTTAAATATGTAACACTTGGTTGTGCGCATGGTGGTAAGGCAAGGAACTAAATTACCAACCTTTCTAAATCAATCCCGACAACGAAGACCGATTGTAAGAAGAAGATTAATGTACATGTAATTGGTGATGTTTTACACATAACTACTAGACTAAATGCACACAACAAAGTAACTCTCTTTTAGCTAAGACATAGAGAATCATTGCTACTAGTCAAATCTTTCAAAGCCTAAATTCTCACAATTTCCATAGTTGTAAGATTTTGGTTGCATTTTGTTAGTATAAAAGTTCTGTTTACAACACATAACTAGTACCCAAAAAATAAATAAGAAGAATAGATTGCCATGTAGCAAGATCACTAGAGTTTCCAATAAATAACCAAACATAATCAAAAGGCTACTCAAACACAAACACTGCAAGATTGAATAACCGTATGGAACCCATTCACAAATTTTTACAAACAAGTAGAGTGCACACAAAATTTAAAACAATAGATGAAAAATCTGTTGTGATTTATCCTTTACTAGAGTAAGTCCTTCCGTAAGTAGAAGACAGCCATCTAAGGGAGGCAACTAGTCCGTATGCAAAGCATCTTGTAATAGTCCCCTTCTTTAATAGGAACTTCCCTATAAATCCTATAAACATAAGCAAATGAAGATCTAGGGCGAGTCTTTCTTGATGAACCTAAGGAAATAGAAGGAGCAAGGCTCTAATCCCCATTTTACCTATTGATTAAAGCTAGGAATCCTAGAAGCTAAAAAAGTCAATCTTTACACGGGTTGGAGACTAGCTTTTTGTTTTAGAATTCCTTTAGTAAAGTTCAGGTCTTTGTCGTTGAAACACCAGAACCCACCTATATAGAAAAATAGAAGAGAAGAGAACTTGAAGCCAATGAAGGCGATGGAGTTGCGTAGGCGATGGAGACGGCGTTGACAACGGCAATGGGCCCAAGGGCGAGGGCAAGTTCACTAAGGAAGGGATTTCACTTCCTTCATTGCTTTAGGATTTCACTTGCTACTCTGTGATTTCACGTCCAATGAAACGCTCCCGTTTCATTTAGGCCAGAAGAATTATTCATATCTATTTGCAATAAAAGATGTGGCATCAAATTCTATTATCCAGTTTATTCTCTCATCAATATGCACGCCTTTTACGTCCTATCTCCACTCTCCCGCTCTCTCTTCAAATCCAATCTCCATTTCTGCACTCTCTTCCTCTTTCCGGATAGATCTCTCCCTACGGCCATCTCCCAGTCAAATCCAATTCGAATTCACATACGTTGTTGCATCGAAGAAAGATAGACTTAAGAAACATAAAATGAACCATACATAATCTAAATTATCCGGAATGAAGCAAATAAGATCTAAAAAATACACGTTCTTGAGAGAAAGAACTTGTGTTTCATACATGGATCTGATTATTATGAAGTCCTTTGTTTATAGCTAGACACGTGAAAGAAGCAGGAAAAAATGTATCAAAGCTAAAACTAACTAACAGATCAACTTAATTGATAGCTTATATTGTATTGATTTATATATTGACTTTATAGAAAATGAAATTGAAATAAATTTAAGTAAATCTATAACAGTCCCCATAAGATGATGTGTATATACTATGCATATTCATCTTGGACCAAAGAGAAGAAAAATACCAGATCTCAAAGGTTAGATAAGCATATAAGCAACTTGAAGAGCTAAGGAAACACAGAGTAAGAAGGACACTAGTCTGTAGCTTCTCTCTTATGAGATGACAATCCGATTCAAAAACAATGAAGGTTGAGGATGTGTTTGATAAAGATAAGAGACTAAAGAATGAATCCATATTATTTCACATATAGAATATGCGTTGACCAGTATTCAACTTCAATAAATGATCTTGAAGCAATCATATGTTTGTTATATTCCCAAGAGATGAGTGACTCTCTAAGAAACACATATATAGTAACTAGAAATAGATCTTCGAGTATCAAGACAGCTTAACACTAAAGTTTCACCATACGACACTAGATCAACTTCTATTTTCTAGTATTGTCCTATATTTTTAAGAGTCACCCAAAATCACTCATAAACACGTGCTCTGATACCAAGCTGTGGTGCAAGGTCTAAGCGAGAATCTTGGTGCCATGGATGTTCGCCAATGGTCAACACTCAAGAGGAAATTGAAATACACATGTATTTTTTCATAGGAAAGTGTAGTATAAAATATTTATCTATGAAGTCGCAGCTGAAACTGAAGTAAAATACTTTGCGGTAACAACGTTAACAATTAAGTACAAGAATATTAAACTGCATGAAAAATGGGCTTCTAGCCCTTCATTATATCCCAAAACATTACATCTTCCAAATGTACATAAGGTTAGATGCCATTAGAGCTTAGCAAAAATCAGAAAATCTAACTCTACTTTGACTCCATCAGAGTCAAAGTTGGTTTTTTTTTTTTTTTTTTTTAATTTTTCAATCAGAGTCGGAGGTGTCGTTGGACTGACTCTAACTTTATGTTTCGACTTCGATATTGTACATATGTTATAAAATAATAATTTATCGATATATTTACCATATATACTAGTATAGTTATATAGTTATATAACTAGACCTTATATAGTTAAATTCAATAATATACTAGTATGAGTTAACTATTATAAAATAATATTCTTATACTATAATATAAATAGACTAATGATAGTTTAGTATATGTAAATATTATAGTATTACTACCATACATAATCTAGAATAGAAATAATTTAGACACTAGTATTTCAATAAGTCTAGTATAATAAGTTAACAACGCATAATATTAATTTACTAAAGTATAATAACATGCAATTAAACACTAGAAATAAGTCTAGTGTAGAAAGATGTTAAAAATAAGTTAGACACTAGAATAATATAATAATATGTAATGTAATTAGATACTAAAAATAAATTGTAATACTTTAGTATGATAACATATAATTAGACACTACAGTATACGTCAAGTATAAAAATAAGTTAAATATTAGTATTGAAGTAAATTAGCAATGAATTATTTACTTTTAGTTTTTAACTTTTTGGAAAAATTGAAATTTCAAAGCCCACAAAAAATTCTTTTTCAAAATGAGCTAAATATAAAGCTAAAAAAAACCCAAAGCTGAAAGCCCAGATCTGACAAATCGAAGTTGGAGTCTGATCAGAGTTACACAAGTCGAAGTTGGATTTAGGGGAATCTGACTTCGACTAAGTCAGTGATCACCTCTAGCCTCCATAAAGTGGTAGACTGATTACAAGTAGCCGCTAGAATTAATTTTGTACATCCTAATGAGAAGTACAAGGTAGCTACAACGAGTGCTAGTCTCTATAATCAGGGCTCAGGCGAGATTGACTATTCTTTCTCCGGCATCATGCTGGGGTCTGAACCTGTATCAAAGTCAATAGTCCCAAGAACGAAACTATATATAGGTTAGGTAGCTATGACAATACTGCTAATAAGAGATAATGCTACTGAAGATGCTATAAACACTTTTCATAAAAATACTGGACAAACATGTATATGTGTGGTGAGGAATCGGCCTCACTCTTATAGCTACATCTAAGAGTGAGGTTGATTAGAGTGAGGTATGGCCTCACTTGATAACACAGGTAAAGAGGGTCCTTGGGTTGATCATGTGTGGTATCCTTGTGTGTGTTGACCGATTAGAGTGATTTCCCGAGTCGAATGGGTTGGATTTGTTGAATGAACTCATACATTGAGCAGGTAGAGTAATTCTTTGTGTCGAACATGTGGAGTGATTTTCCGTGAGTATTTATATAATGGGATATTGTGGACTTTATGTGATTTGCTTAAAGGTTAATTCCTCTCCATACTTATATACTTGCGATTTGTTCAGAAGGTGAAACTTTGCCATGACTACGAATACATAAGTTTCTGCCCAGAGGGTGGTTCTTCTTCATGCATAAATGTATTCATAGATTTATTTACATGAAACAGTGCATGCATATTCATCTCCATTGTTTCTCATTGTTAGTACTATCATGGGTTTTAACTTAGTAGGATTTCTTAGAAGTCTCATAGTGGTGGTACCACCTTCAATTTTGTTTACCGATGCCGTAGATCTTGATGTAGATTTAGCTCATCCATATTTTCTCGAGGAAGAAGGACCACGCCGGCCAAGGAGTAGTTACGGAACCTATCTCCGATTAGTAATTATTTGTATTTGTTGAGATGCTTATTTTGATTAGGCAATGAACTATGTATGGTTTGTTATGTTTTGATGCAAGTGATTAACTAATGTGTATAATATTATTTAGGAAGAAGTGATAATGACATATGGATATTACAATTAATCGAGGATTTTTTTTGTACCTATTTCTAGTACATTTAGGATTAGCTTTTGACTGATCCCTTTACATATACGCTGTGATTTATTACACATAGCGTGTGCTCATTTCCTAAACGCATGCTCTCTCCTGTGCTATGGATTGGGATGTTGCGGACCTGCTGGCATCCTTGGCACTAAGGACCCCACAGGGTGTGTTACCAAGGGCCGAGGGCGCCACATTAAAAATTCTAGGTCCCATCAAGATTACACAAACTTGCAGAAAACAAAGAAATAATGAAACATTTGTTCATTTTGCCACACGTCTGGCTGAGAAGTTAGGTTGAGCATAAACAGCTGTATGATGGCCTTGTGTTCCAAACATAATCGACGCAAGAACACAAAATCATAACCAAATTTGCTACTAAAAAATAGAAGGGATGGCTAACTGGCAACGATATTTTGGTTGCTTCAACAAAATGTCTTCGGAAAAGCCACTACCCCCTTCTTCTGGATTTGCTACCCAGTTCGATATAATAAGGGTTATTCCCAACAAATTCTATTCACCATAATTTCAAAATCTTACACTAATAACAATGCAACATGACATATTGCTTGAGGAACTAACTTCCAAGAAGTTCTACAGGTACTTAAAAAATCTAAGCCGAAGCTAGAGAAGAGTTAGTTCTTATCAGTAATATGCACTTAGTGCAGGTGCAGAGACCAGAAATTGACCTTTGCTTCGCATGTGAAGGTGTACCATGTTTCAAATGGTTGTATTTAAGGCAACAATTGAGAGTAAGATGGGAGTGTGGTTTGTGGCATTACTCGCATCTTTTTGAATAAAGAACTTTTTTTAAGTATCTATTTGGATACAAAACTATTAATACATTCTATGGCATTTCTATATGACAATAATTACAAAGACACTAGATTAAAGTTAGCCTTTTAAGAATGGAATAAACATGTCTATAGGAATCTATTTCAAAATCTTTCTCAAGTAAGAGATAGAATATTAGCTACAGAGATTGCTCTACAAAATTCTAATTAAGATGATGCTTTGCTGAAACTGAAAATTTTGGAGCAGGAATATGATGCTATTCTTTTACCAAAGAAAACTTTCCATAAACAGAAATTTAGAGTTCTTCATAAAAGAAGAAAAGCTTCCTATTCTTCTCTAAATTTGCCTAATGGGGAGTTATGTTCAAATCCTTTAACTATTCACTCAGCTGCAATCAAGTTTTCTCGGCAACATTTATCTTGTGAACCTGTTGCGTATTCTCTGCTTTGCTGGAGGTTATTCCTAATGTCATTACTGATATAGATAATCTTCATATGTTGAGGCCACCGTCTCTGAAAGAAGTTATATGTTCTATCCTACCAGATTTGGCTCCAGGTCCTGATGGCTATACTTCTACCTTTTTCTGAAGCTGCTGGGACATTATTGCAACTGATCTTCATGAGGCAACCTTGGATTGTTTTTTCATAGGTACTTTTTTGCCTACTCCATCTGCTTTTGCTGAATTTAGGCCTACAAGTATGGTATAAAATTATTTCAAAGATCTTGTCTACAAGACTTTCATTGCTAATGCTGAAGTTAATTTCACCTCAACAAGGTGTTTTGTAGAGGCCAGGTTAATAACTGAAAGCATTGCTTTAGCTCAAGAGCTAACTTACAGTTTGGCAAGAAAACTTAAGAGGGGCGTTATACTAAAAGTGGATATGCCAAAGGCTTGCGACTGAGTTCATTGGTCTTCTATTACTCAGTACTGCAAGTTTTTGGTTTTTATCTACCGGTGCTTCATTATTGCAGTGCAGCAATGTTATATTGGGCCTATTTTTTCACTCCGCTCTAATGGAGTGATAAATGGTTTTTTCACTGCATCTCAGGGTTTAAGGCAAGGAGATCCCTTATCTCCTCTCCTATTCATATTGAGTGAAGAAAACCACTTAGCCGAGGCTTGTCCAAAATAGTAAACTCCGCTGTTGTTGCTCCTCATTCTATACCTCGAGGATGTCCATTAATTCTCATATCATGTTTGCTGATGGCATTTTTTATTTTAACTAAAGGATCGAAGGAAAGTTTAACAATTTTTTATGAAATTTATCTCAAAATATGAAGCTGCTTCTGGCAGAAGATGAATCCCAAAAAAAGCTCTTTCTTTATGCATAAATCCATAACCAGAACCAGAATGTAGTGGCTGCAACAACAGGTTTTGCTGAAGGGTCTTGCTCAACTAAATGCTTGGGGGCTCCTCTTTCTTATGGTAAAATTCTCATCTCATATTATGAGCCTCTTTTAGCTAAAGGGAGGAAATAAAGTGTCAGGATGGAAAGGTATACTTCTCTCAGCAGGGGGAAGCTTACTTTAATAAAATATGTTTGAATTCAATACCCATAGAATGTATTATCTGTTCTTGCTCTGCAAAGAAAGTTTTGGATTTGTTACATAAAGAATTCTCGGATTTCTAACAAAAGAAAATGGATTTCTTGGTTGAATATATGCAGGCCCATAAATAAAGGTTGTTTGGGTTTTAAGGAATATTCATGATATTAGCAGCTCTTCAATGCAAACCATCTTGGAGGCTTTCAGCATCTGAGTCTCCATGGGCAAGCTATATGTTTCATATAAAGAACGCTGTTTCTTTGCCCATCCATTTGGAAGTCTATATGTCCTTACTTGTCTAGAAACCTCTCTCCGACAATTGGGGGAAATCTCTCTCCTGCCGGTAGAGGTTTTGCTATTGTACGTATGTCCTTCATTAACTCAAGATGTAAGTACTCATTCGGGCTAGAATATTCCAAAACTATCTGCAATTGGTAAGGCTGAAAGAAAAAACTGAAAAGTCGACCAAAGCGACTGGTTTGTCCCGGTTCAATACCGGCTCGGTTCCCGAGAATCAAGACCAATTAAAAACTAATTCGGTCTCAACTTTATTTAAAAATTGAACTGGACCAAACAAAACCGAACTTAAATATGTATTTTAATTTTTATTATATATATTATATGCTATATTTATTATGCATATTATAAATTAATATAATATGAAATTTTAGTCTAATTATTTATGCTTCTTTGATATAAACTTACTCTTAAAAATGAATATTAATATTAAGTTATTCATACATTCTTATTTATCCTCACGTATTAAATTACATACTTACATATATAATATGGTATATATATATTGTATAATTACATTTTTACACATTTAGAAGTAACTTACATTTTTACACTTTGGTGGTTGCATTTGCAATTGTTCTAGCGTATTTTTCTTTTTTAAATTTTGTTTATGTTGGCTAATTATTTTTATTTTTTTATATGCATGTTTTAGGCTTTTAGTTTTAGCCTTTAAAAATGTTGTTGTGAAGTTTTTAATAAGTTTTTTTAGGCATTATTAAATGCATGTTTTACTCAAATTCATTAGTATATTTTGGCTGATTGTTTTTAGCTTTTATTTGGTTAATTGATTGTATACATGTTGTTTTGGGCTCTAAAACACATATTTAGACTAAACAATTATTCATTTGGATAAAAAAAACTAACCAGTCTAACAAGAAAGCACAAAATCAAATCACACATGTAAAAAAAAAGGAACCAAAATCGAAAGTTCGAGTCTCCTAGATGAACTGATGAGTTTCAATTTTCAGAATTTCAAAATCGACTTAGACTAATTTGGCTCAACAATATATCCAAAACTGGACCGAATTGAAACGATTATACTCCTAGCAATTGGGGGCTAATCTTCAGTTCAAGAGGTTATTCAATATCCTCTTAAGCTAAAGGCTGGAATGGATTTTTGGGTATGGAAACATACACTAATTAGGGGTGTAACCATTTCGATTTTGGATAAATTTTAGAGCCGAACCGATATACACAAATTTTGAGAATTTAAGAACCGATATACTAATTCATCACCAAATTCGAAACTTTCGGTTTTTTCAATTTCAATCTGGTTAGGTCTGGTTTTTCCTATTTATCATTTACATGGGTAGCACTATATAAGTTGAGATTTGAGAGCCAGTTCCTCTAATGTTTGTTCTCCTCAAAAGTAAGTTTATGCTAATAGCTTAATATTAGTATTCATGTTTAAGATTAAATTTTCATGTTATATTAATTTTATGATACAAGTTTAAAATTTATATGTTATATCAAATATTATATTAATCTTATAACAATGAGCAATAAGATTAAAAATTTATATTATATTAATTAGCAATATAATATATAATATAATTAGCATATATACAATATAATATAATATAAAAAATAAAAAAATATAGATCGGTCCATCCGGTTCAAACCAATTTTTAAAATATGAAAACCGGTATCAAACCAGTTTTGATCCGATTTCGATTCTTAAAAACCAGTGTCAGATCGGACCAGTTACGAACTAGACCAAACCACCACAACAACTAATGGGGAATCTACTTCTAAATCAGTTTCGGATCTTTTGAGGTCCAATTATTCACAATCTTTCCCATGGGCTAAACATATTTGGAACCCTATGATAAAATTATCTAGACTAAAACTTGGCTTGCTTTTATGTTACCAATTGGAAGTGACGGATCTTATAGTTGAAACAGATTCCACGCTTCTAGTACATTGGCTACACAACCAGAAAAATACTCTAAAGTCAGCTTTTCGAACTCTGGCATGAATTCCTCACCTTTTATTCAACATGTTTGAATTTCAGTTTGCAGTATGTTTACCGTGAAGGGAATGGATTAGCGAATAGCTTGGCTAATTGAGGTCAAGTTTACCTTATTTTCCCACATTAGTTTTTTCTTTTCTCCATTATAGTTAATAGTTTTAAATGAATGCATATAATTTTTTAAAAAATAAATTGCATACTTTTTAGAAGGCCCTGTTATTTGAATTTTTGCAACCACCATGGCATTCTAAAACTGTGAAATGCATTCATCCACTAAAAGTGAGGATTGTCAATAAAATTTCAGAGTACCTTATGATACCCTATATGATGAGAGGATAAGGTAGGTGGTGTATAGGATCCCACATTATTTTGAAAAGAAAATTTCTTATTCTTTATAATGTTCCAATAGAACTCCAATTGTATCATTAACTAATCCTTTTGGAACATAGACTATGTGATTTGAAATTTCCATTGGGGGCGTTACGTACCATCAATCTTCTAAGAAAATATGACAATAATGACACCATCATACCACTCTAATCTTAATTGGGTTGGGGAAAAATAGTTAGGACCAGTAACTATAAGATAGAAACACATGCAAAGATTGCATAAACGAAGGGGATCACCAATTCTTACCTATGAACAAAGCATTATATCAGAGGTCAAGGTTCTTTTGTTTCCACTAAAAAGTCAGACCTATCTTGACCACAAAGCTGTCAACTGATGCAATGGCCTTGAAGTGAGTCTATTAGAAAACAATCGTTGGTAAGCCTACATGCAATTTTGTTCTAAAAGACAATTGGATTCTGAAAAGAAAAGGATAGGAGAAAGGGCTGAAAGAGAAGAACATTCCACCAAGACAGCATTTTTTGCTGCCAAGATCATTATCATAGTACATTGGCACTAACAAAGAACTGCCCAAAATAAGTCAAGGTCAGTTTCTTTTTCTTTTTTTCTCTCTTTTTTTATTTTATTTTATTTTATTTTTTATTTTTATTTATAGGAAATAGACTTCATTTCATTCAATGAAACTGAAATTACAACTGTGACGAATAAATTCAGGAAAAACCCAGATTACAAACCAAACCACTTATATCTATATATATATAAATGAAGCAGAACCTCACTAAGATAGGGAAGGGACCCTTTAGAACCATCCATGAGAAGAAAAACTGGGAGACACGACCCCACCCATAAAAACCATGTATAAGGCAATCAAGGGGAACTTACAATTCGGAATCGAACCCAAGATAGCTCACTATAACACTTCAAAACATTGGGAATATGAATGACAAAAATAGATGGGGGAGGTAATAAAGGTAGTCAAAGGTGCCAAGTCCCACATTGACTAAATGTAATGCAATGCCCCAGATTTAATATAACAGGATAATGAATGGGATTTCACATTGTTTGGGAGGGAGGGAGGCAGGAGCCCGTGCAATTTAAATTGATTCCACGGAGCTTCAATCATAAGTCTTGAATAGTTTTTTTGAAGTATAGACATAAATATGGCTTAAACTTTACTAGTATCATTACATATTAGGTGGAAGTGCTTTATAAGCGATTCTAAACAAGCTTGATTTGACTAGTCTTTTTGGGGTTATGGCTTAAACACGACTAGCTCTTTCTTTGAGTAGTTACATATTGTATCAGAGAGATTGTATGGCCATGTGATCTTGGATGACTGATTTACATGACGTTGATGTAGGAGTTTGAAACGCCAAAGTAAACATTGGAATATGAATAACTCAACAGTGTGGGTAGGTTATGAAGATATTCATGCGTGCAAGTCCCACATTTGTTCTTTGTGAAACTAGGCTTTATAGTGATTCAAGCAAAGCCTAAAATTGACTGGTCTTTTCAGGATTATATGCTATATAAAGGTATTCCCAAGTCCGCCCTTTTGACTACTAGGCTGCATCCTGCACAGTAAGCTAAAATCTAATAAACCCTTATACACACAAAAATGTTTGGGCTCTACCTCACCTGCAACCAAAGTTGGAGCCGAACCATTCGGTAAGGCTTGTCCTAAGAAGGTGGTAGGAGGTTCCACTACACATAGAAGCACATAAATCATGGATAATTTCTAATACTAGGATCAATTTTATGGCCAAAAATGGAACGCAAAAAGATTTCCAGATTATTTCGGATAATCTGAGCAATACAGTTAAACAACCAACACAGACTGATAGATTCCTCCCATACCCCATTGTCTGTGCAGTATATGTTCAGATGCTCAAATACTCTTTTTTTTTTAAAAAAATAAATAAAAGGTGGAATAAAGGCAAAGATAAAGATGCTCGGCTACTCGCTATCTATGCATAGCGTTTTCAATGCCCTAGTGGATAATACAACCCATGTAAGTGAGTTAATGACCGCCTTCTTGTCATCAAAACGGGGTGTGACTTCAATTTTGAAAGGCCTATGATTGTATATCTATTCTAATAACGTGATTGTCAAGGCCCTAGATTCACAAAAATTAAAATTTTGAACAATAAAGCTTGGAGAAAGGTCTAGGAATTAAATGGTGAGCGGTAGTTCATAACTAAAACATATGCAAACAACCTACGAATATAACAAATGGGAGATCTACAAAATCTTAACACTCTTAACCAAAATGAGAGTAGAAACTCCCAATAAAAATATAATATTATTAAATATATAAAAGACAATATTAATTACGCAGCTCATAATAGTAGATAATCAGTCCACCACATCTAATATCACCAAGCTAAATATCGAAGTCGGTTAATTCACACTTGAAGAAGAGAGCTGCTCGGATAGAGAAACATATGCGGCGGTCATTAGTTGATAACAACATGTCAACATCCCTAATTCTTATCCGAACCACACCACATCTGTGTTAGGCAGACTGAAAAAATGGATCGAACAGCCGATCACCAAGTCAAAACGAGCACAAAATATAAAACCATCGTGTGTATAACCCCCATAATAAAATGTAAGCATTAAGAAACTAAAGATCAAAATGGTTAGAAAAAAGAGAGAATATGTACTATTACTCCTTTTTCTTCATAATCAAGCTACGTCAGGGCACTCTTTGGCAAGGTGTCCTTGCTTCCCACAGTTGAAACAGCCGCTTCTTCCTCCGCCGCCACCGCCACCACTGAACCTCCCGGAAACGCCGTTGTTGCGGCAATCCCTAGCAAGGTGACCGAATCCCCCACAAGAAAAGCACGCGCCACCGCCACAGCCACCCCTGCAGTCCCTTGCCAAGTGCCCGAACCCACCACAGGTATAACACGCGCCACCACCGCCACCACCACCGCCGCCGCCGCCATTGTTTCCGTTAGGACAGTCCCTAGCCATGTGCCCAACCTCACCACAATTGAAACAGCCACCGCCACCGCCGCCGCCGGCGCCGCCGCTGTTCCCTTTGTAACAATCCCTGGCCAGGTGCCTAGGATCGCCACAATTGTAACAACCGCCGCTTCTCCAACCTCCACCACCTCCGCGTCCGGACCTTACGAAACCGTCCTTCTTGTTGCCCTGGAGGGGAGATCCGTCGGGACCGGTGACATTCACGGCCTTGGTTCTCTCGTTAACGCCGAGCTCGATCTGGAACTCGACGCGCTCGCCCTCAGCCAGGCTACGAAAACCCTCGGATTTGATGGCGGACTGATGGACGAACAGATCTTCTCCTCCGTCGTCGGGCGTGATGAACCCGAAACCCTTGACATCGTTGAACCATCGTACCACACCAGTGGATCTCTCTTCCGCCATTGGATCGAAACCCTAACCCTTAACTAATACGTAAGGCTACAGACGAGTGCCTTAAATTTATATGCACAACGTCAGAAAGCAAAAACCCTAAACGCATACGATTCTCTCCCAACATTCTCTACAACGCTTGGGCCTTCTCCTAATATACCTCTTTGCTTCACGTATACATCTGGCGTGCTTTCGTCTATGATAGCTAACCGTGGAGCCTCATTATTCTTTTAATAATTTTTAATTAATATAATTCATTTATTGTATAATATCAAGAGAAATTCTATTTACAATCTCCAAGTGAGGATTACTTGTGCAAGTCTTTTATTAAATAAGAAAAAACATTATTTTAGAAAGGATATTTTAATAATTTTAAAAAATTTTAAAGATAAAATTGTTTATACTTGCATTACAGTTCCCAAATGAAGATTATATGTAGCATTGCTCTACTTGCTTTCTCGATATTTTTACCTTAAGGACCACTTTTAAATTTCACAAAACTCCATGTAACAATTTAGAAATTTTCCCAAATTGTAAAGTATATGAAGAGTATAAAATATTAAGCACCAACGAAAATCTAGTTGAATGTAAATAATTTTGCTAAGATTTAAACACATTACAATATTATCATACTTACTATAGAAGAGTAATGTTATATATAATCAATTTTATATACTTTCTATGCATTCTACTGATGTGATTGGTTGCATCAATTTTTTTAATACGTAACCAATCACATCAGTAAAGTGCTCAAAAGAGTACGTAAAAGTAACTGTATATAGAGTTTTTTTTATTATAGAATATATTCATAATATTTTAGCATATGTTTGGTAGTATGACTTTGTTCTCTACAATATTTAATTTATTGTGTAGATCAATCAATATCAATTAGTATCATTGATTTATTGAATTTTCATTATTTCTTTAATCTCATACACCTGTAAATAAGGACATATATTATGTATTCAATAACAATTGAGAATAACAAAAATGTAGCTCTCAAGTTTTCTCTCTGTCTTCCTCTCCTCTCCATCTTATTTTATTTTATTTTTTACATGGTATCATAGCCCTGGCCTTAAGCTCAATTTTTGTGTGGACTATTTCTTTCAAAATTGTGACGCCCACAAATCCCCACATACGGACACAGGGAAAATCGAGACGTCCGGATGATGACAATGCGGGTCACCACCCTATCGACGAGTGCCGAGTGTGTGTAAAAGTAACAAATGTGCACGAAAAAACACGCAGCAGATAGCAAAGTCATATAACTAAGTACCAGAATTTTTTTAGTTTAATACAAAACTGTTCAAATCATACATAATAAAATATTACAAACTACAAATATAGTTTCAAAGCCAACTATAAAGCATAGACTCCAACTCAGTACTCCGGCGGAGCCGCATCCTCGGGCTCAGCCTCCTCCTCTTCCTCGAACTCTGCACCAAAATCTACGGTACCAAAAATGGTGCCGCAGGTAAGTAAAATCCAAACACCACTAGATAAAAACATATTATAACTCAAACAATATGCATGAAAGAATGCAACGCACATGTCCCATAAAAACCACATTTTTCCACGCACGCCAAAAACCCATTTGGCCCAAAAACATAACCTTTAAAACCAGTCCTCGCCATTATCCTAGATAATGGCCCAAATCAATAAACCACCATTTTCCTAGAAAAATGGATCACAAAGCCTCAACACATCCTCGTCATTTTCCCAGAAAATGGCCCGTATCCGAAAACCATAAAACCAATCCAATTATGCATGCACCATGATCTCCCCTAGGGATCATCCGCACACTCTGGCTCTGTGTCACACCGCAGGTAACGACTACGCGTGTGACACCTAAACGAGCGATGCCCAGACTCGCGCCCAGCGCGTCCTGGCCAGGCCATCCTCTAGTCCCCGCCATCTAAGGACCACGGAGTCGACACGACAGCGTTACCGTATCGTGCGATCCGGTCGTCGCCCTGCGACAACCCAGGGGATGTCACTCAGTATTATCCACTCCCGAGTGACCAGAGGAGCTCCACCGAGATAATAACCCATCCCGGCTTGGGCTCGTGAGACACACGCACCCGAAAATCCATTTACGCCAATAAAACAGGATTTTTCTCAATTAAAATAAAACGCACGCGCATGCACCATGTAAATGCAATCTCAAGGCACAAAACAACCAACCAACCACAAATCAACAAACCAAGCAACTTCGTCCTCAATCCATCCGACCCCGAACTCCTCGGACTCAGTCCGGAATCAACCAACCAGCAGTCAAATAATTATTGTAAGAGCAAAATATATTTAAATCTAAAAGTAGAGTTTGGAAAATACTTACAGCGCTATACGGTATTTTTCGAAAGCTCGCGGCGTTGCAAACGGCAGAGGAAAAGCAACGTAACAGTGTAATTTACACTGTGGCCGTGGGTAATAAATTACCCACTTTCGAACGGGGACAAACCAAGACACGAAATTGATAGGGAATGGCCTTGAGATGTTTAT
Organism: Carya cathayensis; assembly: GCA_011037825.1. Classification (NCBI taxonomy): domain Eukaryota; kingdom Viridiplantae; phylum Streptophyta; class Magnoliopsida; order Fagales; family Juglandaceae; genus Carya; species Carya cathayensis. The sequence goes on from QGSO01000202.1 coordinate 1,222,189, forward strand.
GAAGCTAAGGGAAACGAGTTTTGGCCGTGGGTGGTGGTGGAAATGGCGGTCGAAGGCCAAAAAGGGGCTGAATGGAGTTGAGCTCGTGGGAGCTGCTCCGGCAACGGATCGAGGGCTGAAATTAGGTGGGTTAGGTCGGCAAGAGGTAGAGGAAGAAGCTGTGAAGAGATGGTGGCCGGAGGTGATGCAACGGCGCCGAAATCTCTGAAAATCCGTGTGGCTTGGAGGAACTCGTGGTGACTAACGGTGGCTCGGATGGAGGTGAAACTTGGTGGGGATGTTCACCGGTGAGAGGGGAAGAAAACTGGGTGGGTGGTGTAGGCCACGCTGCCGGCGAGCGGCGGTTCTGGGCTGCGAAAGCAACCGGCGACAGGAGAGAAAAACAGAGCAGGTGCCGTGACTTCCAACAGTGCGTGGCAGCTAACGGCTGGTCCGATGGCTTTGAAAATTGGTGGGGATGATCTCTGGTGGGAGGGGAAGAGAATGGTGGGGGTGGTGCACTACACAGCGGCTGGACGGCGGCGCACTGGGCGGCCGAAGGGACGGCAACGGTAAGGAGAAAAAGGGAGAAGCAGTGCGCGGGGAGAGAGAAAACGGGAAAGAAAGCGAAGAAAAAGAAAGAAAAGAAAGAAAAGAAGAAAAAGGAAAGGAAAAAAGAGAAGAAGAAAAAGAGAAAAGAAAGAAATGAGGTCCTATCCTCACTCCGGAACCCAAAAATAGATCCGCCGAAAACGATTTTTAAAAACCTTAAAACGATTAAAATAAATTAAACAAACATCAAATAAATTAAAAATCAATTAAAATACATTAATTTAAAATAAATAAACCAATATATTAATTAAATTAAAAACACTCATTCTGTAAAAATACACGTAAAAATGGGGTATCACAAAAATGCTTCCGCTAACTTTACCTCTCACAAAATTTTTTTCTCCATTTTCTTATTCTATTTAATTTTTATTTTCTACAAGACCAAAATCACCATTACTACGTCTGATTCTGGCACGGTTCTTTACATGCCTATTACATCCATTTTTAATCTAATTTTTCGTATTTCACACCACCAATCAGTCATACAAGTTATCGTTGGCATTTTTTGTTCATGATAAGTCTCATATTCAAAGTATTCTTTAGTGTTCTTTTTCATTCATCACACATTCTCTAGAGGCTTCCTACGCACTTAATAATCAATGTTTGTAATAAGTCTCATATTCAATATGTTATTTGATGTTCTTTTACATTCCCCACATGTTTTCTAAAAGTTTCCTATGCACTTAACAGATTGTCGTTTGTGAAAAGTCTCATATTCAATGTGTTATTTAGTGTTCTATTATGTTTATTACATGTTTTTCAGAGACTTCCTACAGACTTAACAAATCATCATTTATAATAAATCTCATATTCAACATGTTATTTGATCGTCTTTTTCATTCATCACATGTTCTCCAAAGGCTCCTATGCACTTAACGGATCATTATTCATGATAAGTTTCATATTTAATATGCTATTAAGTGTTATTTTTCATTCACTATACGTCCTTCATTGGCTTTCTATGCACTTAATAGACAACTGCCCACTTTTTCACCATCAATCTTGTACATCAGTTTATTTATGCCCACCATCCACTTGTGCCACTTGCCATATAAACACCTTTTATCGGTCGTCAATCAAATCCCCAAGTTTCATCCACCTAACCAGCAATGTGATCTTATTTACAAACTCAAGATAACATCTTCAATATCATCCTAAGTTTGTGGGAGATGTTAAAATGTTACCATACTTAATTTCTAACATATTTAGTTTATTACGTGAATTAATCAATATCAATTAATATCATCGATTTATTATATTTTCATTCTCTCTTTGGCCTCATTTACTTATAAATAAGGACATGTGTTATGTATTCAATAACAATTGAAAATAATAAAGATGTAACTCTCAAATTCTCTTTCCCTCATTCTCTCATCTCTGTCTCATTTTCTATTGCACTTTATTTATTTTCTACAAAACATAACCCCACAACTAATGATAAAAGAAAAGTAATAAAACCATCGGATCCCTTGTGATTGTCATTTTCCTTAATCCATATTATTTACGTATAATTCAACCATCATAGTTATTACATTCTCAAATCGGTGTGTAGAGCACACCATTTATGTCACTTCAATGATAAGATTTAATTTATAAGATTCAAATTCTTAATATTTCCCTTTCAAATTAAATTATGTCATATAAGCATATTATATTATATATGTTATTCATAACGGCTTATAAATATAATTCCTCGTATAAGTTATAGAGAAATGATAGTTGCAGTCGTGAATATACAAATATTGTGCAATCACTTTTAAAAAAGTGAATAAATATAAAATCCACATAAAAAAAATTAATTTTTTAATAGTAGATCCAACTCTTTTTCAAAACTACTGCATAGTGCTTGCGCACTCTTCAACTATATGCAGCATTACTCTAACTTATAGAAAACTAATTAACGTATGCTCCAAACTATAAGTAGAATAGGAGCCAGAGCCAATAATTAACGTGCTTGAGTGATATTTTAACCTTTTGACATAGCTAATACTAGAAAAAACATGCTTTCCTATAAGAATTAAGGGCATAACCCAATTTTTAAGAACCTAATTTTTTAAAGTTTATTTATATATTCTTATGCCCTAAATATAAACACTTTTCAATTTCATTTCCAAACATTATTGAAATATAAATACTTTTTAATTTTAAATCTTCAACTTTTTCATCTAATAATTACCTAATCATTACAACTTTTCCAAATTTCCAAATAAAACACAAAAAACAATACAAAATTTTCAAATTTCAAAATAAAAATAATATTAAAAAATTATATTATAAAAATATTTTAACTTTATAATATTTTTATTTAATTATTTCAATCTCTTTCTCCAAAATCCAATAAAACATCTTAATTCAAACTATTGCACTACCATTCATAGAATTCTCATATCATCTCAACACCCAAACATGCCTTTAGGATGATGTAAGATTAGTTATGGTAATACACTAATAACAAGGGTTTATTGAAGAATCAGGTTTCATCATATAGAAGTTTTGAAGTCTTTTGCACTTCTAGAGTTTAATTAGTGAAAGCATCTCATGTTCTCAGTTCTAGACTGTAAAATGAATCAACACTTGGGACATACTGATAATGCAATGAGTCAGGGCACCTTTAGCTCAAATGGGTCATACGGGCTGTTTGAATAGTGGAAGTATCTCATCTTATCTCATCTCATTATTACAACTTTTTCAAATTTTTACATAAAATATAATAAATAATTCAACATTTTCAAATCACAAAGCAGTCATAATATTAAAAAATAATATTATAATAATAGTTTATTCAACTTTCAACTTTTATCTCAACTCACTATTCAAACAACATCTAAATGTTTGAGTCTATACACCGATTTGTAAGTAGCAGTACTCTATGATTTAAATACTGACATGGAGAAACTAAGGAGAATCATTTTGCAGTTACCTTAGTCGTGTCCATAAAGTGATGAAGATGAGAATATGAAGTTGAGTTTGGACAATTTTGTTTATATTATTATTGTTTTAAATTTCATTTTAAGTTGGATTTGATAACTATTTTGCAAAACATGCAGGAATTTTTGACTAATGAAGTTGAAAAATATAGATGAAGTTGGTTTCAACTCTATCGTATGATTATGACATATGATCCCTCATAAATAAAACTTGTAGAGGCTATACCAATACAAATTCAGTAACAAAGGAAGAAAAAAAAATTACAAAAAGGCGTTACCTATCTACAGAATGTGGAGGAAAGCATTGAAATGGGAGACACTTTGTAGTCAGGGATTAGTAGACTTCAACATTCCATTGCTCTGCCTTCTTCAACTTCTTTTTGTAGTCCAACCAATCAATGCCTGAAAACATTTTCAAAAAATTCTCAAAACTTCATTAACCAAATATGGAGTAGTAAAGATGTAATGAAAGAGATCTGCTGCTTAGTTCTTACCATCTCTAGCGGCCAATGACAGCATAATGTCATCAATTCCCTTTTCCATCCCCTTGAGTCCACACATATAGACAAAAGTGTTATCCTTCTTCAGTAATTCCCATAGCTCTTCTGCATACTGAGCCATTCGTGTTTGAATGTACATCTTCTCTCCTTTCTCATTTGTCTGCTCTCTGCTCACAGCAAAGTCTAGCCTAAAGTTTTCTGGGGCCTTATCCTTCATTTTCTCAAATTCCTGTCTCATGCAATTTGGAGAATTCTCAGTCCAAGTACTTTCCATGTAAAAAGGATCAAAGTTTTTGATGGGTGAAGAAACTCTGAATCTGTCTCACCTCCTTGTAAAGCAGTGAGCTGCTTGTGGGGACACCCAAGAAGAGCCATGCCAAACCATTGAACTGGATGAGATTTTGAAAAGCTCATTCAGTACCAGCAGAAATCATAAAAAAAAAAAGTTCACAGCTACAGCTATTTTATAAAGTGTTTCAAATGTTTATGATGGTTTCAGAGCAGCTTGAAACACAGAAGAAGTTTCTCATAATTACTGGACCTTTTATAAGTACAATTGATTAGGTGCAGCAGTAACGTTTGGCAAGAATCAACATTTTATATGAGTTGAACTCAATAGCTGTTCAATGAATAAAAGTAAGTAACCAAATTCAAAAATTTTTTAATTAACAAGTGCATAATTCAAACAAATGAATAAAATAATAAAAATTATTATTTATATTAACATTGAACTTCCCAAGACTCTAATTTTTCTTCTTTCTCTTATATATATATATATATATATATATATATATATATTCAATTTATAAGGCAATTATCCATCCTTGTTCTTCAGTTATGGCCATGAGACCTGACACTGTTTTAAGAGCTTCAATTGGGTTACTTTCTTCGTCACATGGTTCATGCCAGTGTTTCAAGTCAAAAAGTGTTCAATAGTAAAAGAAATATTTCATTCCATCAACCTTGTAGTCGTCATGCTTCTCAAAGAACATTTTCCACAAAAATGAGCGGAAAGGAGCAATTCCAGTTCCAGTTGCAAGCTGCAACAAATGAATCCATTAATATTACCAATACATGGAAATCAATTAACTGGAGAGCCATAATCAATATAGGTAGAATGCACAAAATCTCTCAAAACTGTACATGCTAAAGATGAAGAAACTGGATATACCATGACGATGGTGGCATTGGGGTCTTTTGGCATAAGCATTTCTTTTCCAACTGGTCCTGTAATCTTTACATCAGCTCCAGGTTTTAAGTCACCTGAAATACATCTAACATTTAAATCTACTTGGGGTACCATTGCTAAGGCATCTTCCATTATGTGATGATGTTACTGCCTTCTCATTTACTAAAAACAGTTGCTCATAATTTTAGAAATGTGGAGAAAGAATGAAGTAATTTCAGAGAACTACAGACTAATCCTTACACAAGAAATTTGAGCAGACTCCTTTAACAATTTCTCCTTTATCATTAGTGTAAACAAGCCGTTTGACACACAGAGAAACCTGAATGAAAGGTTAAAAATAAAAAATCAGAAAACCGAATGTTTTTTTGTAAACCAAAAGAAAAGAAAAGGTAATTAATGTAATATACATAATATGACAAAACCCAAAACAAATTAGAAAAGAAATTGTAAAATTAGACACTTTTACTGTCAGATAAAAGATTAATCAATGTAAATTAAGAGCATACAGTTTTGGAGTCTCCAAAGTCGCCAAGGGCACTGCTGGCAATGGAGTATAGTCTCAACTTGTGAGGCTTTCCATTCTTGTCAATACCATCTGCAATTACCCCAATTGATTGCCCTTCTCTGTAGGGAACCTCCCCTAAGCCAAGAAAACTAACAGTTTAGCTCAGCAAGATGGATTTCTATATCAACCACAGGTCAAATTAATCAATCAAAGATCTGCATATTAAAGATGTTCTTCTTAGTTTCCTAATGTACACTGCATATTGAAGAGTTAAAAACAAAGTCACCTTTAAATGTTGATGGAGAATAAGAAAGCAAATGAGCTCATACCCTCAGTGCTGAAGACCATGTGCCAAGTTTCTCCAGGAGCATCATCCGCAGTAATCTTAGTGTTAAGGAGGCATCTCCCAACGTAAGGTTCCTTGGGCCTATACTTGTTCACAACCACACCTTCCTCCATTTTCTTGGATTCCTTCTCAACCTTTTTAGCAGGAGCCTCTGTGGTGACCTGGGCTCTGACAGAAACCACTCTTCTTCCAACAGAAACATCCCTATAGTGCAGCGGAACCTGCAAAAACCAAATTACCAGATCATAAACTCCAAGCCAAAACGATCAACAGTACCAAAACTATGAAAATTCTACTGTAATAATGCTGATACTTGCCTTCTTGAACGAGATTCTTTCTGGTGAGATAATACTGGTTCTTGAGGGAAGAGATGCAGACTTGGAGGATGGAAATGAGACCGTAGAAGTTACTGCAGTAGCCATGGTTACGATGCAGATCGAGATAGAGCAAGAGATGGAAAAGATGATGGTTTTATAAGAAGCATGAAAAATAAGTGCAGGATCTTTTATATTTCTTGTTGTTTTCGGGACTGGATTATAAGATTGGGTGGAGGATATTAGAGGGCGAATGAGTGGCTGGTGGGAGGATAAGTGTTCTGTGCAATGTAGGAATCTCACACCTTACCCCTCCCGACCATTTCTAAGCCTCTACTAACTTCACTCATCCGTTGAATCAAAATTTCGAAGGACGTTGATGGGCACACATGCACATCTGCCCGTGATAATCAATCAAATATATTTAAATTTAAAATTAGCTTACTTGATTTGTATAAAGAATAATTTGCATTTCAAACTATTTATGCCAGATAATTTAATTTAAAAGATAAATTTTAAATTTTAATTCTTATGAATCAAATTATATAACGTGGATGATGCGTGGTATAAAAGTCTTCAAATAGTACTATTGTATCCAGTACACTATACATCATTCTTCCATTGCATTCTAAATTCTGACAGTTCCGATTAATTCTGGTTATCCAGAGTGAAACTTGCATTCCGCAATATTTTAATAACGATTCTGTAATTTTTTTGAGTTTGGATGACATTTTTGTCCATTTATAATTTAGATAGCATTGATGTAATGTTAAAATCTAAAATGTATTTATATCATTTACTTTTTTTTATAACTTTAAATATATCCCTCCATTCTTTTTTCAGATTTTAAAAAAATCTTATTATTTTAAATAATTTTTTCTTTTTTATTTTTTTGTTTCAACTCAAGTTTGTAATTTTTTTTAATATTACTTTTTAACACCAATATTTCTATTTTTTTTTAATTTTTTCAACGTTTATTTATTTTAAAAATTTTCAATTCTTCTAAATATATATACACACAAATACATATATGATACACAATGACATATAGATGTATTTCTTTTATTATTTATCAGTTTACGTGTAATATATATATATATATATATATATATATATATATATATATATATAGAGCTATTACTTAAAAAATGCATAGGGTTCTAAATCCAAATCTGGCATAGCTCAAGGGGTATTCTTTAAAATCTTCAAACCAAAATGCTTAAAAATCAAAACATAAAAACATTATATTAAAACATAAAAGCATCCCCATGCAAGAAGGGAAGGGCCTCCCTACCTCATCGAGGTAACATCTAGGTCACTTAAGGCTTAGTTTGGATTGAGAGGGACTCTCAATTTATTTTATCTCATTATTACAATTTTCACAAACTCTCACACAAAATAATGCATCATGATGTCCAAACCAAAAGCCCATGACAGAGCACAATGGCGTATGACCACCACCCATCATTGCCGAGTTTTTTCTTGCATGATGGAAGCCGCCAAGCCCACTGTCTCAGATCCCCAATCCAAGCCACCATAGTCTGCCCTGAACCACGTGTAAGATTCTAGGCACCACCATGCAAGCCTCCATCATCCTTAAAAAGCCCTCCCCCCATCTCAACTTTTCAACCCCGTGACACGTCGGTGAAGCCAAGCAACGTCGCCAACCTCCACGTTGCCTCCACTTGCATACAAGTTGCCATCAAGCTCTGCATGTCACCCCACTTGTTTTTCCTCTTAGTAATCACACAACCTCTTCTCTGTTTCTCCCCTTCACACCATGCTCTCTCTCTCTCTCTCTCTCTCTCTCTCTCTCTCTCTCCATTTCTCTCTTAGTGCTCAACTGCCCAGCTCCTCCCGAGTGCTCCGCCGCATGTCTCCTTCTCTCTTGGTAAGCCTTAGCCACACCACCCCTCTACAAGTGTATGCCTTGTTCCAAAATAGGAAAGATTTCCTTCGTCTCTCGTAAAGCTTAGCATAAAGTAGAATAATTTTTTCATGAAATTATACTTATGCCCTTTGAGTTACAAGCCAAAGTTTGAACTTGTATTTTAATGTTGGGCTTGATTTTTACTATGTGCCTGAGTTGGTTTGCAGAATATTAGTATATTATTTCAAGTAGCCTAGTCTAACTTTATATTAGTACAAAATTTTATTTTACAGAAATATTTTAGAATTAATGTATTAGTAGGAGGAATTAAATAAATATCGACAAATTTGGAGAGAAATGATATTTTAGAGTTGAGAGAATTTTTGACATTTAGGAAAAATAGGTTATTTTAGTATTTCATGTTTAAATATTGAAATACATGTTTGACCAAAAATTTACGGAAGTTACGTGACAATCTTATAGGTTATGAGTAATATTTGTTCAATACAGTTGTGGAAAAAATTCTGAAAAGCTAAAAAGTCTAAGTAAGCAGGGTTCCTATGCTATAGTTTTCATAAAAAGATATGGACTGACGTTGATTTGAGAAAAATATGCATGTTATGTTTTGAAAAGAAAATTTGAAACAACCTCAATTATATGTTTTGCATTACTCATGATGCTTTGTATAAGAAGAAAGTATTTTATGTCATGACTGGTATAAATACAAGCTTATTTTTGACATTTTGTTTATGAGCTGTGCAAAAATGAGCGAATATGAAAATTTGTGCAAAATTATATGACTACGATCTAATTCTATTGTGTTCTGAATATGTTCTATACTCTAATATGATATGATGTGACCTTCTAAAACCTCTAGCATTACGTTCTGTTTCTATTCCATTCTAACCTTACCATGAGTGTTAAATTGTGGCATCTATTCGGGTTGGTACCAATTTTTCTCTTTTCGGTGCACCCACTTTGAAAACAAAGTGATTTTCTGCATGATCTTTTCTTGTGTGCACAATAATGGGAAGATTTCACATTCTGTTTTTGCTCGGTTGGCCGCTAAGGTTTGCACAACCCTACCATAGGAGTTAAACATAGAATTCTGTTCTAATATGATATTTCAGTTTTGCTATGTCTAAAGAATTTTGAATAAAAATATTTTTTAACTTTCACTTTGATATTTTTGATAACATGTTCTAATTCTACATTTTGAAAATAAAAATATTTTGTTATGCATTTTGAATTATATAAAAGCTCATCTTTACATACTAGTATATGTTATCTGCTTAATGAGTTGTTGATAACTCACTCCTTATCTCCACAATATTTTTTAAATAATTTTGATACTTCAGCTAAAAATCAAGAGTAGGAAGTGTTAGCAAGGTTTGATGATAGCAGATGAATAAGTGCCAAATGGTACAAGTATTTATTGGAGAGTCCTATTTAGTAGATTGCTTATTTTATGTTTTTGGTATTTTGAGTCATGGATATTTTCGAGTCTTTGCGGAGATTTTAATTTATTTTATTGAGGTATTTTTTTGGTGTCCATGTAGAGGAATATGGATATTTGTGTTGAACAAATAAGTTAATACTTTTATAAAGTCTCTAGAGTTTATATAATTGTGCTATTGGAGATGATTTTAGGTATCCAGAGCTAACTCTATAGACCTCCTAGATCAGGGCGTTACACTAACAAAATTCAAATTTGAAAAAAACTCATGAACAAAAATTACCTTTCTAGATGCAACAATTAATTATATTTGTAATCGGTGAAAAAAATAATGGAGACAGTATGCATAAGGACAATCTCTCTTTAAGAAATGATGCTTAAAATCCTTTTGATGCCTCGTGCATAGTGCTAGCACTATTATATTCTTGTCTACAAATACTCTGAATTTCAAGACAATGATGAGAAAGAATTGCAAATATTTGACTCTTTAAAGTCAATATTTATGTATCTTTATTATGTATACAACCATCATTGTCAACAAATCTTAAGATAATAGCTATTTATTCTCTCTTAGACTCATTTTGTGCCTTGTCGACAATAATGCAAAACCTAGAATTTCAGAAGTTTTCATGAAATTTATTTCTTACTTTCTTTGCAAGACCTTTTAAAATCTCCGTTTAGATTTTAGAGGTAAAGTATACTTTGAAGATTTATGAGAATTTTTCAAAACAAGCTTTGCAAGTTTTTCATTATATGATAACAAATTTAAACATTTCAAGAAAAGTCACCACGATTTTTGGAATAAGGGGTTTAATCATGAAGTCAAAAAATCCTCAAGATACAAACTATAGAACAACATCAACAGTAAAAACTTACTAATAAGAATTTGTTTTGAGTTTGTGCATTCATTACTTTATCAACTTGCTATGATTATTTTAATTAATTCTCACAAAATTTTACAGCATTATTATAATAAGAGCAATGATCCTCCCTAATATTATCCGAGTGGGCATTATTCTTTCTTTCATTAACCTTTTCCAACTTTTAAATCCTTTGATGGTAAAACCGAAAGAAATGCTGGATTTTATGAATTGACAGAATGAATTCCTTGTATATTCATTGTAGATAAATAGAGTTACAAAGTATGTTCAGTTTACATCTGATAAGATTTGCTAACAAATCTTAGATAAGAATATATTGTCATAGATAGAGCTTAACAACTAAAATAGGATAGAGTTTAACAACTAAGATGGAAACTATGTAGTAGATGGAGTTTATATAGATAGACTTTCAATGCTGCTGCTAGTAATAAACACATCCTTAATATTGAGTGAAGCAGATAACTCTCTCACTAATTTGTGGTTGACTAGAACACTTCAACTCAAGTTGGCAAGATGACTTTATCTCCAAGCCTGATAGTGTAATTGGCATAGACTGATGCTATGTTGTTCCTTTAACAAATACATCCTATCCAAAACATCGAGCTACTTTCATTGTAAAAAGAAAACATGATAAATGGAATGCTACATTCTTTGTTGGAAAATACCCAAACCAAAATATAAATTGTGTGAACCAAGAAGCTGGAAAGTAAAGAGGATATTTTTTTGATATAGAAAAAAGATATTTTGAGAGATATATTTTATACGAACACATTTTCAAATAAGCATGAATTATTTTATCGTGTTGATTGATTGGATAGTCTCACATTGGAAGATGTAATTCTGGATCTCATTGGATAGAAGATATGCCAACCTCTTTAGAGTGAAGCGTGGAAGACAAAAGGAATCTCTTAAGATTCCACCATTAAAAAGTTAAGATTATCTTTTTTTTAGATTCAATCCTTAGGATTTTAGAAGATGCTATGAGAAAGCTAACGTTTTGGTTTTATGATCTAACAATGCATGACTTTTTGGAATGCCAACTTTTTTTGTTTTTGAAGAACGACTCAATAATCTTTAGCTTCGACATTTGAGAACTTAAATTTTCCAAGGCAAACTATAATCTATAACATTTGCATTAAATCACAAATGTCGAAGCTAAAGATTATTGAGTCGTTCTTCAAAAACAAAAAAAGTTGGCATTCCAAAAAATCATGCATTGTTAGATCATAAAACCAAAACGTTAGCTTTCTCATAGCATCTTCTAAAATCCTAAGACATGTGGGCTAAGCATCCTCAAGCCCACTTATTCTAAACTAATAATAGAAATCCTTTTAAACAAATTGAAAGCCTTAATATCTAAAGGCCCTATCTCTAAGTGAAGTCTTCGATCAGGTAGATCAAAGCTAGTTCTCATTCTTTCAAGCCCATCATGAGTGTTGGGCTTTTGCTAGCTTCATCTGCACCAATTTTTGCATTGCTCCCTTGATCTTCGTGGCTCTTAATCTTGTAATTGATCCTTAAGGCTTGGTCCGCCTTGGGGCCCATCATTCCCCCTCTCCTCAAAAGGATTCGACCTTGAATTTCCACCTGGATCAAACAGAAATAGATCAGTAACATTGAAAATAGCGAACACATGATACTTACCTAGAAGTTCTACTAGATATGAAGTATCATTAATTTTATCAAAAATTTGGAAATGTCCATCCAAGCTATTTCTGTCATCAACAGGTAAATGCATTAAATCAAAATGTATAAGTGGATTAAAACCAAAAGCACATTCAAAAGATGAATGAGAAAGAATAGTAGTATGCATGGTTTTCTTATATGCAAACTCTAATAATGACAAATGATACCCTCGTAAACGTTCATGCAACAATTCAATGAATGGAAAATGATACTCCCGTAAATGTTCATGAAACACATCTAAAGTCTTCTTTACACCAAAATGATCACTCCAATTATACGTGATCTCAATGAATGGCAAATAATATTCCCACAAACGTTCATACGACACGTCAATAAATGGCAAATGATATTGCCGCAAACATTCATACATCATGTTAATGAATGGCAAATGATATTCCCGCAAATGTTCATGCAATGAGTCAATGAATGGCAAATGATACTCCCACAAATGATTATGCAACACGTCTAAAATCTTTTTTACACCAAAATGATCACTCCAATTATATGCGACGTCAATGAATTGTAAACCGTGCTCCCTAAAGTGTTCATGTAATATGCCTAAAATATTTTTTATACCAAAGTGACCCAACAAACCACATCCATGCACAAGCAACTCACCTATAAAACTAGTAGGCACACAAAGTTTATTCTCTCCAAATAAATACCAATCTAGTCTATAGCACTTACCAAACGATGTTTTCTCGCGTACTCCATACACACTGGCAAAGTCATTATCATTAGGATGTAATTTCTTATCATATTCAAATCTCAATAACTTTGCATCTAAAATAACGATACGATCATACCTTCTTGCTAATGCACAAGCCACAAAAGTTTCCTTACCATGTGTGTACTTGATTACAAGAGGAAAAATCTCAATACATTCCTCCCACTTGGCATACATTGTAGTCAACTTACCTTGTCATTTCAAGTGTATCAAGGACTCATGTTCTTCAAAGAAAGGTCGGGAAGGGATTATCGCACCTGGCACAAAATCAATATATTGCTCTATCTCTCTAATAGGTGACAATCCACTAAACACACTGCTAGGAATAACAACCTTATATCCCTGCAACAAAGAAACAACAATACTAGGCAAAGGTACGTCAAGGTTAGTATTAAAACTTGCCTTAACATAAAAACTCAATTCTCTCTTTGTTTTTTTTTTCACTTTCTTCACTCTCCTCTTTCTTTTCACTCTCTTTTTTTCTTGAGGTTTCAACCTCACCCTCATTTCTTTCAATCTCTTTTTCCTTTCCACTCTCTTTTCTTTCACTCTCTTTTTCGACATCTTTTTTTGAACTCTCAGCCTCACAATTGTTTTTCAACTCATTCTCTCTTTTTCTTGAAACCTCACACTCATTTTTTTTCTCTCCCATTTTTCTCTCTCTCTCTCATTTTTGGTCTCATTATTTTTTTCTTCCTCAATCTCATTCTCACTCTTTCTTTTCTGATCAATCTCACTTTCTCTCTTTCTTTTTTGATCAACCTCACTTTTCAACTTCAGTTGGTCCTCATGGACCTGTGTTGGAGTTAAAGGAGCAAGTTTGATTGTTTTTCCATCCTTTTCAAAACTGTACATGTTTCTGAACCCATCATAGATCGCTCTCCTACCACACTGCCACGGCCTCCCCAACAAAATATGACCACAATGCATAGGCACTACATCACAAAGGACCTCATCCTTGTACTTCCTAATTGAAAAAGATACCAGCACTTGCCTATTTACCCTAACCTCCCCACAATCATTCAACCACTACAACTTGTATGGTCTAGGGTGTTTCAAGGTAGGTAAATTCAATTTCTCAACTAAAGTAGTGCTAACCACATTAGTACAACTCCCTCCATCAATGATCATACTACATACCTTGCTATTGATGTGGCATCTAGTATGGAAAATGTTCTCTCTTTGTTGTTCTATATCATCCATCTTAATTTTTGTATTGGGAGCATGCCTAACAACAAGTGACTCGCCATACTCTCCATTCTTATCGTACCCATTCTCAATACTAGGCTCACGTCTTCTCTTATCTCTCACAATTTGTAGATTTCTAATCACTACACCTTGTTGATCCATCCTATTTCTCATTTCTCCCAACTTCAAATTTAACGTTTCAAACTTTTGTTGCATGGACTGCAACACAAAAAATGAGTTATCTACCATCTCCTTTGGTGATGAGTCATTTTTATGAGACATCATATGCTCTGCACAAAAAAGAATGTTAGAGGAAAAAATACCTCACATGCTCCCTTACGTGTTTACACTCAAATATGGCACTTCACTCGTGTTTCACTCTTAATTGGCTTTTTCCCGATAATGATCTCACACTCTCTTGCCTTTTACCTCAAGAGTTTTCCCACTCAAGTTCTTTAAGAACTAATTGAACTCAATCAAGAAAATACAACCTTGTTTTGCTCCAACTAGTAATTAGGTCCAAGAAACAAGAATAAAAGAAAACACGGAAGGAATAAAATGACCCGAGACTCAAGGAATTTATACGTTGGAAAGAGTAATTACGAAACAAGGTACCAACTAGAAAGATATATTCAACCCGTTTGAAGATAAGGCTTAATCAATAACAAAGCACTCAATTTCACATGGCAAAGTATTTCATCCCAAAATACTTCTCTCCTTTCTTTTTTTTTTTTTGAATTTGTTTTTTCGAATTTTCTTTTCTTTTCCTTTCTTTTCTTTTCCTTTCTTTTCCTTTTTTTTCCTTTCCTTTCTTTCCTTTTCTTTTTTTCTCTTCTTTTCTCAACAATTCAACCACAAACAGAAATATCCAATTGTGATCATCAAACAATTGAATTCAAACACATAAAAATTGACAATGAATAGAAGGGAATGAAACCCTAGAAATTACAAACCCTAGATGGTGCAAACTTTTGGCAGCCCTCAAACAAGCAATTTAGCCACCCTATGATGATGAACATGAAACCCAAAAGATAGAATAAATTGGCAGCCCTAGGAAAAAGAATTTCTGCAACTTTTTTTTTTTCAACCCTAGAACAATGAAGCCCTAAATTAACAATACGATAAAAAAAAGATAGAATCAGACCTGATTGGAAACCGAGCTCTGATACCAAATGATGTGAACCCAATCGACTCGCTTTGAGACCCAACAACAATATTGGAAAAACAACCCAGGAAAGCCAAACTCAAGTCTATGGATGGGGAGTTTAGACCCGTTGGGAACTCGTTTCAAGAACCTAAATTATATTAAAATTTAGACCCGTTGAAATCCCGTCTCAAGAACCCAAATTACAAAGAGGAACGCCACAAAGGTTGTGATTTACCTTTGATAAGTTCAAGAGTTCAATTAAGAACAAGAGGAGAAAACTCACTCACAATTAAAATTCAGAATAATAGTCTAAACCTTGGAGGGGCTGGTTACATCTTTAAATACCCTTCCCAAAACATAATAAAACCCTAGACTAAAATTTGTGACCCTACTCTCAAAAATGCCCTTCAGTGAACAGTAGCCGCGCGGTACTGTAGCATGAACAGTGTCGTGCTATAGTACTTCTAAACCCTAGTTTAAAATAAAATAATATCTTTCCAAATAAGCCCTTGGCCAAAATACAAGGCCTTCCCAAAAACCCTGGTTCATTAGAAATAAGACATGTGGGCTAAGCATCCTCAAGCCCACTAATATAAACTAATAATAGAAATCCTTTTAAACAAATTAAAAGCCTTAATATCTAAAGGCCCTATCTCTAAGTGAAGTCTCGATCAGGTAGATCAATGCTAGTTCTCATTCTTTCAAGCCCATCATGAGTGTTGGGCTTTTGCTAGCTTCATCTGCACCAATTTTTGCATTGCTCCCTTGATCTTCATGGCTCTTAATCTTGTAATTGATTCTTAAGACTTGATCCGTCTTGGGGCCCATCAGAATGTTAGTTGAGCAAACTCTCTATATAAGTTCCACTCAAGCCAATGACAAGCTGCTAGTTGAGTGAACTTTGTGTGTGTAATTAGCTCGAGCGATAGTCAAGTAATGCCAACACATAATTTTACAATAACAATCCCCCCTAGTATTTCTGTGATAAAATCTCTGAGCTATACATCTAATTGGCTAATCGTTACAAACCACTCACTAAGATTTTACAATTGCAGGTACAAATAATCAAGATAAAGCAAGTATCTTTAAATTTTTTGAAATCACTAACAAACAAGTAAGCGCACCAATAGCAGATACATAAAATAAATAGTCATATGGGTTAAACAAATGTCTGCCAAACATATCAATTTAAAAAAACAATTACTCAATAAAGATAAAGTATTATCAATTAAGTCCATCAATCTAAATCAGCCAAAGATATCATCATGACAAGGATTAAAATTAGAGTTGATAATGTCAATAAAATGTGCTTCCCTATACCAAAATGTAACACTGTCCCTAACTTCAATGTCTCAAATAATCACTCCCCTAACGATAAAAATAACTCCCTTGTTTTGTCACAAAAAGATAAAGGGTCCAACTCCGTAGCAATAGTCTAATCATTATTGTGCAACGTCCGTAGAGCTTGAATACTCTGGTCCAGCTGATCCAAGCATCATACAACCATCTGCTCACAACGATTAATGTTGGTGTTCATATGAATCATATGATCGAGCACCACCTTCAATGCTAACTCTATGAAAACAAGGACGATCAATGTAAAGGGTACAACGAGAGTAGAACTAAGAGAAGCAGATGACCTACTAAATGTAGAACCAGGACCAAGGCCAAGACTATGGGCAACACCTTGAATGTGAGTGCGACCAATAAGCTTTAAGTGTAATTTACACATGAGGTGAGATAAAAACGGCCTGGTGACTAGCAACTCTAGTGATAAGACACGCAAATGCTAAACTCATATGATTTTTTAGACTGAAATGCCTCAAGGATAACTCGACATATGTGACTCCTCAAATCAGTAGGAATGTCACTGATCAAGGAAAGTACATGCAAACTCTCTCTGCCACGAGATCACTTTGATGTGGGATAGGATATAGATTTGTGCACAAGACCTTATTGAGAACTAAGTGCTCTAGAGTAAAGTCTACTGTGAGAATGACATCCACAGAAACTAGGAAACAGAGCGTCCCTACTAAGGCTAAAGGAGTCAGAGTACGGATAAGGAGAATTGGCTACTTGGGTAATCGAAGGAAATTATATAACAATCCATGAGTGACTTGAAACTGTATATTCCAAAGACTAACTCCAAAAGAGTTATCATCTACCAAATAACATGGAAATTAGAGTAGAGATCCCAAAACAACTTTGTAGAAGCAGAAGGATGGTCAATGGTCAAAGAAAACCACGGCCGAGACTCAAAGATACGAGGGAAAAGAGTTTCGTAAAGCTCACCTAGGGCAATGTTACGCTTTACGATGGGACTGTAGTGAGAGAAATTGTTCTAGTAGAGCTCCCTCGCGTGAGTCTTTTGGGAGGGCAAACATGCAGAGATATCACATGCACACATAGCAAAACAAATTAACATTGAAATATGTTACATGTTTGACTCTTTGATTGCATACCTAAGAGACTCAAAGTGTAACCTAAATATGCCTAATGCATTAATGGAACCCAAGTTTGAACTATGTGGCAATGACTCACTAATTGACACCAAGGGAATGCATGAATGTTTAGAGGGAATAAATAATGAATGAGGCAACAACCCAAATCAAAATTGATGTAGGTTTGACAACCCAAGTGTACCAATGACCAAAATTGGCCCCAAAATGAACCACACCTGAATAAGTCACATATTGACCCCAAAATGATACATGAACACAATTTAGGTTGTGAGACATGTGCACACTAGCTAAACAAACCAAACCCATGTAAGAAAGAAGACAACATGTATCAAAAATAGGATATACAAGTCATTTGGGCCTTTTCTCAAACACATGGTGCACACATGATGCAACTATACATGAATGAACAATAAGCATGTATGAATTCATGCCTTAATACCCAAAAGAATAGCTATGACCACTAGAGAATGTAAATGATGCTCATTTGACCAAACATACTCCAAAAATGCAAATTTATGCCCTACCCAAAAAATCTCCAAACATCATTCGAAAACCCACAATTGAAATTAAGAAATTCTTAACTATGCATATGCAAGGATCTCTTAATGTGTTGTGGAGATGAAGCTAAGATAAAAACTTGATTGAAGGAAGAGAGAAGATTCAATGTAGGTGAAAGTAAAGTAGGATGCATGCAAGGTTCTAAAAGGATAAAATGGTGAGGTGTAGATAATGACGCTGGAGTGAGGAGTTTTAATCAAATTTTTGAAGTTTGCTTGACTAAAGAGTGGGAAGTGTTGAGAAAAAATCAAACGTATGCTCAGTTTGAAGCCATTAAACAAAAACCCAAGATTTTGACAGAAGAAATTAATGAAGCTAATCTTAGGAACTCAATAAAAATACCAAATGATGGTATTATACTTCAATAGAACACACAGGTAGCAAAAACACGATATTACTTGTAATAAAGGCATGCGTGTGAATAGAGTCATACTCAATCAAGAAGTAAAAGACTTGAGTGACTTGAGCGGAGTTGGTGTAGTGCCCCATCCCTCATGAAGACTAGGTGAGGTTCCTTGGGATCGAGGATATTAGTTGATCGATCACACCTGAGAGGAAATTTAGGTGTATAGTAATCCGTAGTGAAGTAAATGTGTAAGGTATTTGGTTTATGATATTGCGGTGAAATTTAAACAAAACAGATTGTGGGGACAACATTAACAATCAACTACTAGAATATTAAACTTCATAGACACCATTAACCTACATCATGTTTGCCACCATAAGTGGAAAACTAATTACAAAGGAGTTCCAAGCTCAGCATTGTACATCGTACGAAAGGCACAAGGTAGCTACAACGAGTACTGGAGCTAAGATGGGTCCTAATCTCCTTAATTAGGACTCGAGCATGATTGACTCTTTTTCCTCAGGCATCATACTAGGGTGTACACTTGCATATAAGTCTATGGTCCCGAAAATGAAACCATAGATAGGTTAGAATCGTATGAATATGCAGAATTTTATGATATAATAAAAAGCTTCAAGTTTTTTGGATGAATAGTAACCTTTCTAGAGAGCGCAATGTTGCATCTGATTCAAACAACTGTCAAATCGCCATGTAGGATGTCTAAATTCACTTAGGATCAATAGAAAACTTTTTATTTGGACACATGGCATAATCCTAGCCATCAACTTGGAAACCCTAGGACACTTGTCAAAAGGAGGACAAAGTGTGTAAGAGATGGAGTGTGAATCAAGCTTGTCATCATGCTCTTTTACACCAATCACTATTCTATCAAACTAAATCAAAAGAGAGTTTCAATTATAATGAAACCTCAAATCCTTGAAGGTCAACCAAAACCCCCAAACCCTTTAAGGTAATTGAAATCCTAAATGGCTCCCAAACCCTAAACATATTGGTTTGTAACTAAGTGTTCACTCACTTGGTTTAGTCATTTCCACAAATAACCAACACTCAAACACACACTCTTAAACCCTCATCCACTCTCTTAAATCTTGGTAATTTCATTTGACCAAGAAAAGTTACATTTGTACCAAACTCTAATTGAAACCCTAACTATATCCCAAATGAAACCCCATTCACTTAGCCCCTTTTTGGTCTATCCAAAAGCACCATTCGTCCCAAGCTTCTTCAACAAGTTTTCTCCCCCTTGCAAGGCCATACTATGGTTTTCATGCCACCTCACTTGTTGTCCCAAATAGTGCCATTTATGGCCACTAAAACAAGCAACACTCAAGCCTCACCCGCTCGACTTACAATAGTAGAAAAACAATAGACCTTCCATTAGTTTTCTCTCCTCTTTTCACAAGCCACCCTCACTTAAAACTTCACTCACTCAACCACCAAGTCATCCCCTTCATCTATAGCCAACGCCACTTTCATTTCTCCTCCACACTTGGTCACTTTTTTCATTTGCTTTCCTTGAGAGAAATTGAGAGAGATAGAGAGGATTTATGGGTGTTTTTGCATGCTTAATTCCAGCCCCTTGTGGGTATTTTCTTTGACTCTAATATCTTCCATTTTTTTTATTATTGAGTCTAGTTTAGTAGGGTATGTGTTGGTAAATTTCTCTTGGAGATTTGATTGAAGAAAATGGGTGTTGATGGTGGAAAGGTTTGGTTATGATGATTGTGATGAACTTTGGAAGTTTTATGAAATTTTAATGACATGTTGGGAAGATATTGGTTTGATGAAGTGTTAACATGATTATATGCAAGTTACGGTTTGATTCAAAGCATATTAGGATTTTTTTAAAATAGTTTTGCATGATCTTTGAAGTGGTAGAAACTTATTAGTTCAAAACAGTTTCTAGTTTGGTTTAGGTTGTGGTTTTAGCTTTAGGATTTTGATTCTATAACCATGATTATTAATCTTGTTTTTAAAGTTTAGATATATGGGTTAAAAATGAGTTTTTATAATTTTATAACTTAGGTCTTTGTTGGATTTTTGAAGAACATGCAAGAGTGAGTTCAAGCATAAACTAAAGGCTCTTAGATTCAATGTTGATTTTAATGAAATATCTGTCGTGAAATATTGGATTAAATGCGTATATCTAGTTAAAACTTGAATGTGAGTTAAATGGTTGTATTCTTTCAACATTTATTTCATGAAAATCAAGGATCTACTCACTTTGTTTCTAGCCCAAAAGCATGCATGTTAGTTTTTAGGTTTCTATGCAAACCAATTGTTCTATTTCTTTTTATAATATAATATACCATGTCAGCTATTACTGCTACATGTTATTTAGTTACATGCTATGAATGCCATGTCATAAGCATTGAGTATGTCATGAAACGTTTCTAGGTCATGCATGAGTTTTTTATTTTATCACGATCCCAAGTATTAGGATAGGGAGTTATCCTAGTGAAACTCTTATGTCCACTCTAGAGTGCTTAAATTGGATGTGGAATCTCCTAAGTTGATGAAGTATAGTCAACAAGTTTCAAATGAAACCTAAGCAAATGATTTTTGAAGTGAAATCAAGCACCCAATGCCAGTGGTACCAAACTATACTTTTACAAGTACAAGTTATCATAACGTATTCATAGCTGGTGTAGGAGCCTGTGATATGATGTGGTATCCGATAGGAGCACATGGCCCTTGGGGAGTAATGGACTATCTATTTTCAAGTACACAAACATGTATATGTAACAAGGTCATGTTCATGTCAAGTCACGTTATGTTTATATCAAGCAATGTTACGTTCACATCAAAGTTATGATTTTCCATGTCATGTTACATTCAAGTCATATCATGCATGTGCAAGTCCATGTCACGAAGCATACATATCATATTACTATCATGTATGCCTATTTATATTGTTGTTAATGTAGGAGCTTTACATGCAAAGATTCTATAAATCTCATTTAGTAGTCCCAATTATCATTCCTCTCATAATGATAGATGATATGACAGAGGACCGGGGATCAAAACGTGGCCTGCTGGATGAGGTTAATTAGGCCATAAAGGACGCTCAAGGAGCTTGTGTAGTTGGTGCTCCAACTTTTGGAGTCCATTTTGGCGCTTATAACTAAACTGTGTGAGGAACTTGGTGTTTAGTGTAGCAGTTTGTATTTTATGTCTATACTTATGAAGTCTTGTCTCTAGTACATGCTTTGATTTCAGACTTGTTGGATAAATTTGGGGTATGTGGATATTTATGAAAATATATTATATTTTGGGATTTAGCATTATGGTACATTAAGTATTGCACAAAAACAAATTATCCGCTTCCAATAATGTATGCATGAACGAGTGTATGTAACCTTGTGTTGCATATCCCGACGCTTTAAGTTCTGTCAAATCCCAAGCAAAGTTTGGAGGTGTCACAATAATGCTACTAAAGATGCTATGAAATTTTTTATGTAAATACTAAAAGAATAGGTATATGCATGGCGAGAAATCACCCTATTGGGACATTTTCCTTTCTTTTTGCAAGACAGATTAATTTTTTTTTAAAAAAAAAAAGAAAGAAGAAGAAGACATTAGTAATATCATGGCAAGGAGTTACCCATCTCCATATAAGTAGAAAACCTATAAAAACAAGTATACAACCAATTTCAACCAAGTAACATTCTTTCACAGCACGGTTGTTCATCGCATAGATACTTGCTTATAGGCTTTGCACATAGGCACACACACTTGCTCATAGGTACACACTTATAAAAACTTGTTGCACCAGATATGCTGCTCTACCCGACCAACGGACTCGAAGAAACCAACACATGATACACTGGAGGATCCCTTATCTTGACTATCAGTTGAGGCCAAATACAACTTCGTTTCACCCTACTCCTTATGAGTCATTCTTTTTCTTGTGTGATGTATGTGGTAACACTTTGCGGAATGGCCCTAGGGAATTCTTTGTCGGGTACCATGAATAGAGACTCACGCTGACTACACACACACACACACACACACCGATAATAAGGGTTCCCACACAAGGTCTCATCATCAGGTATAGAAAATAGTTAAAACATTTAAAGTATCGAAAATCAGTGAGTAAACATAGTTAGAAACATAGCGCTTGAAATATTTATTTATGCTTATAGAATGTGGGAGAAGTTACAGAAATAATGCAATGCCTCATACACACAATAGTCACCCAATATTATCCATAAGTATCATAGAAGCTAACTTACCTTCATACGTCGAAATGTGTCTCATTGTCTTTCTGCTCCTTGCTTTCTGCAATAGTTGTCTTTTCGAGCTCCTTAGTGAATAAAGACTCACAAGTGAAATCTTGTCCCATGTCTAGATTATTTAAGTAAAGTGGGATTGTCAGATATTCTTTCTAACGTATCTTTGACTCCAAGTATTCTTGGATAGGAGTCCATCAAACTTGTCTTGTCATACTGTAGGATGATAGAGATAGGTGACCAAAGTCTGGTCCGAACGCCCTACAGTCTGTCAACTCCTCAGCCCTTCCTTGACTGAGGGTTCTCCACATGGCTTAGGGCCATACTTCTGAATCCTGACGGCATGACTTGTCGTGCCTTCACCTTTTATTATAAAGCCACACTAAATATGACCTTTTAGATGGAGTGTAGGCTTCTGTGTAGGGTGCTAACACGTTTTTGAGTCTTTCCATGTTATTTTGGAAAGTTCCCATGTATGGTTGTGTCAATTCTTGACCGTTGCTCCTCTTGGGTGAGTGCTCCTATCTCAACATGGGCGGGTAGTTTGTATCTTGCTCGAGTTCATTAGTCCCTTTAACTCCTCATTCTCATCCTCACTATAGGAAACTTTTCTAGCTTGCCTACCATGGTTAAGAAGCTCATCTCCATCTTGCTCTGAGACATGTCAGTTGGCCTCTCACAAGGTGCTTGTTCATCCAAATGTTGGATAAGCTGAACTTTGTTTCTCCTACTGTTGATTCCTTAGACCATTTGAGTGTTTTTCATCTTTGCCTTTCCTTAAACTCCCTGAGTGGTTTATCCCCTTTTGCATTAGGCTGGGCCCTCACATCCTCCCCTCATTATAAAGAATTTCATTCTCGAAATTTAGTAAGAGCTCTACCTTGTCTTGTCCTCTCAAGGAAGGCGAGTTCAGATGGGGGGACCTATCGATGCCTCTGGTAGCCTTCGACTACAAATGAGGCTTTCCCTTAATCGTGTTAGCAGGCTGATCTTCATCATTTAGGGTCAAGACATGAGATGACTCCTCATGTCTCCTTAGTCTTCTTCTTCAACCGTGTCCGTTGGTGAATCCTCACCCTTGCCCTTATCTTGCTTATCACATTCCGACATCATCCTCTTCCCTTATTTTCATGCTGAACTCATGCCATTGTGATCTATGATTTCAGATACTAGACCCCTGGCCTTTCGAGCACTCTCCTCGTCTCGACGACGTTCCTTCTTTATCCATCGTTGTTCAGCCTTTCTCATTTCTTTCTCATGCCTTTGTTCTATGAATCGTTGCATGACTTCGGGAGGCATGGTTGCCTTCCTGGCAGTTCTTTTCTCCCACACCATTTCATCTTCCAAGGGTTATGGATTTGAGTTGAAGGTTTATGGAAAATGATGACCTATTTATAGCCACATCCTTCCCCGTGCATTTACCATCTTACCCTTTGCTTGTGCGTTACAGCTCATAAATGGGCTCAAATAAATATGAGAATTGCTCTTGCGTAACCCACTCACTTTCCCATTTAAACTTCTTCTTTCCCACACCCCCCCCCTTTGCACCTTTACCAAGGGTAGGACCTTAGACCTTAATTTATTTTATTTCTTATCTACAATATGAACATGCATTCTTCGTACATTAGATTCGGTTGCAATTGAACTAGACCTAGTTCAATTACCTGAGGTTGTTGGTTCCAAAAACTTCTCCGAAGTGATGAAACGTGAAACACGTGAATACGTTTTGTGATATCCCCATTTTACATGTATTTTTATTGAGTGATTTTATTTAAATTATTATAATTAGTGATTTTCTTATTTTAAATTAAAGGTGATTTTTGCAATATTATTTTATGATTTTTAAGTGGTTAAATTATTTTAACGTGCTTTCTTGCTATTTATTATTATATTATATTTTAATTGCTCTTTAATTTAAATTAATTTATTTTTGGGCTTTAAAATTATTGTGTTTTTTAATTTTGTTATTTTATTTTATTTAATCACTTTGTTTAAATTATTTTATTTAACTTACTAGTTTGAAAATAATCTTCGTTGGATCAGTTTCGTAACCCAAGTTGTAAGGGTTGGATTTCACTTCTTTCGTTCCCTTTTTCTTTTCCCCTTTTTCTTTTTCTCCTCTTTTTTCTTCTTTCTATTTCTTCTTTCTTCCCCTGCACTTCTCTCCTGCGCGACCCAGCCCCCACCCCCTCTCTCCGTCTGTTTTTTGTCCACCTAGTGCACCGCCGTGCATCGCTTGTGTGCCTCACCGCCCCTCCCATTTGGTTCCTCACCGGCTGGCAACCCTCCCCTTCCATTTTGAGGCCACCTAGTGCCGCCGTTAACCACCACGAACTCCTCTAAGCAGCACGGCTTTTGGGCCATTCTTCCGTTGTCGCTCCACCTCCGGCCACTTCATCACCGACCTCTTGCCGGCCTAACCCACCCATTTCCAGCTCCAATCCATTGCCGGAGCAACTACCACAAGCTAAAATCCGATTTGGCCTTTTTGGCCTTTCACCGCCGTTTTTATTGCCACCCACGGCCAACCACCACTTTCACTAGTTTCACAAACACCTCTAAGTCATTCCCTATCAATCTCAAGTCTTAGTTTGTTCCCATTCAAAAGTGGATATTTTATGACCCACGCCCACAGTGTATTTTACATTGTTACCTTACTTTTTCGCCACCTTTTGCAGCTCTTTGATCCTCCAGAAATTATTTTATAACGCTGTAAGTATTTTCCGAACTTCCTTTAAGATTTAAATATATTTTTATTTTAATAATAATTTGTGATTGGTTATTTGTGCCGGACTGAGTCTAAAGAGTCAGGGGTCCGTTGGATTAGAGGACGTAGTTGTATATATATAATTGTTTGCAATTGGAAATTGTTGTTGCTGGTTATTTTTAGTATCTTGTCATAAGCATTGCATAGTGCATGCATGTTCATGTTTGAAAAGGAAAACTGAGTTTTCATATAATTGCATGCATGTACATGTGTTGGAAATTGAAAATTGGGGTTTCAAGCGAGAAATTATTTTTGGGTATATTTGAACGATTAGATTGACTGATTTGTGTTAGAGGTACTGTCAGGATGGTGGTAGAGTCCCGCCTGTGATTCCCGCCTACGGTGCACTCGTAGGGATGGTGGTAGAGTCCCACCTACGATTCTCGCCTACAGACGGACTTATAAGGATGGTGGTAAGCAAGGACAGTGGTAGAGTCCCGCCTGTGATTCCTGCCTATGGTGCACACCTAGGGATGGTGGTAGATTCCTACCTGTGATTCCTGCCTACAGTGCTCTGATGGTTTGGTTAATGGGTCATTTTCTGGAAAAAGTGCGAGATTGGATTTTTGGGTCATTATCTGGGATAATGGCGAGGAAATGTTTTTAAATGAAATTTTTTGGGCCAAAATGTGATTTTTGGCATGAGTTGGAAAGGATTTATTTTTGGAAAGTTTTATTTTTAGATCTTATGCATATGACATCATGTTCATGCATATTGTTGTTACTTAATGTATTTTTTATCTTGTGGGCTGTTTGGGCTATTACTTAATTGCGGTACCATTTTTGATACCATAGATTTTGATGCAGATGACGAGGAGGCTGAGCCCGAGGAGGCAACTCTGCCGAAGGACTGATTGGAGTTTTGCTTGTATTATTTGGAAATTATTTCTTTGCCTTTAAATTATGTATTTTGATTTTATGATGTTACTGGAAATTTGTAATATTTTTAATACGTTTGTGTTTAAGCGAGTTTGTCTTTTAAACAAATTCTGGTACTTAGTCGACTGACTTTATTATTCTGTTGCGTTATTTTTTGTTATACACTTTCGTTTGCGCACACACTTAGCACTTAATGATGAAATGTGTGACCCGTGTTGTCATCATCCCGACGCCTCAATTTCCACGTGTTCGTACGTGGGAGTTGGAGGCGTCACACCTTCATACTCCGTAGGCAATCAAACTCAATACACCACCGGGCCAACACTTTCGATCACTTGGTAAGGTCCAATATATCTTGGTCTCAACTTTCCTTTTAGTCCAAACCTATTAATGCCCTTGATTTGGGATATTTTAAGGTACACCCAATTGTTTTCTTCAAATGTTAATTCTTTCCTCCGAGTGTTGGCGTAACTCTTTTGTCTACTTGGGGCAGTAGCCATTTTTGCCCGTATAAGTTAGTGTTGCCCAGATGACTAACATAAGAGGGGGGGTGAATTGAGTTGTATTTAAAAAAATAACAATTATAAATCAAATATACAATATAAAATATAAACAAAATATGAAATAGCAATAAATATAAAGAGTAAGAGTAAGAGAGAAGCAAACTCAGTATGTTAACGAGGTTCGGCCCCACTGCCTACGTCCTCGCCTCAAGCTACCTCTTGAGGATCCCCGAATTCACTATTCAATCTCCTTCAGGTGGAGATAGAAACCTATTACACCTTTGAACAACACCGCTACAAAGGATCCGTGTAGAACACCCTCTACACTTGCAATCACCTTACACGTGGTGATTCAACGATTCCCTGTGTAGAACACTTTCTACACGCACAAGGGTTGTACACACCCTTTTACTGATACAAGAATTGATAGTGGGTAGGATATCAGAAAACACTCCTCAATGAGTGAAATAAGAACAATACAAGCACAAACTATATCTCTCAAAATGAACAAGGGTTAAGGCTCAATGCTTAGAGAAGAGAGAATGAAAGCTTTGAATGAGAGTTGTATGCTCTTGGTGTTGTGAATGTGAAGCTCTCAAATGATCTATTTATAGGCATATGAGACTTCATATTCAAATTTAAAAAGATTCACATGTCAAAAACATCATCATTCATTTTTCAAAAATTTCAAACCTAATCTTTTTACTTTTTGCATATGACAAAAGGAGCACACTTTGCTTTTCAAAAATTTCAAACCTAATTTTTTACTTTTTGCATATGACAAAAGGAGCACACTTTACTTTTCAAAATATTCAAACAAAGGCATCTTCCTTTTGCATAAGTCAAGAAAAGCATCAATCACTTTTGAAAATATTCAAATAAAACATGCACATGTGAAAGATGACAATCAATCATCTTTAATATTTTCAAAGTTCAAACCTTTAATCATGGCATGCACATGTGAAAGATGACAATCAATTATCTTTCAAAATTTTCAAATTTAATTTTCAAAATATTCATGCACATGTGGAAAATGTATTTTAATGCTTTATGATAAAATATTAATTTTTGAGCCTTAATCCTAATTTCGAATTTTAAGAGATTTACAACATTTCTCTATGACTTTAATGTGAACTTGTTTCCTTCTTGCTCATGCTTGGTTCCTTGATGTGCTTGACTCCATTGTGTGGACAAATTGAGCTTGAGACTCCTTCATTCTTTGAATTCATTTGTTATCATCAAAATCCATGTGTAAATATATAATTACACAAAACTTGAAACCTTAGGTTCAACAATCTCCCCCTTTTTGATGATGACAAATACTTGATAGAACCTGAAGCCTGTATTAATACTTAAGCTCCCCCTGAGAATGTGCGTTAGTTTTTCAAGCAAAAATATAAATATAATTCCAAGCATATATAACAAGTTTAGCAATTTAAACAATGTTAATGTTCTAGTCTAAAACTTCTCCCCCTTTTGGCATCATTAAAAAGGATCGGCAGCAAGTAAATAGACTGAAGAAAACGGTGCGTTAAAATACACTGTAGATAGTTGAAAAAGAGAATAATTGGATCCGTCCGTGACCCGACAAGTGTGGCTGGAGATTTGAAAAAATCGCCTGATGTTGTTGACAAACGAGATTGAAGGCTCCGAGTTTCTAAAAAATGTCATTTTCACCGAACGGAAAAAAAACATTACTCTTTGACTTGGATGATAGCTCGTCTTGTTCTTTATGCTATCTCTATAAAAGCAGTCTTAAAGTTCATCCAATCCGCATCAAGTTTTCTTCTTATCTCTATAACTCATCTGCATTCTTTCTACATTCTCGCTTTAAGTTTTTTAATTCTTCTCTCCATGGCTCATTCTTCTAACATTCCTCTAGATGCATCCATGAGGTATTCTACACCTCAATCTCCTGTCCTTTCTGCAGCTACCATTGGTGCCATGTTGCAGCAAGAAAATAATAGTATGGCTAATAAGTCAGACTCCGATGCTATCTACGACTTGGTGAGTCTCGGAACTCGCTACTCATCCTCTATTGTTGCTTTTTCCCAGCGGGTTCAAGCCAAAAACCATGAGGTTGAAAAGCTTAAGGAACAAATTGTTGTACTTCAACGAATTGTTCAAGAGTCTCACACAAGGGAAGGAATCCTTCGGCAGAAGAATAAAAAGTTGAAATCTCTATTGGATTCTTCATTCCGCTTGCCAGTTCCCATGAATAGGGATGACATGATATTGTATGAAGAGAATGAGCGTCTCAAACATGAGGCTAAGAACCTCAAGTTTATGTAAAAGTATTTAAGAAAAATCTATCTATTTTTATGAATTTTGATCTGTCTTTTAAGAGATATTCATAATATGCATCATACCTATTTCTCTTCTAATCATAGATAATCTATCTTCTGGTAAAGGTTTTGTGAATATATCTGCTAACTGATCGTGTGTGTTTGTGAACTCTAGTACTATATCGCCTTTTTGCACATGATCTCGAAGAAAATGATATCTTATTTCAATATGCTTAGTTCTAGAATGTTGTATTGGGTTCTTTGAAAGATTTATAGCACTTGTATTATCACATTTGATTGGAATGTGATTATACATGAGTTTAAAATCTTCAAGTTGTTGCTTCATGTAAAGAACTTGAGCACAACAACTACCCGCAGCAACATATTCTGCCTCAGCAGTAGATAGTGCAACAGAATTTTGTTTTTTACTAAACCAGGAAACTAATGCATGACCTAAGAAGTGACATGCTCCACTAGTGCTTTTTCGATCTATTTTACAACCAGCATAATCTGCATCTGTGTAGCTGATTAGATCGAAAGATGTGTGTTTAGGGTACCATAACCCTAGGTTAATTGTACCACTAAGATATCTAAGAATGCGCTTAACTGCAATTAAATGAGATTCTTTTGGAGATGATTGAAAACGTGCACATAAACACACACTGAACATAATATCTGGTCTACTGGCTGTCAAATATAATAAGCTACCAATCATACCTCGATATACTTTCGAGTCAACTGTCTTACCGGATTCATCTTTATCAAGTTTAGTAGATGGGCTCATTGGTGTTCCAGTTTCCTTAGCACCTTCCATCCCAAACTTCTTCAGCAATTCCTTAATATATTTTGATTGATTGATGAATGTCCCACTTTTTACTTGCTTAATTTGCAATCCGAGAAAGAATGTAAGTTCTCCCATCATGCTCATTTCAAATTCATCCTGCATAGTCTTAGCAAAAACTTGACACATATTTTCATTAGTAGCACCGAATATTATATCATCAACATAAATCTGAACCAAAAGAATATCATCATTTTCGTATTTAATGAAAAGAGTTGTGTCGATTTTTCCTCTTGAGAAACCTTTTTTAATCAAGAAACCACTGAGTCTCTCGTACCACGCTCTAGGAGCTTGTTTGAGTCCATATAGTGCTTTTGTGAGTTTGAAAACATGATTTGGAGAAATATGATTTTCAAAACCTGGAGGTTGCTCAACATATACCTCTTCATTTATAAAACCATTTAAGAAAGCACTTTTAACATCCATTTGAAAAAGTTTGAAATCTTTATAACAAGCATATGCAAGTAGCATTCGAATAGCTTCTAATCTTGCGACTGGTGCATATGTCTCATCATAATCAATTCCTTCTTCTTGATTGTAACCTTGGGCTACAAGTCGAGCCTTATTTCTAGTAATGACTCCGGACTCATCTTTCTTGTTTCTAAAAACCCATTTTGTTCCAATAATAGTATGATTTTTGGGTTTAGGAACAAGTGTCCAAACATCATTTCTTTCAAATTGATTAAGCTCTTCTTGCATAGCTAGAATCCAAGATTCATCAAGAAGTGCTTCATCAATATTTTTAGGTTCAATCTGAGATAAAAAAGCAGTATGATTGCAAATATTTCTAAGAGATGATCGAGTGCTTACACCTTGTGAAGGTTCTCCCAGAATTTGTTCCACTGGATGATCTTTCACAAATTTCCACTGTTTGGTTGCATCTCGTATTAAATTTTGATGATCTTTCCTGATGTCTCCATGTTGGACTTCCTCTATTGTGTTCTCTTTGTTGAGATTGAGACTTTCTGTATTATTTATACCTCCTGTTTCTTCATCAATGGATTTCTTGGAGAGTAGAGAATTAGATTCATCAAATACTACATGCATAGATTCTTGTACAGTTAAAGTCTTTTTATTGAATACTCTATAAGCTTTACTATTTGTAGAATACCCGAGAAAAATACCTTCATCCGATTTTGCATCAAATTTGCCTAAATTATCCCTGTCATTCAAAATAAAACATTTGCATCCAAATACATGAAAGTAACCAATGTTGGGCTTTTTCTCATTCCAAAGCTCATAGGGGGTTTTATCTAATTTAGACCTTAACATAACTCTATTTATAACATAACATGCAGTACTTACCGCTTCGGCCCAAAAATAACTAGGCAAGTTGTTCTCATTAAGAATTGTTCTTGCCATCTCTTGAAGAGATCTATTTTTCCTCTCTACTACCCCATTTTGTTGAGGAGTTCGAGGAGCAGAAAAATTATGCACAAAACCATTTTCATCACAAAATGTTTCAATATTTTTATTAACAAACTCTTTTCCCCTATCACTTCGGATACTTGAAATAGTATAGCCCTTTTCATTTTGAATTCTCTTGCATAACTTGGTAAAAGCATTATGTGCCTCATCTTTATGAGCAAGAAAGATGACCCAAGTATATCTAGAGAAATCATCAACAATAACAAAAGCATAATATTTTCCTCCTAGACTTGCAACTCTATTTGGTCCAAAAAGATCCATGTGTATCAGTTGCAGTGGTCTAGTAGTGGAAATATATTTCTTGGTTTTAAAAGAAGTTTTTGTTTGTTTACCAAATTGGCATGCATCACAAATTTTGTCTTTAAGAAAATTTGCCTTTGGTAAACCTCTCACAAGATCATTTTTTGAAAGTTTGGAAATAAGTTCCATGTTGGCATGACCTAGTCTTCTATGCCATAACCAATTAGTTTCATTTTGTACTGAAAAACAAATAGCATCTTGTGAGGTAATTTCTTCAAAATCGATTGTATAAACATTATTACTTCTAAAGGCAGTAAAACAAATGTTATAATCATGATCATTCAAAATAATGCACTTATCCATTTTGAAAGTAACTGTAAATCCTTTATCACATAATTGACTTATACTCAAAAGATTATGTTTTAGACCTTCAACAAGTAGAACATCTTCAATTATGAGAGAAGATTTATTACCAATTTTACCTATTCCCACGATCTTCCCTTTCGAGTTGTCTCCAAATGTCACGTGTCCTTCTTCTTTAGATCTAAGATCAAAGAACTTAGTCTTGTCTCCCGTCATGTGTCTTGAACATCCACTATCTAAAAACCATTTGTTTTTGCTTGTAGAGGACTTCATGCATACCTATAAAAACAATTAAAATGATTTTTCTTGGTACCCAAGTTCTTTGGGTCCTTTATTTATTAGTATTAGAAGAAACAAGATTTTTAGGTACCCATATGGCCCTAATAGTCATTGTATGTTTTCTTCTAATAGGACAAGTATGATAATTATGACCATTTCTATTACAAAAATTACAAATAGCATGTGACATATATGAAAATCTTGAATGATTATAATAGTATCCTTTTTTGACAAACTTATTATGAAAAGAATTTTGAATATTAGACTTTGATGTAGAAGGATTATCAAAGAAGTTTTTATAAGGTTTGAACTTTTGTTTTGGCATATATCCCAAGCCTGCCTTGTCAAAAACACATCTTTGACTACCAAGAAGTTTTTCAAAATTTCTTTTTCCATTCGTAAAGTTTTCAACAATATTTTCTAAATCAGTTTTCTTTTTCTTCAACTCAAGATTTTCGTCTTTCAAAACAATATTTTCTTTTCTTAAAATATCAATTTCGTTTGTTAAAGAAGAATTTTTCTTTTTCAAAGCAGTATATTTGATACCCAATTTTTCAAATTCTTCATATACCTCTTCTAAAACATTTTGCAATTCTTCATATGAAGGATTTTCAATATTATCAAAATTTGTTACCTCAATATCATCTTTAGC
Organism: Carya cathayensis; assembly: GCA_011037825.1. NCBI lineage: Eukaryota > Viridiplantae > Streptophyta > Magnoliopsida > Fagales > Juglandaceae > Carya > Carya cathayensis. Next base: position 1,255,372 of record QGSO01000202.1, read on the forward strand.
CATAAGACAGAGATTTGCTGATTCTTCATTGCTTGCTTCACTATCTGAGCTACTTGAATCATCATCCCATGTAGCTTTCATTGCTTTCTTGCCTTTGTTTCGATCTTTCTTTAGCAGGGGACAATCTGGCTTGATATGACCAGGCTTATTGCATTTATAACAAATTAAAGTATCATTTTTACCTGAATCTTTCTTGGAAAACTTTTTGAATGATTTCCTCGGAGGAGTTTTATTTTTCTTTAAGAATCTCTGAATTCTTCTTGTTATCATCGCAACTTCTTCATCTTTATCGTCATTTTCCTCATCTTCATCACTTTCACTTTCATGAGGAACAGCTTTAAGTGCCAAGCTCTTCTTTGGCTTTCCTTCTTCTTCTCCTCTTTTCAATGTGTACTCATGGGTGATAAGTGACCCGATGAGTTCATTCACTTCGAGCTTCTTGAGGTCTCTAGCTTCAAGAATCGCTGTCACTTTTGATTCCCAACGTTTTGGTAGAGAGTTGAGAATTTTTCTTACCATTTCCACTTTGGAATAAACTTTACCAAGAGCTGTCAAACTGTTTATGATGTTAGTAAAACGAGTGTGCATGCTAGAAATAGATTCATCATCATTCATCTTAAACATTTCATATTCATGAGTAAGAATATAAATTTTTGATTCCTTAACTTGAGAAGTTCCTTCATAAGTAACTTCCAAGTTATCCCAAATTTCTTTTGCCGTAGCACAAGTCATTACTCTATTAAACTCATTACCATTGAGAGCATTATATAATAAATTCATAGCAGTTAAATTCAAAGTATAAAGTCTATCGTCTTCACGATCAAACTCTTCTTCTTCCTTTTTGACCTTTACTCCACCAACCACTTTTGTTGGAATATAAGGTCCATTTACAATGCATTTCCAGATCTCTCGACCTTGAGCCTGAAGGAATATTCTCATTCTAACTTTCCAGAATGAATAATTGTCTCCACAAAAGAGTGGAGGCCGACTGCTAGATTGACCTTCACCAAATGAAGCTGCAATGTTAGCCATAAGATCTTAACTCAAAAGATAGTTAATCTTATAACAGAGCTTTAGCTCTGATACCAATTGTTGCCCAGATGACTAACACAAGAGGGGGGGTGAATTGAGTTGTATTTAAAAAAAAAAAAAAATTATAAATCAAATATACAATATCAAATATAAACAAAATACGAAATAGCAATAAATATAAAGAGTAAGGGTAAGAGAGAATCAAACTCAGTATGTTAACGAGGTTCGGCCCCACTGCCTACGTCCTCGCCTCAAGCTACCCCTTGAGGATCCCCGAATTCACTATTCAACCTCCTTCAGGTGGAGGTAAAAACCTATTACACCTTTGAACAACACCGCTACAAAGGATCCGTGTAGAACACCCTCTACACTTGCAATCACCTTACACGTGGTGATTCAACGATTCCCTGTGTAGAACACTTTCTACACGCACAAGGGTTGTACACACCCTTTTACTGATACAAGAATTGATAGTGGGTAGAATATCAGAAAACACTCCTCAATGAGTGAAATAAGAACAATACAGCACAACCTATATCTCTCAAAATGAAAAAGGATTAAGGCTCAATGCTTAGAGAAGAGAGAATGAAAGCTTTGAATGAGAGTTGTATGCTCTTGGTGTTGTGAATGTGAAGCTCTCAAATGATCTATTTATAGGCATATGAGACTTCATATTCAAATTTAAAAAGATTCACATGTCAAAGACATCATCATTCATTTTTCAAAAATTTCAAACCTAATCTTTTTACTTTTTGCATGTGACAAAATGAGCACACTTTACTTTTCAAAAAATTCAAACCTAATCTTTTACTTTTTGCATATGACAAAAGGAGCACACTTTACTTTTCAAAATTTTCAAACAAAGGCATCTTCCTTTTGCATAAGTCAAGAAAAGCATCAATCACTTTTGAAAATATTCAAATAAAACATGCACATGTGAAAGATGACAATCAATCATCTTTAATATTTTCAAAGTTCAACCCTTTAATCATGGCATGCACATGTGAAAGATGACAATCAATTATCTTTCAAAATATTCAAATTTAATTTTCACAAATATTCATGCACATGTGGAAAATGTATTTTAATGTTTTATGATAAAATATTAATTTTGAGCCTTAATCCTAATTTCGAATTTTAAAGAGATTTACAACATTATTCTATGACTTTAATGTGAACTTGCTCCCTTCTTGCTCATGCTTGGTTTCTTGATGTGCTTGACTCCATTGTGTAGATAACTTGAGCTTGAGACTCCTTTATTCTATGAATTCATTTGTTATCATCAAAATCCATGTGTAAATATATAATTACACAAAACTTGAAACCTTAGGTTCAACAGTTAGACTTGTTCTATCATCTCCTGGACAATCTCGAGTCCAAGTAACCGGGGCTCTCCTTCTTCATCCTAATAGATAGGTGACCTACACTTCCAACCATAAAGTGCCTCATAAGGGCCATCTTGATAGTCATCTGGTAAGTATTGTTATATGCAAATTTCATATGTAGGACTTGTGGTTCACAAGATCCCTTAGAATCTAATATACACGCCCTTAGAATGTCCTCCAAGGTTTAGATGGTCCTTTTTGATTGTCCATCTGTCTAAGGGTGTTAGGCATTGTTCAACTTTGGTTTCATACCCATCCCCCTTTGTAATCTCCTCCAAAAATGAGGTCCTGATCCAATAATAGTCTTGGGGACTTCATATAATCTCATCACTTCCTTTATATATAGTTGGGTGAGCTTACTCATTGTATCTGTAGTAGTGACCAGTAAAACATGAGATTTATTGGTCAATCAATCAACTACCCATATCTCATATTTACCCATAGGAGTTTGGGGTAATCCCACTATGAAATTATTGGCGATATCTTCCCATTTCCATTCGGGAATGGGTAAAGGTTGCATGTTCCCTGTGGGTTGTTGGTACTGAGGTGAGTTGTTTTCAATCCATCACCCCTCCACCTTGCTGGGGTCTACCATGATTCCCTCTCTAGAGACTATGTGGCTAGAATGTTACTTCATCAAACCAAAATTCACACTTGCTGAGTTTAGCATACAACTAATGATCCTGAAGAGTCCTTAACATTATACTCAAGTGAGCTCCATGCCCCTAAGCATTTTAGGAATATATTAGGATATCGTCTATGAATACCGCTACTAATAAATCCAAGAATGGTCGAAACACCCTATTTATAAGATTCATAAAGGTTGCTAGGGAATTTGCCAACCCAAAAGGCAATATGGTGAATGCATAGTGACTGTACCTTGTCCAAAAAGCCATCTTAGACACATTGTCTTCCTTAATCCTCAGTTGATGGTACCTGTCTCTAAGGTCGATCTTGGAAAAGACTGCAGCTCCTTGCAGTTGATTGAATAGATCATCAATCCTAGGCATTAGGTACCTATTCTTAATAGTCACCTTGGTCAACTCCTGATAATCAATACACATCCAAAGGTTTCCATATTTCCTTTTCACAAATAGTACCGATGCTCCCCAAGGCAAGGAATGGGTCTAATGAGCCCTTTTACCAACAACACCTGCAATTGAATTCTTCAACTCTTTCAACCCTAGTTTGGATATCCTATAAGGCGCCCTATAGACTGGAATAATTCCTAGTTCTAAATCAATTGCAAACTTAATTTCCGTGGCAGGGGGAATCCCTGGAAATTCCTCAAAGACTTTTGAGAATTCACTTACTATTGGTATTCCCTCCACATCCTTACGTGTTCCATTTCTCAAGGTCAAGTGTACTAGGTAAGCCTCAGCTCCTTATACCAATTCCTTCTTAGCCTTAGCTTACTGTTCTTAAAAGGTTACTGTTCTTAAATGACATTCTATACTTGCAAAGTGCCTAAACAACCAATCGATCTCCAAAATAACGTTAAATCCTAATATACCGAACACAAGTAGATCGGCCTCCAAGGGCACTCCCTCTATCTCCCATGGACATTCTTTAACCACCTTGGTACATAATACCGTTTCTCCATTAGGTCGAGCCGTAGTGACTCTTTGGCCCATCGGTGTGTCTGAAGGCTAACCGTCCTAACCAACGTGAAAGATGCAAACAATTGGGAGGTTCCCAAGTCAAATAAAGTGCTTGGACAAACGTGTAACACTAACTCTTCCTGTGATAATCACCACTACTTACTATACATGAAGGATTCCTATGAAGGAAGTTAACTAGGGCGATTAATAACTCCATATATGTGATAACGTCAGCTTTCTGAGCTTCAATGACATCCTCATCGATTTCTCCTAGTAAACTTGGAATGACTGGTGGTTGCCCACCTGTTCTAGATATGAGTTTCTTCAAATTTGGGGATATAGCCAACTAGTTTCGTTATTCCCGTTCAACTATGGACGCCTTATGGACTAATTTATGGAAGTCCATAATCTCTAGGCAAGCTACTTAACTTCTAATGTGGGGTTGCAACCCATCTTGGAATTGCTCCTCCCCTCATGGCTTCTGTAGAGACTAGGTGAGCGGAAAACCTCCCTAACTCCATAAATTTGGCAGCATACTGCTCTACCAACATATTTCCTTGGACCAAGTTAGTGAAATCCTTGACCTTCTACTTCTTTATAATTTTTGGGAAATATCATATGTCAAATTCCTTTATGATGTTTGGGTCCAAGTCAATGGTGGGGCAATTGATGATGGGAGACTATGGTGAGAATGGGTTAGGACCATCAGATTGAAAAGGCAATGGGAAGAGGAGAGAGTGAGTTTGTGATAGAGACTCACTAAGGGAAAGAAATATACAACATATCTTAAGGCTGAGCTGCAGTGGGGACCACTCGACTCCTCTGTGCTTGATGATGAAGTACAGAGAGAGACAAATTAGTTTTGTGGTCTTAAATTTTTAGAGAATAACATGGTGGAGGGAGAGAGTGAAGGGTGGTCGTGTGCTCATCAGAGTGACACGAGCTTGATAGATGGAGTCCATCCGGTAGATTCCGTGGCTACCTGAGAACGGCCTATGGTGGTCGATAGTGGACAAAGGTAAAAAAATATAGATATTAATTCATTATTCATGATAGAGAAAGACATGAATACAAATAACGTGTGGTCGAGGTTCATCGTGAAGGATGGGAGAACTCACCGTCATTGTTTCCTAGATGTTTTCGGTGAGGTGGCTTGGCTGAAAAAATCTATGATGTATTGGTTTGAGGAAGGAAAGGCTATGGTGCTGTGAGAGTGGGTTGTTGTGTTACTTTGTTATGTTTTGAGATTGCAAAAGGAGAGGAGATATTATAGATGGGAGAATAGTTTGATGTGTTCCAGTTGAGTTCAATCATTGAATTCCATAGGATGAAGACTTAGTTATCAACCGAGAAGAGAGGAATAATGAAGGAAGTGGTGATCTTGTGAGAATCTTATGTTGAAACTGTACAAGGAAGCTATTTTTTATACGACGATAGTTGTGGGGTGGCTAAGATCTTAACAAACGGGAGAGTTTCAGATAAAAGTTGATAGTCAATTTTAAAGGGAACTCGATCAGTGTATGAGGATTTAAAACTTGGAACATCTAAACTGAAGATTTTAAAATGAGGAAAATTTAAATTGGAGATTTAACTACGTTTATCTTTTAATAAATGAAATAATAATCATAATAATACTATTCTAAATTAAAAATGATTAGGGTAATATAAAAAATAATAAATAGACTAAAATTATTTTGTTGTCCTAATTTTTTGGGTTCGTATGTTACAAGAGTTCTCAATAGAGTCACTTGACTCAGACTCATTATCACTCAAGCAAGCATTTACTACTTTTCCTTTGGTTCTCTTCTAATTGGCGCACTCAATGCTAGTGCGCTCAAAGCCATGACACTCAAGACATTGTATACCCAAAGGTACCTTATCCCTCGAGATCCTAGTGTCTTTCTTAAACCTATTCTCTCTACTAGTTAACTAGAGTTCACTTAGCCTTCTCAAATGCACTCTTATTCTTTTCTTGATTCTTATATTTTCTAGATGTGAACATTTCCTGAGCTTTCTGAAAAAAAGGGCTACGCCCACATCGTTCATTGCATCATCCCATAGATAATTCACTAGACTCTTTGCCAACAATTTTAAGAGTAATAGATCGACCTATTTTTCATTGGTTGGAGCAGAGTGTGTTCATAGGTTTGAATGGATTCTACCAGCTCTTTAACTCTTATATTGTACAAGTCTTTGCTCTCTTCCATTGCTATGATCTTGGGTCTAAATCTCTCTATTAAAGATTTGAAGACTTTTCTTACTACCCTATTTTCAGGAATTCTCAAAGCGGGAAGTCATAATTTTTAGCTTAGAGTTCTTAACAATCGTAGTACCCTCATTGGTGACCTCTAATATATTCTATGCCTCTTTACCTAACTCATTCATGGAGATTCGTTTGAACTCCTTAGGAGAAATGACTATAAAATCACAGTTAGACCTTTACTATTCCAATTACATTCAGTTAATTCATCTCCAGTCTAATTTTCAGTATTCTTTAGAACATCAACCCCATCAACACTTATGAAAGGCTGTTTCCACCCTCTTGCAACATTTAGTCACACTCATCATCTATTGACTTCAATGTAATTAAAGTAAGGAGGTGGCAAAATAGATGGGACCTATCCATCTTAACCAGCTAATGCAAGATCATACTTAAGAACTGGATCCTAGAAGAGTGAACCTTGGTCTGATACCAACTGAAGAAGTAGTGCTTGAAATCCCAAATACACCTAGATGGGGTTAAATATATGTTTTCCAAATTTTTTGGATAATATAAATTAAGAATCAACCCAATCAATCAAATCACATGAGACAATCAACACATCAATTTTGGTAAAAGAAGTGGAAACTCATTTGAAGAATGCTTTTAAAATTTGAAATACTCCAGGTGTACATCACCAACTAAAATTTACTTTAGAAATTAAGTTTCTTACAACCAATTTATACACAGTTACAAGTCATTTGAAATAAATAAATCTAACTTGCAACAATACAAGTGACCCAATCGATCTCTACACTATAGTAGTTTCTAACTTTTGGTTTTTATGTAATTTCTCCAAGAGCACTGACTTGATCTTTGCACCCTGACAACTTTGGAAACACTTTCAAACAATGAGAATGTACACACCAATTGACTCGACAACAATCAACCATCATTACAAAGTGAAGGAGGTCTATATATCGAGATAGAATGTACTTTGATGGAACAATAGTCTTTGAAGGTTCTCTCTAAAAAATCTGATGAATAATAGCAGCCTTGGCCTCATAATTAACCCTAAGGTTTGTAAGAAATAAATTTTATATAACTAGGGCTAATTTGGTGCCAACAGAGAATCTAAAGCTAATTTATCTTGTTGAACCTGTAACAGTTCGCTTGAGCTAATGTTGCCTTCGCATGAGGCAAAGTTACTGTATAATGTTTGCTCGAGAAAGTATCGAACAATGAATCGATTGAACTTTTTGTATGATTCTCGCTCAAGCATAGGGTCAAGTGATAGTCGGGTGAATTCTTTGTCTAAGTCCCGCTCAACCCAATGACGAGTTGATACTCAAGCGAACTTTTTGTGTAAAACTCGCTAGAGCGCTACACCACTACAAAAAAAATATATATATTAAAAATTGTCAACATTTATATTATCGGCGTTTGTCTATGTGCCTGTAACAATATATTATTGCCAACGCTTATTTTTTATGTTGGTAAATTATCGAGTTTGCCGGCGCTTATATTGTTTTGCTGATAATAATATATAACTTTGGTGGCGTTTAAAAAAAGCCGACAATTGATCAATTATACACTAGTAAATTAGCACTTTGCTGGAGTTTATATTGTTACGCCGATAATTGTATATAGATGTGGCAACATTTAAAAAAATGCCAATAATTTATTAATTATACACTGGTAAATTTGTACTTTGTCGGCGTTTATTGGTTACGCCAGTAATAATATATAGTTTTGGCGGCGTTTAAAAGAACGCTGATAATTGAACTAAATCTATATCTGTAAATTAGTAGTTTGCCGGCGTTTATATTGTTACGCCGGTAATAATATATAGCTTTGGCAGCATTTAATAAAATGCTGAAAATTGATCAATTACACACCGATAATTTAATAGTGTGCTAGCATTTATATTATTACACCTGTAATAATATATACCTCAAAGATGCAAGACTATTATAAATTTATTGGTAGTTAAAGAAATATTAAAAAAAAAAAACTTATTTAAATGATACAAATAAAATAAATACTTAAGTTCTTGCCACAAAAAGAATAAGGGAAAAAAATCATAATGTGTCATTGCCAGCACTCTCCTGCTCAATAAACAAAATCAAGAACTTAACCATAAATAAAATATGATGAGTCAATATATGGCATAATCATAAATATTATATCAATGAAGGAAAGTTGCAAATACCATTAAACTAAAATATTAATATAATTACGGCTATTAATGCAACAAGGAAAAAAGATAAAAAAAAAAAAAATGGAATAATGAAACATAAGTACTGTTGCTAGAGAGGAAGGCTAAGTGGGAAGAAATGATAAAAAGGAGAAGAAAGTTTGGTGGAAGCCAAAGGAAGAGAGAGTGTGTGTTTGCAAGGAAGAAAATAGAAATAACACTTGGCAGCCTCACGCCAACCTACAATGCCACTTTGCCAGCCTAGAGGCTTCAAATTTAAAAGTTAGGTTTACATTTTAATAAATTTTTACTTGGGGAAAATTGAAGTCTTTATTTTCTATAAGTAAGCTTAGTGGGCTTTATTTTAAGGGTTTATTTCTTGATAAAAGGCTGCCTTAATTTAGTTTTGGACAAATAAATGGTTCTAGTAAATTTGAATAAATTACATTTCATACATTATAACTTGAAGCTAAAGTTATTTTAAGGTTTAGTGGTCAAGTTGTATATATTCGTGTTATTTCAAGGTCTATTTATGCGTTAATCTAATTACATTTTATTATTTTAAACTAGGAATTAAGAGTTTATTTAAGATTTATTGGTCAAGTTCTATATATTTGCTGTAGAAGATCTTAAGCAATTTCTTGATCGTTCAATCTACAAGCGGTTAGCCTTGTACTTTGGCTAGGTGACCACAATTTGATTGACAATATAGTACAGTGTTGAAAAGTTTGTATTAATAGTATGTTTATATCATTAATAATATTAGCATTACTATATCACTATAGTTAATAGTACTATCATAAGTGATATAGTATTAGTGTAACTAATACTATAGTGATTTATATAATAATTTATATATAGATTTAAAGTATATTACTAATAGTAATATAAGAATGTTAGTATAAGACCATAAAGTATAAATTATAATTAATATACATTATATACTAATGTATATTAGTATTATTAATTTACTAATATAATTATGATATGGAATATATTGAAAATTTATTAAGCGATAAAATGTTATTAATATATATATTATATTTAAAGTATATGATCAAATAAATATTCATATTTAAGATTATAATAACATTATTATATATTTATATATTAACATAAAATTATAATAACATTATCTTATATATAATATATATAATAAAATATTATTATATATAATACATAATATATATAAATTTATAATATTTGGATCAAAAAGTACTCAGCAAGCATAATATTAATCAAAACAAAAACTTAATATGGCACATTTCGTTCAAAATATTATCAAAACAAAAGCTAATGAATGGCGCCTCCATTACCTCAAATTTTCAGGAAATTTAAATTTCCCTCTCATGGCTTAACATGCTGCAGACTCCCAAATTCCCTTTCTCCCCCAAACTCCCTTTCTCCCCCGAACTTCCTTCACTTTCTCCCTCAAACCCCCTTCACTTTCTCCCCCTTTCTTCCTGGCTGAACGCTCTTCTCTCTTGATTTAAGAGGAAATCGACATTTGAGATCAAGAAGGAACGACAATGGGGTAGAGGAAATCGCGATTTGAGGTCTGTTGATTTGGTAGAGGAAATCGACATCTACGTGTTTGCCCTAGATTGCCTCTCCAAGTCTCCCTTACTTCGAAATCTAGGTAAGCTTCACAGTATTGTTTGGTCTGTGTATTCCTTCAAAACCTAGACTCCGTGTTTGCCCAAATAGCATGATTGGTCTGTTATACAGCAGTGATTATTGTGTGGTCTCGTGTTTGCCCAAATAGCATGATTGGTTTGTATAAAAACGTTAATCCACTTTAAAGTTGTTTGTTCCTTTGCTGATTCCTTCTGCTTTGGTAGTTTCTCCTTCTTCTTTTTTTGGTTGATCCCACTCTGAAACTCAAGCCCCTTTCATTTTCATTCAAACCCACACCTCTCTTTACCTCTCTGGCTGCCTAGTGGACGATAATGAATGATAGAGGAGCTCAAGACTTTATTTTTGAACACTATTGCCTCTAGACAGCATCCATAGGTGTTAGTGCGCTTATTTAGGAGAGGTTTGGATAGTGAATTGCGATGAGACGAAAATTGAATAAAATATTATTAGAATATAATTTTTTAATATTATTTTTATTTTGAGATTTGAAAAAATTGAATTGTTTATTGTATTTTGTGTGAGAGTTTAAGAAAGTTGTAATAATTAGATGAGATTATTGTTTTTTTAATGAAATAATTGTTACTTGTATAACATTATTTTGTTTTATGATTCCGTGGACTGTTATGGTGCTGCATGTTCTGTTATCCCCTTTCTGTTGACGTTTCTCTTACGTACTCTGGTACCCACCATTGTTGCTATTGCAGGTGGACTACAAGTGTAATACATCAACTGGCACTCGGGAAATACTACGTGCTAAAGAGCATTTTATGTCTAATCTTTCCATACTGTTGCAGTGGTCTCCATTTTCAACAGAATCAGAGCTTTTGAAGCGAGTAAGATCATTTGACTTTTTTTTTTATTCCATTACATCTTGCTCTTTTCTGCGCATATTCATTGCATTAGTATTTAAATATTTAAATATGTTCATTTGGCTAACTGAAGTGGTTTTACTTTGAGCTATCAAATGAGTTCATAATGGTGAATTGCACTTCTCTTTCTTGATTGATTAATTACCCATGCACCCAGGTCTTGATCCCCTCCACCCCATTCTTATAGGGAATGGCCGTTGGTGAGTTTTACCACAATATAATTTATGTTTATGGAGGTGGGCTCATTTTATGAAGTTTGATTACCAAATTTTTGCACTCATCACTGATTGTAGTAGAAAGCAATTGCATAGATTTTTCTTGCAGTTTTTAGCTTTCTGAATTCTTTACAAACTTCATTTTGTTTGATCTTCAATATGATGGCAGTTTGATGACATTGGGCCTCATGGCACCAAGGTTATTATCTACAATTTGTGGTTCAATGCTGATGGGGATGTGGAACTTGACTTTGAATCAGATCCTCAGGTTAATATTTCAATTGTCCTCTATCATTTTTCTTGCCTTTTTAGTATAATTTCCAACGAGGGAACTCGGTGGCTGTAGGATATTCATATTGAAAAATGCTAATTGCAAGCGGGAGAGGTAGTCGTTGGGCAGTCGGGTCCTACGTGTCCTTAATGAAACGATGCGTATTGTACAAAATCTTCTTCCTCCTTTCGTCTCCCCTCTTATCTTCTCCATTTTCTTCATTCATCTTCTTCCTTCCTTCGTCTTCTTCGTCTCCCCTCCTCTTCTCCTCTCTCTGCTCAAACACCATTTCTCTACCATTGAACCCACTGACTTTGCTTCAGTGATGTATGCGACGAAAGTAGAAAGGCATCTGTGATTTTGAAGACCCAATCGCCCCTTTTGCACAAATCACGCTTTTCAATCCTACCCATAACCATGACGGAGGGGGATCAAGAAAATGCAAAGAAATCAGTCAGCTAAGATCTTGGATACATACAAAAACACGTGCAAAGATGCATTACAAAACGTAGATTTAAAGAAAGAAATAATAAAAGATGCAGAGGCCAATGGAGAAAGGAGCAGGAGAGAAGAAACCCAAGTGGATATAAATGAGGGCTGCGTTGTGGGCCAGAAAAATTGCTCAAACAATTTTTTTGTTTTTGGCTACTCTGAGCTCAGACTGCGTAGTTGGTGAATTTCTCTTGGTTGAGCTCCTTAATTTTTTTCAGAAGTGCTTCGAGAAGTTTCATCTACCCACTCGAAGATGAAGACGAGAGACCCACGTGAAGAAGAGAGTGACGAAGAAGACAACCACTGATGCCTTTCTTTATTTTTTTTTGTCATTTTTTATTTTTAATTTTTAATTTAATTGACGTGGCCTGCGCGCTTACCCCACGCTTGTATTTCCCGACTGACTGTAGCAGCATTGATTCATATTAGAGGGGAGTCCAAAAGAATTGAGACATTACGTGCTTGGAAGACAACAAATGAGCAGCACATTGCTAATCAATTCCATTATTCTCTCCGTGTAAGCCTGCTATAAGATTATGTACTTCAATTAGATATCTAGGAAGTCAATTTTGTTTTAGCTTGGTTCTTCATTCTCTACAGGTATACTTGTCCATCTTGTACCTGCGAGTACCTCAAACATTAAACATAATATTGCGTGGACGAGTTGTTGAGCATCATAATATTGCCAATGATCTCAAATTTCCAGAATTCATTTTGTACAGACCCCAATGTGGTGGGTGTGTTGAGTTTTATTAAATTTTAGCCAACTCCTTTCTTATCTGCTTACTCTCATGGTCTTCATTGAATCTATTGAGTTTAGTGGATTTTATATTTGAAGTGTTGTATCTCTTTCCAGTTTCTAGGAAACGTTGATTGTATCCTAATTAACTGCTTTATTAACAGAGTACTCACACAGTTCTTTGGAAATTGATGAAGACACGAACCAATTCACACTCAAGAAAACTGACACATTTATTGTTCATATGAACAATACACATTTATTGTTCATATGAACAGTAAAAGAATTTGGATTAGTATGCATGGGGGACAATTTGGATTAGTCAGCACAGGTGGAAAGACCGTTGGGAAAATTTGTGCAGAGGATGACTTTCCAGAAGACTTTCAATTACAAGTTCAGGAGTTCAAATCTGTGGAGCATTTGGCATTGAATTGAATTTGATTGTGTAATATTCTTAGTTATCAAGTTCTCAAAAAAGGTGAATAACAAAAAATTTCATATCTAAAAAAAAAGAAGAGTAGTTTTGTATGGATCTAAGATTCTTTTCCGATGTAAATTTACCTCATTAGGAATGTCTGAGTAGTATAGTTTAGCTCAAAGTCTTATGTGATTGCCCAACGGGGCTGAGGGGCCTAATGTTGAGAGAATGCCTTGTGCCGGTACATACACCTTTAATGTGATTTGATTTGTAATCTTTTTATTATATGAATAATTGCCCATTATATCATATTTATTATTAATTTATATATTATATATATTTTTTATTGTGGTATGTTATATTATTGGTCCGTTCTAAATGCCATTAATTAATGTAATGTGCTGACAATGTAGTCGTAACAACATTTAAATATAAACACCGTTAATTTATTCAATGTGCTGCCAACATATTATTAGTGGCATTTAAATAAATGTTGTCAATTTATATGATGTTCTGGCAATGTACTAGCTGCGGCGTTTATGTTAACGTCGTTATTTTAATTAGTGGCGGCATTTATATAAATGCCGTTAATTTATTCAATGTATCACCAATGTATTATTGGTGGTGTTTAAATAAATGTCGTCAATTTATATGATTGCGTTGGAAACATACTAGAAGTGGCGTTTATTGTAATGCTGTTATTTTATGCAATGAGATGTCAACGAACTAGAGGACGACATTTAGATAAACGTCGTTAATTTAGGGATATGGCGGCGTTTTAAAAAATGCCAATAAATAGTATATAAACGCCACGAATAAGATTTTCAGGTCCCGGCATTTGAACAAATGCCGGGATGTGAAAATAGAGACCATCCACTACTGGCAAATAATTATGCCGCTAATTAATTAGCAGCATTTTTTTTTTACAGGTGCTGGTGATTATTGAACACCGGCAATTCTTAGTTTTTTTATAGCTAGCGATTGTCAAGTGAAGTCATTGTCTGGCCTTTTTTTCATGTCTTCTTCAAGAAGTTTATCCTTTGGGCTAAAAGAAATGGTTGGACATGGCAACTTTGTAAAGGGGGCATGACATCCTGATCTTAACATGGTTGATCCTCAATGAAGGGATGTCCAGCAAAAGCAAAAGTGTCACAAAGGCTTTTAACAAGTTGAAAATATTCAAAACATATTGGAATTTTCTTTTTACAAGGTTGCAAGTTGCATACTTGAAGTATTTAGGCTCGTGATTGAGATGTACAAACCTCCTCAAGAACAAGCTAGACCTCTCTAGAGGTTGAGTATCCAACCATTTGGGCAAGCACTCCTTTCGTAAGAGATGAGATTAGGGTGTGAGCAAAGCTTGATTCTGTTGAATCCAACGATGATAGTCCAAATTATGAATGGTTGATATTTCACTATTTTTAGATTTAGAAGAGGAAATGGATTTTGGAGGAGGTGGTATTAAACCATTGACAAAACCGAAGATGCCTTGACAACATAATTAGGGAAACAAAACAACCTTCAAAAGGAGGATCTTATCCTACCCAAGTTACACAATAATCGACTAGGTTGGGGTAGTGAAGGTTGAAGATCCAAAGAGGAGGGGTTGGAAGTCTTTGAGATTGAAGGATTTATGAAAATACGTCCTATGACTTTCCAATGGGAGCATTGTATATTTATAAATATAATTATAATGTTTGTTACATCAGTTACAACATATCAAATTCAAACAAATGCTATCTATTCTTATCTTTATCTCTTAGTTTTACATGATCATTTTGAGTTTGAATTGTAGGTGCATTATCTTCTGGAGATGTTGGTCGAGTCTTGAGCTGATCACTTTGAGTTTGAACTGCTGGCGCATTATCTTCTGGAGGTGTTAATGGAGTCTTCGCTTGATTAGTTTCTATGTAACGCCCCAATAGAAGACCCAAATCACATGGCCTATACTCCAAAAGGATTAGTCAATATTACAATTGGAGCCCCATTGGAATCTTATAAAGAGCAAGAACTTCTCCTTCCCAAACAATGTGGGATCTCATACACCATCTATTCTTATCTTTATCATATGGGGTGTCACATTCTATCTCCACATGCCCCCACAATGTGAATGGGAGCTCTCAGACATTAAGGTTGTCACCTAATAATGAGAAGCGAACAGAAGGCAAAGGCTTGGCAAATGATTTATGAACATGCATCCCATGACTTTCCTATAGGAGCAAGGTATATGTGATAACTTGGTCTAAGCTATGTCTTTACTCTTATTTATTTTACTTTTATTTGTATCCAAATGGACTTGAGCCCGATGGTTGGAGAAAATTTAGGATGTAATATTGACTTAGGCCCTATTTTGTTTATGATATAGGCACCCAAGACCAAGGATAGAACCTCAACACTTAGCCAAGTTTCGGCCCTATAGGAATTTAGGATTTTGGAAGCCCAAACTAGGGTTTGGGAATGAGTAAAAGGCGCCTCTTTGGACAAGAAGGCTCTTGAGTTTCCCTAAGCTATAATTATTAGGCTCCTAGGGAAAGATAGTGTCATCTTTTTTAAGAAGTATCTGCCACTTGTCCTTCATGGATTGAAGCCCTAAAGCTTCTAGAAGAAGCCAAGTGATGGAGGAGAGTCATAGGGTTTCGGCTCATCTAGGGCACACGCCATCTTTACCTTCCACCATGCCACATGGCCATCATGCAACCTTATTCTATGAATTCATTGTATTTGGACTTAAAAATGGATAAAGGGAAGAAGAAGAGGGGATTTTAAAAATCCAAGGGACACACGCCACCCACACTATGTTTTCCACATGGCATTCATGCATAAGCACCTTAGAATCTCTAGAAGATGCAATCATGAGGAACTGCAAGAGACACATGGGGAATTTCGAATTTGGGATTATGGTTTTGAAAATCTTAGTGAATTTGGACACTAGGTAAGCATGCAAAGTTGGACACAACCTCTAGAAGATCTTTAGGGTTCTAGCCATGTGATGTGCATGCCACTTACAAAATAGCTTATAGAAGAATCTTTGATGAAAGAGACAAGGAGGATTTTGGTAATGGTAAGAGCCACACACCCACTTCATGCCATTTGGCAACCATGCATTGCTCGACGAGGTTCATTGCATCTAGAGACAAAAAGGGTTGGAAGAAGACTTTAGGGTTTCGGCTAGGGCAAGAAATTGCTACTTGTCATCCGAGGTGTCTCTTAACATTTCCAAAAGAAGTAATGATGAGAGAAGAAGAAGAGGTGAGTTTTGGCCAAAGCAAGAGGCAATATGCCACATGGTGCCTATGAACAAGAAACCCTTCGGTTTCTACATAAGAAATAATGATAAGAGAGATAATGAGTTGGATTTGAAACAGGAATATATATAAGGAGGGAAATTAATGGAATGATGCCCTTGCCCCCACCAAAGGCACGCTAAGAGTCATTTGCTTCATTTTAGATTTTTCCCTCTCCTCTCCTCTGTATCTTGCCTGCCTTAGAAGAAGAAAACCCAAACACTATTTTCCTTCCAACCAAACACCATTTTTGTGTAAGCAAGGATTGGAGACTCAAGAATACCTTGTGGGAAAGGATTGCATGGTAATAACTCTCAAGTTTCTATCACATTTCCTTCTCATGAACACAGACACTCTTGTAAGGGTTTGAGTTGATGAGGTTCGGCCTAGGGGAGTGAGGAATGTGTGATTTGACCTTGTAGTGTAGTCCCATGGGACAAATGAAGTATTTGGTTCAACAACAAGAAGGCAACCATGCATAAGTTTGATTGGTATGGTTTGTCTAGGGTTCCTCTTCCAAAGAACTCGAGATTGATGGTAAGATGGGAAAAAGGGAGTGGAGATGTTCGGCCATTAGGGTTTTGGTTCTTGTAAGGCCGAACCTCTCAAGTTTCTATCACATTTCCTTCTCATGAACACAGACACTCTTATAAGGGTTTGAGTTGATGAGGTTCGGCCTAAGTGAGTGACGAATGTATGATTTGACCTTGTAGTGTAGTCCCATGGGACAAATGAAGTATTTGGTTCAACTACAAGAAGGCAACCATGCATAAGTTTGATTGGTATGGTTTGTCTAGGGTTCCTCTTCCAAAGAACTCGAGATTGATGGTAAGATGGGAAAAAGGGAGTGGAGATGTTCGGCCATTAGGGTTTTGGTTCTTGTAAGGCCGAACCTCTCAAGTTTCTATCACATTTCCTTCTCATGAACACAGACACTACTCTTGTAAGGGTTTGAGTTGATGAGGTTCGGCCTAAGGGAGTGACGAATGTGTGATTTGACCTTGTAGTGTAGTCCCATGGGACAAATGAAGTATTTGGTTCAACTACAAGAAGGCAACCATGCATAAGTTTGATTGGTATGGTTTGTCTAGGGTTCCTCTTCCAAAAAACTCGAGATTGATGGCAAGATGGGAAAAAGGGAGTGGAGATGTTCGGCCATTAGGGTTTTGGTTCTTGTAAGGCCGAACCTCTCAAGTTTCTATCACATTTCCTTCTCATGAACACAAACACTCTTGTAAGGGTTTGAGTTGATGAGGTTCGGCCTAAGGGAGTGACGAATGTGTGATTTGACCTTGTAGTGTAGTCCCATGGGAGAAGTATTTGGTTCAACTACAAGAAGGCAACCATGCATAAGTTTGATTGGTATGGTTTGTCTAGGGTTCCTCTTCCAAAGAACTCGAGATTGATGGCAAGATGGGAAAAAGGGAGTGGAGATGTTCGGCCATTAGGGTTTTGTCCGGTGAAACCACCCTTGTCATACACTCACACCACACACTTGTGTTCTCTAAACCGTGTGTATATAAGCTATAAGAGAAGGAGCATGTAGTCAATTAGGGTTAAGAGCATAAAACCTTAATACACACCACCCATGTTTGGTTTAATGTTTGATTCCAAAGTCTAATGATTTGAAAACATATACTTTCAGATCATTGGTATTTTCTTTACGTCGTGATATTTTTAAGTTAGCCTCTAACTTACTCTTGGATAATATATTTATGTATATAGATAAACTCTGTATCTTGATCATTCAAATTGGTTATGGAATTTTCTACTTGTTACATGCTGTGATTTTTTGTGTCTCTTACATACATGCTATGCTTAAAAATGTTGATTGTTGAGTGGTTGGTTCATATGACATGTTCGAATTTGGAGAATTGGTATATGATTTGTTGAACTCTTGCATGTTGTAAGTATATGTTTCTGAATGTTCTAATTCTTTCAAACTATAAACGTGATGCACTTTTGATACATGGCATAAACACATGACATTGTTGCATGAAAGTTACATGGTTTCATGTCACATGTTTTTTAGATTGTGGATTAAAAGAAATGGTTTTATCACGACGTCAAATGCTAGGATGAGGGCATATCCTGGTGAAACTCCTTTTCTACTTTAGAGTGCTTAAATGGAGTGGTAACACATGGGTTGACAAAGCACAGTCAACGGACTTCAAATGTTTTCTTTTTAAATGATTTTGGAGCAAAGTAGCACCTTATGTTAGTAGGTGCAACACCTTTGAAATGTGAAGAATGTGAATTGTGAACTGCCATATTATATGGACTTTGATGTACTCACATCCTATCAAGAGGGTCGGTAATGTGATGCGGTAACTAGCAGGGAGCCAATAGTGCTTAGGGGAGCTGTGAAGTGTTCACCCACATTGTTATATGGCTTAGTAATCATAAGTGATTAATATGAATTGAAAATGATATTTTGTTATATAGTCACTTTGTTACCTTGTTACATGATTACACAGTCAATGTTTGAAAAAGAAAAAGTACAAGAAAGAAATGAGTTTTCAGTCAAATTCATGTCCATGCTCATGCATTCATATTCATGGTTTACCTTTACATGCTTATGTTATCTTCTTGTATATTATTAGTTTAACTTACTGAGATTTCTTGAAATCTCATTGTGGTAGTTTCCACTATTATTATCTTGGAATGGTAGAAGTTATGACAGGAAAACTACCTCACATTTTCTTAAACGAGCTCTAGGACATTCTAAATGAAGACTATATTCTGAGATGGGCTCTCAAGCTTGAGGAAGCCCTCACTCTCGAGAACCGTTTGGATTATGTGAATGACTATGTAATTCAGGTATGGGAATTTATATTGGAAGCCCAAGAGGTCACATAAAGTTTTGAATTACAATCTTTTGAATCCTATGTCCTACAAGAGGATAATTCTTTTTGATGAATTTGTGAACTTGGTATCAAGTGTTGTGGTTTAAACCCTTTGCTTTGTATTGGGAGATATTTTTGTACAAGTATTTTTGGGATTAATAGTTACTTTAGTTGGTACCATATTGCAATTGCTTAAAACTTTACTCAGAATTGAACTTTTTCCACTACGATTATTGCATACAACTAAAAATATGCTATGCGTATTACATGTTAATTGTCATGAACGAGGGGTGTGTAATCTTGAGTTGTATGTCCCGGCATTTTAGTCTCCGTCCAATCCCAAGCGGGGTCTAGGGGCGTCACAGTATATTTATAAAGATAATTACAGAGTGTTTATTACATCAGTTACAACATATCAAATTCGAACGAATGCTATCTATTCTTATCTTTATCTCTTAGTTTTGCATGATCACTCTGAGTTTGAACTACTAGTGCATTATCTTCTAAAGATGTTGTTCCAGTCCTAAGTTGTTCACTTTGAGTTTGAACTAAATGGGCATTTATCTTCTGGAGATGTTGGCTGAGTCTTGAGTTGATCACTTTGATTTTGACCTATAGGTGCATTATCTTCTAAATGTGTTGGCAGAGTCTTGCATTGATCAGTATTTGTCTCAATAGAGATGGTTAAGGGTTTGTTGTTGGTGTTTGAAGAAGCCATGGAAACGTTGGTCATAGGTTCTTTGATACCATATAGAAAAAGGGAGCGGCTACTAGTTCGATGGGTGAGTATGTATATTTTACACCCATGTATAATAGAAATACATGTAAGGACAGTAACAAAATGAAGAATGAATTTGCATGCAGTGAATCTCCTCCCCCACTAGTCATCCCTGTCCTCCCCCCCCAAAAAAAACCCCCAAAACCTAATCTTGATCTCTATTCATCTCTTTATTTTTTATTTTTATTTTATGCAAATAGAAGTTCTAGAGAAGTAAATACCAATCAATACAATCAACAAATATCTACTATATCAAAAGTCCTACCTTTTTAATGATGAGTAAAGCTATTGAAAATTTTTTCAAAGAATATATGTGTGTGTTTGTGTGTTTTGTTACTGATTTGCTTGTTGTATGTGATTTAATGCTAAAAAAAATAGAGCATCTAATTTTTTGGATCAAAAGAAGTAGATGATGATATCAATCTTTTTGAAAAATCAAACAAACACACAGAGATTGTAATTTAGCATTTCAACAAGTATACCCATATCATATTTACAACCTAGTTCATACAAACTCATATCAGATTGTAGCTAAGCGAACGATGGATCTGTCAAGAGAGACAGAGATGAGTTCGCTAGAGGAGAGGAGAGAGAGGCCGGCGGACAAGGGGATGAAGGGAGAGGAGAGAGAGGTTGTGGACAAAGTGAGATGTGTTAAGAGAATTCAGGGGATAAGAGAGTAGAGAGAAAAGGGAAGAGAGAATAGAGAAAGGGAAAAGGGTGATGGCAGAGCTCAAGGGGAAGGAAGGAAAATTAACGAGAATGGACTTACGCACACCATAAGTGCCATGAGTCTGCTATGTGTTGCAATTTTATTGGAGGGTGTAAAACTGAGATGAACACTTCGGCCGGTTTGAAGCTTTTCCTATAGAAAAATGATAGAGACAATGAACAATTTATTATTTCACTACACATTATTGTTAACATTTAGTTTCCTTTGTTTATAGACTATAAGAAGAAAGCAAATGCATCACCCCTCCAAAACTTAGAAAGAGAAGGTCCAACTTCTCTCTAAAATACCCAGTGCCCAAACTACTCAGAGGAGAGGGAGCTTCGGCTCCTCCCTCCTCCTCCCTCTTCTCTCTAGGCTTTCCTCTCTTTTTTTTCCTTTATTTTTTTTTTCAGGCTAAGGAGGATGAAACGTAAAACTGCAGCTCTTCGGTGCCCAACGGCCAACAAGAGCCACACCACAAGATTCCCAAGGCGCTGATTTTTTAGATGGGCGAAGAAGTTTGCCGAAAGGGGTGAGTTGAAGTTGGAGCGTGGATCCCACACGCCTTCGTCCAGGGAGGTTTTTTGCTGCCACGTGTGACTATTTGGGGCCTAGGGTCGCTGGCCATTTCAGATCTGCTGATCACCATTGTCCCAAGGTGGCGCGCATTCTTCATGTGCTTTAACAGCCTCCTGCTCAGTATTTTGCATTTCTATTTTAGCAATGTTTACATTTCTGTTATTTTACATTTCAGTCTATTTATTTTACGTTTTTGTATTTCTATTTTAGTGTAGTTTGTTTTCATTGTTTGTGTTGGATAATAATAAAAAGGAATAGGCTATTTCTTTTTTTCATCCCACTTCTCCTTTTGAAGGATTGGATGTTTTATCCTTCTTGTAAAGGTAAAAACTGGCTAAGATTAGATGACTAAATGATAAGGCTTATCTTATCGTCATATTTAAAATTGTTGGATAAATGTAAAATAATTATTGATTTATCTCTAAACAATGTTGAGTCTATCTAGAAGTCTTAGGTGTTGTTTAGATAAGTCATTGAGGTTAAAATCGAGTCTTGATAGATCTGTATTTATCCAGAAGAAACTAATAGAGATCAGTCAATACAGAAGAATATTATCACGAAATGTCAGCAGTCCGTCGGAAATGTCTTCGCGACTTTGCTAACCGTCAGTAGAATCCTACTAGACTAGAACTCTTTTCAAACTTTCTATTTAAAGAGATTCGGTTTTGTAACTCAGTAAGGATTTTTGAGCCACGAATTCTAGGTATATTCTGAGCATTTGTGAGAGAAAATTCACTTGAGAATTTTCACTTGGTTTTTCATCTCTTATTGAGTGTGATCGTGCTTTGAGTGTCAAGGAACATCAATTGGATTTTAGCCTCTGGAGTTCCAAAAATGAAGTCAACATTTAAAGATCGCCAGAGGTTCTAGTTGTTACTGCGATAGAAGACAAATGGGTCGTTTGTCTAAGCAAGTAAGAGAGTCGAATTGCAAAGGTTTTGTAATTGATGATTACTTGTAATTGATCTTCAAAGAATAAGATTGACTTTCCTGGATTTGGCTACCCCGTTGGGTTTTACCTTTAAAGAGTTCTTTAAAGGGTTTCCCCTTCGTAACCAAACGTTGTGTCTTACAAAATTCATTATTTATTTTAAGTATTTGATTCATTATATAATCTTGGTAATTGAGATCTAACCAATTTGTTCAAGGAAATTAGTAGACAATTTTGTGGTATATAGGGGTATATTGGGAATTTCAATTGGCATCAGAGCATAGTTTACTCATTCGAGTGTGATCCGTGCCTCTGCAATATGTCATCATTGACTGTCCCGCCACACTTCAATTGTGAAAATTATGCATATTGCAAAGTACGCGTGCGAGCTTTCCTTAAATCGTTGGATGAACGAGTGTGGTATTCGATTGTACGAGGATGGAACAAACTAGAAACAAATATTGATGTTTGGACGAAAGAAGAAATTAGCAATTGTAATTGGAATAGCAATGGGCTGAATGCTAGACTCATGGCTGTATCTCTATAAGAATTTAAGAGAATCTCCATGTGTGAGATTGCTAAAGAGGCATGAGATATTCTAGAGGTTACGCATGAAGGAATAAAAATTGTAGAAAACTCAAAATTACAATTGTTAACCTCTAAGTTTGAAGAGATTAAAATGCTGGAAGATGAAAGTTTTAATGACTTTTATGCTAAACTAAATGACATTGTGAATTCTAGGTTTAATCTTGGAGAAAAGTTGAAGATTCAAGAGTTGTGAGCAAGATTTTAAGGTCTTTACCTGAAAGATTTCGACCCAAAGTTACTACTATTGAAGAAAGTAAAGATCTAGATACAATAAGGGTAGAAGAGCTGGTAGGGTCTTTACAAACGTATGAATCTTCGCTTCCTCAAGCAAGAAAAGGTAAGTCCATTGCCTTAAAAATTATAGAAGAAAATGATGAGGATTTTTCTGATGAAGAAATTCTAAATGATGAGGAGATTGCTCTACTTGTGAGAAAATTCAAAAAATTTATATTTAATAAAAAGGTCGAAGTGGTAAACAAAAACTGAGGAAAAATATATTTTTGTTAAGAAAAACGAATCTGAAAATTGAAAGAAAGAAAAAACTGAGAAAAAGGATAAGTATACAGTGTCATGAATGTTTTGGGTATGGTCATACAAAAATTGAGTGTTCCAATTGTTAAGAAAAATAAAGGAAAAGCGTTGAATGTCACACTTATGATAGTTCAGATTCTGAAAGTTCAAACTCATTTCTATCGGTGAAAAATCTTTTATGGCTTTCTCTACTATTGTGAATGATTTTCCTGAAATTACACTAACAAAATCTGAAAGTGGTTGTGATTACAGTGATTCGGATATATCACTTGTTGATGCTGATCAAGAACTGAATTTATAGGAAGCTTACAATGATGTGTGTGAATAAGTGATCAAATTAAAAAAACTCAACAAGAAGCTGTACAAGAAATTTACTGATATGGAGAGTGAGAAAAATAACCTGTCTGAAGCATTAAAAATTTCTGATATTGAAATAGCAAGATTAAGGGATCAAAAAATTGCGCTAGAAAAAGAATTGGAAAAGGTTCAAGAGAAAAACAGTAACACAAAAATTAAAAGTGATGTTGAGTGTTCAAAAGATTAGTGGTGATAGAACTGGCCTAGCGTACATGACTTCAAAGGGGAAAGAAAAACTGGTCTCATCATCCACTGCCACAACATCCAAAGATATTGATTTTGTTAAAGGAAGTCAAGGTAAGAGTTTTCAAAATCATGCTAAACCTAAGTCAGTTTATTCAAAAAATATTAATGGTAAATTTGTTCCTACATGTCATAAGTGTGGTGTGGTGTGGTTGATCATATAAGACCACATTGTTTTAACGTGTATCAAGAGCAGAAAATTGAAGGTAAAGGAAAAGGGAAGAGCCTACAAAGTCAAGTTGATGACATGAGCCAACAGATCAATTTCATAAGTCTCAAGCTTGGGGAACTAGTAGATATTGCCTTCAAAATAAGGAAAAAAAAGTTAAAACTCAAGGTAAAATGGGTGAGAAAGGAAGATGCGGTGTGTCTTGTTGCTCACACAGCACTTAGATCAATAGAAGATTGCCTTTGGTACCTGGACAACGCTTGTTCGAGACACATGTCTGGAGACAAAACCTTATTTAAGAAGGTTGAGTCATCTCATAGAGGCACCGTGACTTTTGGAGATGGGAGCAAGGCTGTCATAGAAGGGAAATGGAGTATTGAAATACCAGGATTACCTGTGTTGCATGATGTTTTATTTGTTAATAGTTTGAAAGCTAATTTACTCAGCATTAGTCAGTTTTGTGACAAGAATTTTTTTGTGCAGTTTTCAAAAGATGAATGCAACGTATATGATCAAGGTGGAGAATGGATCTTAAAAGGTACTAGAATCTCAGACAATTGTTATGAAATTTCTCCAAAATCGTTGATAAAATGTCATAGACTCACGTTTGATGAAGTTGAATTATGGCATTAACGCCTTGGACACATTAATTTAAAAAATTTATCAAAGATCTCAAAAAGAAAAATTGTTGATGGATTGCTCAAGGTAATTAAGATTAAGAAAATAGTGTGTGGAGGATACCAAGAAGGAAAGCAAACTAGAGCTCAACACAAGAAGATTTCTCATATTCTTACCTCTCGGCCTCTTGAGCTATTGCATATGGATTTGATGGGTCCAATACAAGCTGAGAGTCTTGGAAGAAAGAAGTATATCATGGTGATTGTAGATTACTTTTCAAGATTTATGTGGATTATGCTCTTGAGAGAAAAACTTGAAGTCTCTGATCTTGCCAAAAAGCTTTTCAAGAAACTACAAACAGAGAAGGAAGTCTCTATCTCTAGAATACATAGTGATCATGTTCGAGAATTTGAGAATACTAATTTCACTTCTTTTTGTGATGAACAGGGAATACATCAAGAATTTTCTACACCTATTACTCCACAACAAAATGGACTGGTGGAAAGGAAAAATAGAGTGGTTCAAGAAATGGCACAAACAATGTTGAGCAACAAGAAGATGGCTTTATATTTTTGGGGAGAAGCTGTAAATACAGAAAATCATATATTGACTCGAGTGGTTCTAAGACCTGGCACCAATCAAACACCTTATGGTTTGTGGAAAAATAAAAAGCCTACGGTGAGGTATTTCAGAATTTTTGGTAGCAAGTGCTATATCCTGAGAGACCGAGAAAACACTCATAAATTTGAAAGTAAGAGTGATGAAGAAATGTTTCTTGGATATTCCTCTAATAGTAAGGCTTATAGAATTTACAACTTATGTACAAAATCTGTTATGAAATCAATTAACGTAGTTGTGGATGATATTTCAACTGAGACTACCATGAAGAAGCTTGAAAATATGAAGAAGCTGGGGTAGACCATTGAAGAAGACCCACAAGTGCAAGATGATGAGAATCACATAGAGGAGACACCACAAAATCCACAAGACAAAGAAACTTCTTCAAGAGTTACTCAAAATCATCCTAAGGAAAATATTCTCGATGAGCTAGATGAAAGTATGAGGCTTATAAGAAGAGTACTAAATCAGGTTTCTTTTGTGTGTTATTTTTCACAGGTTGAACCCAAGAAAGTCGACGAAGCATTAAATGATGAAAGTTGGGTCAACGCCATGCATGAAGAACTCTATCAATTCACTAGAAATGATGTATGAGAGTTAGTTCCTAGACCAGAAAATTATAATATCATTGGGACTAAGTGGATCTTTAAGAACAAGTCCGATGAGCATGGCACTATTGTGAGGAATAAAGCAAGGCTGGTTGCACAAGGTTACATACAAGTATAAGGGATTGATTTTGATGAAACATTTGCTCCTGTGGCCCAGTTGGAATCTGTCCGTATTCTACTTGCACTTGCTTGTCATCTAGATTTCAAATTATATCAAATGGATGTCAAGAGTGCCTTCTTAAATGGAGTGTTATAAGAAGATGTATATGTTGAACAACTTAAAGGATTTATTAATCACCTCTATCCTGAATATGTTTACAGGTTGAAGAAGGCACTGTATGGACTGAAACGAGCACCTCGAGCTTGGTATGAAAGGTTAACAGCTTACTTACTTGATCATGACTTTGTTAAAGGACAAGCTTATAGGACATTGTTCATAAGGAGATCAGGTAAACAACTCTTAATTGCTAATATCTATGTTGATGATATTGTTTTTGGAGCAACACTTGAATCTCTTGCATATGACTTTGCAAATGAAATGAAATCTGAATTTGAGATGAGTATGATTGGTGAGTTAAATTTTTTTCTTGGGTTTTCAAGTAAAACAAAGTAAAGAATGAATTTTTATTTCACAATCTAAGTATACAAGAGATCTTGTGAAAAAGTTTGAAATGGAAGGGAAAAGCAATACTCGCACTCCCATGAAAACTTCAGTGAAAATCAGCAATGACTCTACAGGTAAAAACATTGATCCCGCTCTTTATAGAAGCATGATAAGAAGCCTATTATTATTACAGCAAGTAGACCCGACATAGCTTTCAATGTTGGTGTGTGTGCTAGATTTCAAGCTAATCCTAAAGAATCCCATCTTACTGCAGTAAAAAGAATCATAAAATATCTTAATGCAACTATTGATTATGGGATATGGTATTCCAAAGACACTAACCTTACACTTGTTGGTTATTTGGATTTTGATTGGGCTGGTAATGCTGATGATAGGAAGAGTACTACAGGTGGGTGTTTTTATATAGGTGAAAATCTTGTAACTTGGATGAGTAAAAAACAAAACTCAATCTCTTTATCTACTACTGAAGCCGAATACATAGTGGCAGGGTGTTGTTGTACATAACTTTTGTGGATGAAAAAAATGCTTGATGATTATGGCTTTTCTCAAGATACTATGACAATATATTGTGATAATTCGAGTGCTATAAGTATCAAAAAATCCTGTTCAGCTCTCTCAAACCAAGCACATTGACATTAGACATCATTTTGTAAGAGACTTGGTTGAGTCTAAAATAGTATCATTGGAACATTTGTCTACAGAACATCAACTGGCTTATTTGTTTACTAAACCTTTAGATGGTCTTAGGTTTGAGTTTTTAAGGAAAGCCACTGGTGTATGTGATCCCAAGTAGAGACATTCTATCATACTAGTTTAGGATTTGCAATTTTTTTTTCCTGTTTTTCAGTTTGATGTTTTTATGTTTTAGTTTCTAAATATATATATATATATATATATATATTTCATTAAAAAGGATAAAAATCGTTTTGGTTTTTATAAGTTTTTTTTTAAAATAATAATAATAATTTTTTTTTAAGTTTTCGAATTAGAAAATATTTATTAGGAAAACAAAAAGAAACAAAACTATGTTGGTTGGTTTATTTTGATTAAGGTACATGTTTGATAAGTCAAAGTTTGAGCCTGTGTGGCATTACTTTAAAATTTTCTGATCTTATGCGCTGCTCTTCTTTGTGCAGTACACTTTAAGCATACTAATCCTATAGGCCATCTTGGCAAAGTTCATTTACAAAGCATTGTAAGCAACCTATATATAAGCATCTTATAATTAAAATTCACATTGGTTTTTAAGATGCTCATAAAAGAGGGAGTTCATGCATTGAATTGACTAATACTAGTTGAACCTAGTATATCAATAAATAGCTCTTCTCTTACCAAACACAAAGAGTTGATCCACATAGAAAAAGTCAGTGTTAATTCATTGCGGAAAAAGACAAACACCCTACATGGATCTACCACCTTAAGTTCTTATAGGAAAAATCGTTGCTCTCATCATTATGGAAAAAGATGAGCAACAAACATGAACACAAAAAGGGAGTGTACAAACTAGTGTTTGGAGGAGATGCTCATGTATCTAGGCTCTAGAATAAAGTTTGACTTTTAAGGTGAAACAACAAACTCTTGTGAGCATCTATAAGAAGCAAACATTCATGAATAAAAGTATCAAAAATATATTGAAGAAAGGAGATCATAAAAATGCTATGGTATAAGTATACTCACTCACACACTCACATGAATTTTGTCATTAATGATTTTATAAGGAGTGAACATCCAAAGTGACTGTTGCAACATGAGTGTGCTAAAGATTAGTATTTTTTTTTGTAAAATCTACTATGGTTGAACTGAGATGATTATAAGCATGTTACTTGTAATTTTTTATTTCACATTCATGTTTATAATAATAACAAAAAAAAGTTTTTTTGAAAATTTTATTTTTTCCTTTCTTCCTGGATCTCTACAATATTTTATTGTATTTTTATTTTTATTTATAAAATAAATCCAAAAATAAAAATATAAAGTTTCTATTTTGGGTCAGTATGGGGTATTGGGATATTATTCTGAAATAATAGCATCCAGTGGGACTTTATGGCATAGCACATGCACGGGACTTAAAAGCCTTAAAGACTTAAAACCTCTGCTACCTCTCTCATTTACTCTCAGCCCCCGAAACATAAGTCCTTCTCTATACCCATTTCACGGTGCCCCTTTCACTCCCCTTTGTATCTCTTCACTCGGGATTACATACATCCTCTCTTCATTTTCCACCATCACAGTAAGTCTACTCGAATTCACTGATTTTTTTTCTCTTTTTCCAGTTTTATGCTCGGCATGTGGATAGATGGCGTCTGAGTTGTGGGTTTTGAATATAAGAAGCATTGGACTGTTCTGTTGAGCTGAGTTGCTCGTAAATGGGTTGTTTTCTTTCTTTCTTTTTGTTATATATACTCTATACATGTATTGAGGACAAGTTTGTGTAGCTCACGGGATAATGGCCTTTGTTTTCTAACGGGTGCACACCAAGTGTTTGTGATAATTCCTAACTCATCTCAGATTTGTTTTTGGGGCTGTTTTTAGGGATTCTCTTATACGCATAGCAAGCCCTTAAGCGTGAGTAGTTCACATATTTTTTTAACAAAAAATAATAAACGAAAAATAATATATATATCTATAAAAGAAAGAAATCAAGGGATTTTAATTTCAATCGATTCTTACATTCTAATTTTGGAAAATATTTTCTCTGACTTGGTTATTGTATTGTTCCAAATGAGGTTCAAAGAAAGGGAAAAGCGCAAAAAGATCACTCCTCCCATGCCATCTGAGAACTCCTCAAGGGAGGATGTACTGCTACTAGAACCTGTGCAGTTAGGAGAAACTTCAGCACCTCCTCCATCTCCATCTGTGACTGCTCCTACAGGTGCCACTCCTGACCGCTTCACTTCTATTAAAGCAGAGAATGCATATTGTAATACATTCTCCAAGAGACCCATGTTGGCTGAAAGGGAGGTAAGCATAAATGATTTTCCTACGAATGACTTCCAGCTTATTCGCCGTATCTTCATTAAAAGAGGCTGGGAGAAACTTACTCATGCCTCCCCCACACCCTGTGTTGAGGTTGTCCGTGAATTTTATTCGAACATAGCCCATTTCAATTTAGATAATCGTAGCATCATTTCTATAGTTCGAGGAATTCAAATTGAGGTTTCTCCTGCTATCCTCCGAGGCTTATTTGCCCTTCCTGAGGTGGAATCATCTCTACACCCATACAAGGACATGGGGGCTCCAACAAAGACTGATATGCGTAATCTTTTTGTTGGTCCCAATGGCCCCAAATGGATTGCCAAAACTCACAGACTGCCTCTACATCACATACTTCCTCAGTTTCGTCTTTTGGCCAAAATAATGCCCACAAATCTATGGCCCATTAGTTGTCACACAAAAATTTCTTTGGAGAGAGTTTACTTTATGTATGCTCTCGCTACTGGCGTCTCTATTGATTTTTCACGGCATGTTATTGATATTATTAATCGCTCTCATGTGGAAAAGGAGTTAAATCTTCCTTTTGGCAGTTTAATTACTAAGTTGGCTATGATTGCTAAAGTTCCACTTAGGGCCAATGAACCTACCATGAAGTTGTCAGGGCCTATTTCAGCCTTAACTGTGGTCAAATCTGAGGCTGTCATCACTAAAAAACGCCCCCTAACTAATGAGTCAGCCTCTTCACCACCTGAACCTTCCATTCCTATATCTCAAGTTCTTGAGCAAATCTCTCTGTTATCCCAAAAGATTGATGGTATTACTGCTAAATGGGAGGCATGCCAGTCCAAGTTGGAGCAACAATTGGTTACTATACATTCTGATTGTGTTCAAGCAAATAATCGATTGGTTCAACTTTCTTTGGATGTGCAACACATTATGGCAAGTGTAGCTGATTCTGATGATGAACTGTATATTTCCATGGCTGATTGCTAACAAAAAGGGGGAGAAAAATTTGAGGGGGAGTAGCAGCAGCACCAGAGGGGGAGAACAGTGACAAAACAGAGAAGAAAAGCTAAAAAACTTTATCATGTTTTTATTTTGGCTCATCTATGTTTTCTAGTTCAGTTTTTTTCTTTTTTTCCTTTTTGTGGTTGTAATTTAGATACAATTTGGTATGTGTTTGCTTATGCTTTTATTAGGTTAATTGACACTTATGTTTTTATTGAATCACAACTCTTTAGAATTTTCTATATTTTTTTAGATTTGCTAATTGACATGTTTTCAGGGAATTTACATTCATCAAACTGGTTTCGTCACCAATCCGTCAAAGGGGGAGATTGTAAAGGTAAAAATTGGCTAAAATTAGATGACTAGATGATAAGGCTTATCTTATCGTCATATTTGAGATTGTTTGATGAATGTAAAATAATTATTGATTTATCTCTGAACAATGTTGAGTCTATCTCGAAGTCTTAAGTGCTGTTTAGATAAGTCATTAACGTTAAAATCGAGTCTTGGTAGATCTGTATTTATCCAGAAGAAAGCTGAACAGAGATTAGTCAACACAGAAGAATGTTATCGCGAAATGTCAGCAATCCATCGGAACACGTCTTCACGACTGTTGCTAACCGTCAACAAAATCCTATTGTGACTAGAACTCTTTCCAGACTTTCTATTTAAAAGGATTCAGTTTTGTATCATCAGAAATGAGTTTTGATCCACGAATTCTAAAGAGTATATTCTGAGCATTTGTGAGAGACACTTGGTTTTTCATCTCTTCTTGAGTCTGATTGTGCTTTGAGTGTGAAGGAACATCGATTGGATTTCTACCTTTAGAGTTCTAGAAGGGAAGTTAACATTTGAAGATTGCCAGAGGTTCTAGCTGCTACTACGGTAAGAGACAAACAGATCGTTTGTTTAGGCAAGTAAGATAGTCGAATTGCAAATGTTTTGTAATTAATGATTACTTGTAATTGATCTTCAAATAATAAGATTGACTTTATTGAGTTTGGCTGCCCTGTAGAGTTTTACCTTTAGAGAGTTCTTCAAAGGATTTCCTTTCGTAATCAATCGTTGTGTCTTACAAAGTTGATTATTTATTTTAAGTATTTGATTCGTTATATAATCTTGATAATTGAGATCTAACCAATTTGTTCGAAGAAATTAGTAGATAATTTCGTGATTTATAGGGGCACGTTGGGAATTTCACTTCTCATTTGAAGGATGTGGTGGTTCGTCCCTCTCCTCCTGTAGACGGTGGGGGTGGGTTATCTCTGTTTTTACAGAGTGTTATACTCTCAGACAAACTGGGATTGAAATCTCAAAAGGTTTTGTCATTTGAGAGGTTTTAGAAGTTAAGACAATGTCTGTTACAAAGAAGTTTGTGTGCGGGGTTTCTCAAACAGATAAATAGTTTGGCTTGTAAGTTGGATTTTTTTGTATTTATTAGTTATAACTATAATTTCGCTTTCATAAAATGAAATGCAATCCTTTTTCATCAAAAAAAAAAAAAAAAAAGAGAAGAGAACAAAGCAAACATTATAGAAAGGAATATATAATAAAAACTGTACAATTTCTATGTCAAGTATTGTTTTGAGGTTTTAAGATATTCGGTGGTCAAGGCAGAGATAATTGTTTCCATTTGCTGATGCACTTTCCTAATTCTTGAGTTCTTTTGATTCACGGGATACAATTTGGTCCATTAGTCTTGAGTTATAGCATTTAGGAAAGACTAAAGAGCAACAATTGCATTCGGAGTCCAATAAGAGACCAGCCCAACTAACCAAGCCACACATGGCAACCTATTAGCCCACTTTCATTCAAAACTATATATCTGACCCATTACAAGATTTTAGTAGTACTTGCCAGTGACATCTTGCAATTTAGATACTGGACTCTCTCTCTCTCTCTCNGCCATGTGTGGCTTGGTTAGTTGGGCTGGTCTCTTATTGGACTCCGAATGCAATTGTTGCTCTTTAGTCTTTCCTAAATGCTATAACTCAAGACTAATGGACCAAATTGTATCCCGTGAATCAAAAGAACTCAAGAATTAGGAAAGTGCATCAGCAAATGGAAACAATTATCTCTGCCTTGACCACCGAATATCTTAAAACCTCAAAACAATACTTGACATAGAAATTGTACAGTTTTTATTATATATTCCTTTCTATAATGTTTGCTTTGTTCTCTTCTCTTTTTTTTTTTTTTTTTAACCTATTAGCCCACTTTCATTCAAAACTATATATCTGACCCATTACAAGATTTTAGTAGTACTTGCCAGTGACATCTTGCAATTTAGATACTGGACTCTCTCTCTCTCTCTCTCTCTCTCTCTCTCTCTCTCTCTCTCTCTCTCCCCGTGTGTATGTCAGTGAAATGTATTTTTAGAGTCTCGTCTTTTTGTAGTTTTTATAACCTGGTATTTGCTAATTTTAAGAAGTAGTTTTTAAGAAGGTCGAGTACTTATTGATAAGAACATTCACACACAAAGGAATCTGACATGCTAGGTGTAGTAAAATGATCTTTGCTATGTTCTTTTAAGCTGATTTTACATTTTTAGACAAGCTCTCAAGTACTGAAGCATTAGGATTTAGGTTTTAGCGTCTCTTATTACATACATGGCAGCTAGCTTCACCATCCTTTATCCCTTCCACTTTATTTCCAAAAATAATCATGGATGTAATATGAAAACTGCGGCATTTTAATTTAAGCCGAATATCTCCTATTAGGTCAGTTTTACAAACGTTCTTATTGCAGAATGCCAACGAAAAAGGCATTTAATTTAGGCCTGCACGCGGCATGTTTTCACCACTGATAATTTCTAGAGCAGGTGTGACACTGTTCCTATAATTTGACCATAAACTTATGCGCTGTGTTCTGCAGATTCATGTCATCCGCAGATTTCTCCCCCTTGCATAAAATGAGGGCTTAGGTACAGCTTTTTCAAGGCATGCAGTATCAATGAAAATGTAGCTTTCATGGAGAATAATAATCCTTTCATTTCTCCCAAGTATGCACAAAAGGGAAGTGAGTTGTTCATTATTATTAGGTGATGGATGTGGATGGAGTACTAGCCAGGCTTGTTTGGTTAATGATGAAACTGTCTGCATCATCTTATCTATGATATTATATCAATCTATATATATACATCAGCTTTATAGATTCTACTTTTCATTTTCATGTAAATGGGGGGATCGATCATGGTTCAAATTCATCTGATCTTCAGTAAGTTTTCAAACCACAGGAATTCAAGCAAAAGATTGAGATAGTGATCCTAACAAACATCTAAAAGGCATAGAGCAAAAAAGGTATTATAACCATTATTCAGAAATCAAAATAGAGTAGTCATGCAACATAAAAGGTCATGCTTGCTTAGAAATATGAATGCTTGCTTAGAAAAAAAATAATAAAAAATTACAAGTAGCTTGGTTTGTAACACACCACTTATTGTGAGACCCCTTATATTCATAAAATGGGTCAGAGTACCAATACTTTTATAACATTTTATCTCTCCTATATATGAGCACTAATAATGGTTTAGGCAAACACCAATGCAAATCAGTATTTAGCTAACAATTTCTTTAAATCTACTGCATTGGAAGAGTCAAGTGCAAATTTTATTACTTACAAGTTATAGTGTCTCTATATATTTGAATAGCTACTGTTCACCATCTATTGATTATTTTATCACTTATTTCTCCCTCCTCTCACTTTCTCCCTCTCTCAAAAGATGGCAAAACAATAACTTAATTATAAATTAAATTATAAATTGACATATGGTCAGTATAATTGCAAAATATGAAAAATAATTTAGAAAAATATTATTATTATTATTATTAAAAAATAATATTTGATTATTATTTTAGCTAATAGATAAATAATCCAATGTAGAAATCTCTCTTGAATGGCAAAGGCAAAAGGTAAAACATATGATATTAGTCAAATTTTACCTTTACCTTTGCCTACACCATTCCTAGTGCTCTCAGATGTGATCAAAAAGTATATCTCCAAGATATTAACACATGCTTGCATGAATTTGAAACCTAATCTAATAAATAAATCGTAAGATCTTAATTCTGAGTGAGGTACTCAGGCAGATAAGGAGAAATATTTTCTAGATATTGAATTTTCTATTTATTTTAATTATTATTTTTTTCCTTTTTCAATATGAATTTTTTAATTAAAAGTGAAATCTTGTATTTTTATTTATTTATGACAAACTTGGGGCGTTTAAGTTTAAGGTCATCAAGGAAAAATTAGCCGGTACAATCTAAATATCACATTCACATGCATCAAAGCCTTCTTTAACCAAGTTGGGTGAGGAATAGACCAGATGATCAGGTGTAAAACACAATGTGTAATTGTGAATTAGATTTTGAAATATGATACCATTTAATAATTAATAGGCAACGAGTTTGTTCAATCGATCATCACATTAAACATATCAATCTTATTCACATAAAAAATATATATATTTTTTGTCATTTTTAAAATTTTAAAGGAAATAATAAAACAAAGAAAATATTATTTATACTTACAATTTTACTTACATAATGATACGTGGTGATATGTTAACTACTGAAAATTATGAAAATTTTAAAATTCGAATTAAAAAAAAAAAAAGAAAATGTTGATAAAATGCGACTACCACTGATCATTACGTATAATTTTATACATAAAATTGTACGTACATACGTGTGCACTACTCATAAAACAAAACTTTAAAAAATGGAAATTAATGTGTGGTATGTACGTATGAACGTCTTTATAAGGTGCTAAAGCCACATTTTGCACCCAACCCTTCTTGGAGGAAGGTAGAATTCTTACAGTATATTATAGCCAGTAACTAAGCATTAATTCGAAGCTATTTTTGTTTGTAAAAAACTTTTACTTCTTTAAAAGATTTTCTCTGTGATTTATTTTTATGATNTTCACATAAAAAATATATATATTTTTTGTCATTTTTAAAATTTTAAAGGAAATAATAAAACAAAGAAAATATTATTTATACTTACAATTTTACTTACATAATGATACGTGGTGATATGTTAACTACTGAAAATTATGAAAATTTTAAAATTCGAATTAAAAAAAAAAAAAGAAAATGTTGATAAAATGCGACTACCACTGATCATTACGTATAATTTTATACATAAAATTGTACGTACATACGTGTGCACTACTCATAAAACAAAACTTTAAAAAATGGAAATTAATGTGTGGTATGTACGTATGAACGTCTTTATAAGGTGCTAAAGCCACATTTTGCACCCAACCCTTCTTGGAGGAAGGTAGAATTCTTACAGTATATTATAGCCAGTAACTAAGCATTAATTCGAAGCTATTTTTGTTTGTAAAAAACTTTTACTTCTTTAAAAGATTTTCTCTGTGATTTATTTTTATGATTTTTCTTGATATTTGCTTACATAAATATCTTGAACTATAGAGTTTTTAAAATTATTAAATTTTAAATAAAACATAAATTAATTCACAATCTGTTAGGCATGCCCTAGATTTTTCAAGAATGATGTTGTATCTGCAAGTCCTTTTGTTTCATAAATTGTATAACCATTCAAAACAGAAAAAGAAAGACAAATCATTTGGCCTCTTGAAGGTTAATGTAATTACTGTAGAATGTCTGATCACAATGCCACAGCCATCCATTCTAATGTCCCAAAACCGAGGTTGAAAACATTTTTGGTTTGTGGGTAAAACACTGTATTTAATTCCCTTCTATTTCTCGGCTTAATGTGCACTATTTACGGCAGAAATGATTGAATACAGCAAGTTAACCATTTCAATCTTTACAAAGATATTTAAATCCAACACTCTTCTCGTCCGGACAAGAAACTTTTGAGACATCTTTTCCCCCACCCACCTTTTTTTTTTTTTTTTTTCTAGCTGTTCCATCTCAGCTAAATTATCTCCCACAAATTATGCAAAGAGTTGAGCTTCGAGACATATCACGCGAAAATACAACCAGTTTTGGACGTATTATATAAAATCTACACATTCCAAAAACAGCATATTATATATAGTGTGTGTGTGAGATTCATATCCATGGGTCCCAAAAATAAAAATATTAAGTAAAGAAAGAGCAAGTATCTGGTTTGCCTAGCTGTCAAACTATGGAGTTTTCTCTCTTTTCTATTCCCAGTGGTGGCGCTTGTCCACCGTCTGTGGCAGTCCTTTGCTAATGTATCAGGTCATCTTCAAGTTACTATTCTCTCATGTTCCTGCTTTTTCTAAACAGCGATCAAGACGATATGGTTGTGATAGTCTCTTATAATTGGACCAGATTAACAAAATGCAGTGCACCCCTTTTGACTGTAGCTTTTAGTCATAAGTTTATAGTCTGTTTATCAAACTATATTAAAACTGCTTTAAAACGAATTTCCCCTATGAGAATGGGTTGGAGTCGATCTTTTAACTTAATAACTCGCTTTCTTATTTTTATTTTCGGTGCTACTTTTACTTATTTTGGAATGATTGTTGTGGGAAAAAATTTAGTTGTAAGCATAACTGCGCACTAATATGTACTCTAATCTAATGTAATTAATCAAAAAGTAAATTTTACTGAAAATAGTACCAATTTAAATTTTGAATATGAATGAATCAGTATTGATACGTAGATCAGTACACGACTTTACTTAATATGTAACAAAACTCTAGTTAGAGACTCTCACCTACTAGATCTTATATTCTTGTAACCGTTTAGTTTATCTATGTAAAGTTTAATTTGCTCAAAAAAAATTAAAAATAAAATAAAAAAGTATCTGGTTTGCCAAGTGTCCACACCTCTCGTAACCCATTTTTGGCTTTTTGCGTCCCCAAAAACATGGGGAAAAGAGGGAAGGAAAGACACCTTGACATGCTATGCTATAGTATGCTGAACCATTTCCAAGATGATTCTAAAGTGGAAGAGTCAGAAGACTACAATATAGCATTATTTTTAGATTAATCAATTTGGATCTTGTTGCCTAATAATTTACTAGCTCTTGCATGCCCTTAATTATAATTTTTCTTACTATGTCAACGTCTCTCATCTCGGTGTCAATGAATGGGGTGCCTTGTGGGTAAACATAAATCGACAGGAAAAGGAAACCCGAACAAGAGAATGCACACCAAAAGTGGTTTGAAATGCTTCTTAGCAATTATAGAGGACAACGAAATTAAACGTATGTACACTCCATGAGAACGATATTAAATAGGAAAAGAAAGAACAGTGAAAAATACAGGGAACCTTTTCTCTTTTTTTTCCTTCTCTGCAACAAGATATCACTGATTTGATTGAATCAGTGGAATGTCCTTGGACCTCTGGATTGGTATAGCTCCAACCTTGATTTGGCATCTTGTAACAATGATTCCAGTTTTTCATCCTGGGTGAGGAGGTGAGATTGTTTGGAAGCCCAATCAAGCACACTGAGCACCTCGACCTGGGCAAGTTCCTCGCTGTCTGGTACATGCAGAGCAATGTAGCATAGGAGAGGCAATGCAGAAATTTTAACCGTCCTTTCACCGAAAAACACCAGCTGGATCAAGGGCTTTGGCCCTCCGGCACTTATGATCGCCCTTGAGTGATCAGAGCAGAGATAGTTTTCAGGGCAGGCAAATTTTGTGAGAGCAATTGCAACCTCCTTGGTTATCTCATCTTCTCTCTCATCGAGAAGCTGCACCAACGGGCCGATCATCCTTGTTTCTGTTACCCTGAATGTCCTTGCCAAATTCCCAATAACCTTGATGCATGGGATAAGGAGGTCTGAATCTTCTTCCTCAATGATCTTTAGCAGTTGCTCAACAACAGCTTTGCAGGCAGGTGAATTGGGTTTGAATGCAGATCTTCTCAATTCAGCATCTTTCTCAGCCACCGCAGTGATCTCCACCAATGCCATGGCAGAATTATACTTGACATCTTGGGTCCCTTTCTCTAGAAGAACAGCAAAGCATAACAATGCTCTTGATTCAGTGATGCTGCGGCAGATGGATGGGTTTCCTTTGGAAAGGTGCCAAAGGGCTCTTGCTGCCATTGCCTTCATGTTTGCCTTGATAGCAGGGTCTTCCAATTCCCTACCCTTATGATTCAGACCAGACCCAGAAAGAGGGACGTTTTGCTGGTGGTGGGGTTGATGGAATTGGTGATTCTGCTTCACATTGTTTTGGTCCTTGCTTGTGGCACTGTTGTGGTTGGTTTGAGTTGAAACATTGCCTCGCGGTTGGAGTGGCTTGGACGGGGGATTCATCGTCATGGTGTTAATCACCACATTGTGCATCTGACTCGGGGTCTTGTTCCCCATGGGGTGAAGAATTTGACTCTGAAAGTTTTGGTCCTCCTCGTCAAGTCCCTTGTTCATATTCATGGCGTTTGGGCTATTACTTGCCATTACAACCGCATGGATCGATGTGGCTCTGGTGCTAGTAACTGCATATTTACTGTGCTCTTGAACAGTCTCAAATGCGAGATGGCTTACCAGCAACCGACTTATATTGTGCTGAGCAAACAGATCTTGGCACTTGGGGTAATTAGCCACGAGCTCCGAAACAGCCCAAGCCACCACAGCCTGAACTTTCATGGGACCTTCTTTGAGGATTTTCACAAACACAGAACAAACACCCGCGGCGATCATGTGCTCTACGCTTTCAGGGTCCCGTCCCAGAAGCCCAATCGCCCGGGCAGCGTTCTCTTGCCCTTCCGGCTTGCCCTCTTTGATCAGTTTCAGCAAGGGTACGATCCCACCTTCCTCTATGATCAGCTTCCCATACCGATCGTTGTCTCGGGCAAGGGAAACCAGTGAAGCCGCTGCATCCGAGCGGTCCTCTAGCGAAGCCGTATGAAGAGCCGCAATCTGTTCCCATATGAGACACAAAATGGGCTCGTTCGCTGCTGTGGGAGGCAGGCCGAAGTACTCGTCGTCCCGACCCTCGGCCGGAGCTGAGACGCGGAGCAGCCAAGACACGTCCCCGATCGAATTCTCAAGCTGGGCCGACATTTTACGAAAGGCGGCGGTGGGTATGATGGTGAACACGCGCTTGACGATGCCGTTGACGCGGCATTTAAGCACGAGGGACAGAGCCTTATCCAGCACTTGCTCTGTGTCTTCGATGATCCGCCTGGTGGGGCGCTCGTAAAGGTCGGCACTGGCTCGGGCAGCCTGGCGGAGCAGCCCGGCGAGCTTCTCCGTCTTTGATTTAAGCTCCCCGCACTCCAGCTTGAACGAACTAGCCTCGTCGGCCGCCTTGGCAACTTGATCAGCTAGCTGGATCGGCTTCACCAAGGTTTGCTTCACTAAGTCCGCCATGGCCACCACGGCGGCCAGACCTTCAAGGTCTTCGTTACAGTTGACGACGACACAAAGACCTGATCAAGAAATAAAAAGATGGGTTCTTCTTGGATCGCCTACACCTTTTAGGAATAGTTTCACCCTCGATCCATAGAGAACAGCAAAGATAGTGAGGTAGTTGAAAATGAATTCTGTGGTGTAGGCGGGAGAGAGAGGAAGAGAGATGAACTAATAGTCTAATTGGTTTTGGCAGAGGAGTTTAGGGCTTTACATTTGTAGGCGAAGGAGTGGAAGAGTCTCTAATGGAGAACTCGGGTTTTCTGAGGTCAAACTCGGGCCGCGTCTTTGCTCTTTTATGAGAGTTACCTTCCAACTTCCCAACAAAAATCAAGTTGCTTTATTTACGCACGTAACATAATATTGACGTAAAATATTTTATTTTTATTTATTTAGGTTTTAAAAATTTTCATTTTAAATTTGCGTGATAAAAATATTTATATGAGATTATTTAATTTAAAAAATTAATTTAAACTTTATAAATTAGTTTGATTGTTAGATTTAATTGAACTGTCTAATTTCATGTTGAATGTAACATCTAAATACCCAATTTTTAAATTACTAAATTCATTTCAATTAAAAACTTTTTTACACGTAAGACCTATAATATTTTTAAATTCAACACTTCTTTATATATTAGACCTATAATCATTTTCAAATTCTCGTAATTAGTATTAAATTCATTTTAACATTAAAATATATATAAACTCAATTGAAATTGATCACATATAACTGATTCTATCAACTCAGTTATTACTATTTATAAATAATTTAACTCAACTCAACATTTAAATACAGTCTAAATATTATCACGCAAACTATATAAATAATGTGAATGACTTACAAAAATTTACTGTAATACTATTCATTGTCTCGTTAGGAAGTATTAGATATTTTTTGATGGACATGTCAAATACATCATTAAGATTATATAAACCGATTGAATAAAAATAAATAAAAATTATATTTTGAAATATTGTTTAGATTGACGGAATTTCGCAGCAAGCAAGCAATGAATGTACTTAAAACACCCACGTATAATGAAACATTACTCCGCGAGAAAAGACAAGCTGATTTATGTTCCCATAGTTCCTGCCCTCCAACTGTCCAACGGAGCGCAGGTCCTACCGGCGGGTCCAATGCCATTTGCCTAGTCCCGATGCGATATCTTGCGGTCAGGTTTCGCTATAAAGACAAAATATAAAATTTTTACTTCTATCTTATTTTTTTATTATTATTTTTTAAAATTTTTTACAAAATATAATAAATAAAATTAATCTTTTTAAATTTTAATTCAATTTTTTAATATCTTAAAATAATAATAATATTAAAAAATAATATTTTAAACTTTTATCTAAAATAAAAAAATTATTATCTCACTTACCAAACCTAACGGGACACCTTGGTTTCTCATGTCTTCAATCACTTTTTCTTTTTCTATTTTTTTAGTCTAAATCAATAATTGAGCATTATTAGGGTAATGTAAGATGTAGGTTTTAAGGTACGTAAATTTTACACATTTTTATTAAAAAAATGTAGAATTTATTATTAAAAAATAATTCCTCTTCTAAATTCTAGATTTACTGACTTTTTTAAATAAGTACTCCAAGTTTAACTATAAATACCAGTTTTAGCATGGCTAACATGGAAAGAACATGTTGAACGTCTCACATTATTTCCTTTTTGAACATCTTCACGGTCAAATTAATGGGATGAATTGCAACTTATATTTCAAA
This sequence comes from Carya cathayensis, assembly GCA_011037825.1. Taxonomy (NCBI): domain Eukaryota; kingdom Viridiplantae; phylum Streptophyta; class Magnoliopsida; order Fagales; family Juglandaceae; genus Carya; species Carya cathayensis. The sequence goes on from QGSO01000202.1 coordinate 1,296,920, forward strand.
ATTAGAGAAATGTCATTTCAATTTTTTGCCCCAATTTGAGGGCTTCAAGTAAAAGAGTGACACATTTACTGTGACGCCCTCAACACCCACGTACGGACACGTGGAAATCGAGACGTCGGGATGATGACAACACAATCACCAAGTGCCAAGTGTGTGTACATGCAATAAGTGTACAAATAAAAACACGCAGGGGATAAGAAAGTTATATAACTAAGTACCAGATTTTTTTGTTTAATTACAAACCAGCTTAAAACAAGCGTAAATAAAATATTACATATTCAACATCTCAAATCAAAGTACATACCAATAAAGACAACTACACATAGAATATATAAAAAGCCATCCAAATCACTCTTCCGGCGGAGCCGCCTCCTCGGGCTCAGCCTTCTCCTCCTCTACATCTGCATCAAAATCTATGGTACCAAAAATGATGCCGCAGGTAAATAATATCCCAAACGCCACAAGACAAAAACATATTAAAACCACAACAATATGCATGAAAGTATGCCCAATGCACATGTCTCAAAAATCACATTTTTGCACACATGCCAAAAGTCCCATTTTGGCCCCAAAACATTTCCTTTAAATCATTTCTCGCCATCATCCCAGATAATGGCCCAAATCCAGAAACCACCATTTTTCCAGAAAATGGATCATAGAAACCACATATCAAAACCTCGCCATTATCCCAAATAATGGCCCAAATCTAGAAACCACAATTTTTCCAGAAAATAGATCACAGAAACCACATATCAAAACCTCGCCATTATCCTAGATAATGGCCCAAATCTAGAAACCACCATTTTTCCAAAAAAATGGATCACAGAAACCACATATCAAAACCTCGCCATTATCTCAGATAATGGCCCAAATCCAAAATCAAAACCAAACCAATTCCGTTTAATGCATGCATCATGATTTCTCCTAGGGATCATCCGCATACTCTGACTACTATGTTACATCGCAGGTAACGACTACGCCGGTGAGATCTAAACGAGCGATCCCAGTCTCGCGTCCAGCGCGTACCTGGCCCGGGCATTCTCTAGTCCCCACCAGCCAAAGGACCATGGAGTCGACACGACAGCGTTACCGTATCGTGCGATTCGGTCATCGCCCAGCGACGACCCAGGGGATGTCACTCAGTATTATCCGCTCCCGAGTGACCAGAGGAGCTCCACCGAGATAATGCTCCATCCTGACTTGGGGTCGTGATACGCACGCACCAGAAAATCCATTTACACGTTAAACCCAATTTTCAATAAAAACGCATGGATATGCATGCACAATGCAATGCAAATAAAATCACACAATTTAACCAACACTTCCCAAACATCCAAAACAACTAAACAAACAACTCCGTCCTCAATCCAACCGACCCCCGACTCCTCGGACTCAGTACGGAATAACCAACCAGATCACAAATAATTATTGTAAGAGAAATAATATATTTAAATCTAAAACAAAGTTTGAAAAATACTTACTGCGCTATATATTAATTTTCGATGGATCAACGAGCGGCAAACGATAAAGCGAAAGCAACGTAACAGTGTAAATTCATTGTGGCCGTGGGTTGTAAAATACCCACTTTTGAACGGGGACAAACCAAGGCTCGGGATTGATAGGAAATGGCCTAGGGGTGTTTATGAAGCTAAGGGAAGTGGAGGTTGGCCGTGGGTGGCGGCGAAAACGGGGGTAGGAGGCCAAAATACCCAAATCGGAGAGTTAGCTCGTGGGGACTGTTCTGTCGACGGATCGAGACCGGAAATGGGTGGTTTAGGACGGCAAGGAGTCGGTGATGAAGTGGTGAAGAGGTGGGGGCCGGAGGTGGAGCAACGGCGGCAAATCGGAGCAAAAGTCGCTCGGCTTAGAGGAGCTTTTCCGGCTAAACGGCGGCACGGATGGGGCCAAGATTTTGTGGCGAGGTGCGCCGGTCGGAGGGGAGTCAGGTGGGAGGGGCGGTGTGCCGCACGGTGACGGCCGGCGGCAGGTCTGGGCGGTTGGACGTGAACGGCGTGAGGGAGAAGAGAGAGAGAGAGAATTCGCACGGAGGAAAAGCCAGCGGGAGAAAGAAAGAATAAGGAAAGAAAAAGAGAAGAAAGAGAAAGGAAAAAGAGGAAAAGAGAAAGAAAAGATAGGGGAAAAGAAATGAGGTCCAATCCTCACCTCTGGAGTCCAAAAACTGATCCAGCGAAAACAACTTTAAAAACAATAAAACCAAGAAAATATTTTAAACACAACGTAAAACTAAAATATAATAAATAACTAGTAAAAACTAATTATTTAATTTTAAATCCAAAAACAAACTAAAATAAATTAAACAACAATTTAAACTCAAATAACAAATACAATCTAATTAAAATCCGATAATTTAAAATAAACGAACTATTATTTTAATTAAATTAAAATATTCCTTCAGTAAAAATACACGTAAAAACAGAGTATCACATTTACTAGGCCCTACAACAATTATACTCATTTAATGTTATCCAACATATTTATAGAGTAACAATAAATATTATATGACTCATTTTATATGCTACTCTCTTTTTTACCATAGACTCAAAAGTTTGAGCAAGAACTTGGAAAAACCTTGATCCTTCAAAAATTAAGAACTATTACACGTCATCCTCATACTATATATCAACATGTGATTTATCATTTTTTTTCTTTCTATTTAAACATATCTATTTACACATCAATATATGTGTTTAAATAAAATGATAAAAATGACAAATCATATGTTGGTGTGTGATGTAAATGATTATAAGCTTTTCTACTTTAAATATATTTATTGCATGAAATTAGCCCAAATTCCCTAAATAGTTCAATCAAAATAACCTTGATTAGAGCTAATTAAAGTTTTCATGCCCGAATGTGAAAACCATAACCTTTTTTTTTTCTTTTTTTTTTTATATATATATAACAATTGGAGCCATTATATTGATGTAAAAAATAAAAAGACAGAAAAATTGTCTGTCAACATTACATAGACTGTTTAAACAAAACAGTAGACATAATCTGCATTGGTCCATCTTCAATCCATATTTTCTCTTCTTCAGGAACTAATGCCAATTTAGCTAACTGATGACCAGCACAGTTAGCCTCTCTATGAACAAAAACAACTTGCCATTGAGGTCTTTCCAGCAACATACTCCTTACATCATGTATTAAAGGGCCATAATCAGCACTTATCACTTCCTCTGAGTTTACTACCTTAACAGAGAATCCCCTTAAAAAATAACCCTTGCGAAACCCAAATCATTACATATTTCCACCATCTTTCTCAAAGCTAGCCTTTATGCCAATACAGGTTTAACAACAGGTGTTTGGCTAGCAAAAGCACAAACCATGATGTCACCATGTTCATCCCTTATAATAATTACACAGCTCACTTTGTTCTATTTTGTACAAACTGATGCATACCAATTTGCTTTCAAGGTCCTAAAGCTAGGTTTCTTCCATCTCATAACCTCTTTGGTACTTGTAACTTTTGTAAAGCCTTCCTCAGCTCTTATTATTGAACTTAGGAATACCTCCCTATTTGCCACTGCTGCCCCAACCACCTGCTGAGGGCTCTCTAAATTTCTTCCATGGAACCCATAATTTCTCCTTATCCAAAGCCTTCTCATTATGAAACAAGCCAACTGTAACATATCCTCATCTAGCTTAGAGCACAGAGCTGACCATAGAGTACAATAATCTATAAATGAATTTGGCTATTTGTGTGCTAGACATTGAGACCCCGCCCATACATCACTTGCAACAGGACAGCTCCACACTACATGAGATACAGACTCCACCTCCCTTCAGCATATAGGACATAGGTCAGATTCAGTTACCTTTCTTCTTGTCAAATTCTCTAAGGGTGGGAGCACATTACGAACAGCTTTCCACACAAACAATTTGATCATCATTGGAACATTTAGAGACCATAGCTGCTTCCAATCTATCAGTCCTACCACAACACTTGAGCTTTCAACTGTTTTCTATCGATTAAGAGTATGTTGTAAGTAATATGCACTTCTCACATTGAAAACTCCATTTGCAGTAAACCCCCAGACAAGTTTGTCTTGAGCATCTCTTCTGCTTATAGGGATCTTACAGATCAATTCCACCTCCTCCTCTTGAAATAAATGATGTAGTTCTTCTTTCTTCCCTCTGGGGGTGTAACCGGTTAAATTCGGTCCGGTTTTGGATAAAATCTAGGACCGAACCAGTATGTACCTGTTTTGTATTTTCAAAAACCGATTACGCACTGATTACTCCTAAACCGGTATGTCCAGTTTTAACGGTTCCGGTCAGGTTTTCCAGTTTTAATATATTAAGTATATTAGTATTACTAATGTATTTATCAAAAGAAATATATTGAGAATTTATTAGCCGATAAAATGTATTTAATATATATATTTTATATTTAAAACATATGATCAAATAAATATTCATGTTTAAGATTAAAATGTTATGTTATAAATTATAATATATTATTTCATACATAATTATATATATTATATATAATATTAAAAATTAATATAATATATATAATATGTGAACCGGTCCGGTTCGGTATTGGAAAACATAAAACCGATTCCGGATCGGATTTGACCGGTTTTTAAAATGAAAAAACCGATTCCAAACCGAAGCAGTCAAAAACCGGACCGAACCAACGGGTCCAGGCTAGTTTTCCAGTTTGTCGGTTTTTTCTAACACTCCTACTTCCATCTGCATTCCTCTTTGTCAATTAATTCAAAAACAATTGCATTTCTACTCAACAAGGATGTAAATGAATGAAACTTTATAGGAATAGAATTTTGAACCCACTTATCATGCCAAATACTGATGTTATTTCCATTCCTAACTCTCTAAGTACTCCCTTCCTTAATCAATTCTATTGATGACCACAAGCTCTGCCATATCAAAGAGGAGTTAGTTCCCTTTCTCGCATTCAGAATGGATCCTCTCTTAAAATACTTTTGCTTCAATATTTGAGCAACTAGAGAGCTTGGGTTATTGAAGACCCTCTATACCTGCTTTACCAACATGGCTTTATTAAAAGATTCCAACTCTCTAAACCCCAAAACCCACTCCCTTTTAGAATTCCCCATACTCCTCCAAGACTTCCAATGGATTTTCTGCTGATTGTTACTGCTCCCCCACCAAAATTTCCCCATCATTGAATTTATCTCATTCAGCAACTTCTTTGGTAACTTAAATACACTCATAGTATATGTTGGGATGACTTGAATAACTACTTTTAATAATACTTCCTTTCCTGCTTGTGAGAGAAAGGTGTTCTTTCAGCTTGAAATTTTGGTCCATATCTTCTCTTTGATAGCCCTGAAAGATTGGTACTTTGACCTCCCAACCATAGTTGGTAGACCCAAGTACTTTCTATAGTTATTATGGAATGAGACCCTTATTGCACTGACTAGTTCCTACTATCTGTCTGAGCTAGTATTTGAGCTGAAGAAAACAGCTGCCTTATTTTGGTCCAAACATTGTCCAGAGGCCTTCTCATATATATTCAGCAACCCTTGAATTCTTTGCCATTCCTCCATAGTAGCTCTACAGAAGAAAACAATGTCATTAGCAAAAAGTAGATGACTGACCCTTAAACCCCCTCTAGCAACAGTAACACCTTTATCTCTCCTTTTTGCTTAGCCTGATTAAGCATTGCACTAAATCCTTCAGCCTATAAAATAAATAGGTAAGGAGATAATGGATTTTCTTGCCTAATCCCACATTTTGGTTGAAAAAAGCCACCATTCCTTCCATTTATCAAGACTAAATAGCTCACAGTAGAGATGCAATCCATCACTAACTTTATCCACCTATCTCCAAAACCCATCTTTGTCATGATAGCCTCCAAAAACTTCCATTCGACACGATTATAAGCCTTTGACATATCCAATTTGATAGCCATAGTGCCTGTTCTTCCCTTCTGCTTAGTCTTCATAGAGTGTAATAATTCATAGGGAGCTATCACATTGTCCGTGATAAGCCTATTTGGGATAAAAACACTTTTGTTGCTTGATACAATGAGGTGCAACACATGCTTCAACCTATTAGCTAATACTTTGGAAACTAATTTATGCAAAACATTACATAGGCTAATAGGTCTAAATTGAATAACAATAGAAGGCTCTTTTACTTTAGGAATTAAAGTGATAATAGTAAAGTTAACTCCTAAATCCATTCTACCCCCATTAAGAAACTGTAAAATGGTATCACATACCTCATCCCCTACTATATGCCAGTAAGTTTGAAGAAACTGAGCATTATACCCATTTGGATTTGGAGCTTTTAGAGGAGCCATCTAGTGTAGAGCTTCTTCAATTTCCTCTCTGATGAAAGGCTTCTACAGACTGTTAGTCATGGCCTAAGTCACCCTTGTTTCGATACTACCTAGACAACTATCTAGATCTTCATTAGTTGGTCATGTCAAGCTAAAAAGATTTTTGAAATATTGAGTAAATGCATTTGCAATACTTGTGTGACTCTCCCATTTCCTTCCTTGCATATCATGGATAAACTTGATATGATTCTTTTTTTGTCTTTGAGTAGCACATAGGTGAAAGAACCTAGTATTTTTGTCTTCAATCTGGTACCAGTTTTCTTTTGCTCTCTGCTTCCACTTGAGGTCCTCTTGTTCTAACAGTATATTAAGGTCCTGTTGTAAGGCTTTAATAGCTGCAATATTTTGAGGACCCACAATGTCTTGCAGCTTCCTGAGCTCTTATGTTTTTATCAGTATTGCCTTTGCACAATCCACAACCTTCCCCTTACTTCATTTCGTAAGCTTTTTTGCCCAACCATCAAACTTGTTCTTCATCTTTTACCACCCATCCTGCCTATTCACCACCTTGCCCCACCCTTCTCTAATTACTTCCTCCCCCTCCACATCCTTAGTCCATTTTGCCTCTAACCTGGAATTATTATTCTTCACCATAGCATAAAAATATTTTCTGTAACAAGTTAATAATATTGGCTTGTGATTTGATCTTCTTGCAGCTAAGGTTTCCACAACATGCTTCCTAAACATATTCTTCCATTGAGTATTGGCTAGAGCATGGTCTAACCTTTCTTTTGTATAATGAGAGCCTTCCTATCTATTGCTCCATGTAAACAAGCACCCTTTCCAACCCAAATCATGTAGGCTATTACACAAAACAACATGCCTAAAGTCCTCCATTTGTTTTTCAGTTCTTTGTCTGCCACCATATTTTTCATGAGAGACCAAAATCTCATTGAAATCTCACATGACATAGCAAGCTTGATTAAAGATTGATTTGATCATGGAGAGGAGAGCCCAAGTGCCACTTCTTTTACTGATTTGTGGATGTCCATAAAACCCTGTGCAAAACCACTGCCGTTGATCCTCCTTCTTAGTAACCAACATGTGAATGTGGTTGTGTGAATAATTCACTACTTCCACTGCATACTCATTCTGCCATAGCATAGCTAACCCCCCCCCCCCCCTTTTTCCCAATGGCTCAACAACAAAACAACAATCATAACCAAGCTTCTGTTTGATCTGTTCAAATCTAGGTCTCCTTAGTTTTGTCTCCATGAGAAAAACTAAGTTGGGTTTCTCATCTCTGACTAACAAGCAAAGATCATGAACTGCTCGAGGGTTCCTAAGTCCCCTGCAGTTCCAACTCAAGTGTTTCATAATGATTGGCGGGTCATTACACTTGTCACACTACTATCATTTGTCACAACTGTCACTTTCCCTCTTTTCATGGAAACCTGACAGTTTGAAAGGCTCGGTTCCACCTCCAGACTTTTCTTTTTGCTTTGCTTTTCATTATTGAGTTGAGCCTTATCCTCCCTACTACCTTGAAATCTATGTTGCCTCACCTTCCTTTTCCATCCTCTAGTACTTATTCTCTTGTTGTCAACATGTAGCATAGTTCTCATAGTTGAGTCATCTACTCTGTCCATCAATTCAGTGCCAGGATTAATGGACCTTTCAGTCAGAGAATAAGTACTAGAGGATGGAAAAGGAAGGTGAGGCAACATGATTTCAAGGTAGTAGGGAGGATAAGGCTCAACTCAATAATGAAAAGCAAAGCAAAAAGAAAAGTCTGGAGGTGGAACCGAGCCTTTCAAACTGCCAGGTTTCCATGAAAAGAGGGAAAGTGACAGTTGTCACAAATGATAGTAGTGTGACAAGTGTATTGACCTGCCAATTATTATGAAACACTTGAGTTGGAACTGTCGGGGACTTAGGAACCCTTGAGCAGTTCATGATCTCTGCTTGTTAGTCAGAGAAAAGAAACCCAACTTAGTTTTTCTCATGGAGACAAAACTAAGGAGTCCTAGATTTGAACAGATCAAACAGAAGCTTGGTTATGATTGTTGTTTTGTTGTTGAGCCATTGGAAAGGGGGGGGGGGGGGGGGGGGGATGCTTNTCACTTTCCCTCTTTTCATGGAAACCTGGCAGTTTGAAAGGCTCGGTTCCACCTCCAGACTTTTCTTTTTGCTTTGCTTTTCATTATTGAGTTGAGCCTTATCCTCCCTACTACCTTGAAATCTATGTTGCCTCACCTTCCTTTTCCATCCTCTAGTACTTATTCTCTTGTTGTCAACATGTAGCATAGTTCTCATAGTTGAGTCATCTACTCTGTCCATCAATTCAGTGCCAAGATTAATGGACCTTTCAGTCAGATCCACATGCATTGGGCCATTGAAAATGGCCTTTGGTATTGGAGACTTCTGGCTAACAGTAACCTTATCCATCCCACGTGATATATTTACCTCTCCCTCAACTATTTTTTGAAAAATAGCAGACTTAGATTCATGAGCCTTTTTTTCCTCAACCACCTTATCCTTGTGAAGCCTTGGATCAACATCATCTGTTTGGCTTCTATCCTCGTGATCCTTACTTAAATTTAAAATTGAAAACCCATCCCTATCCTTCCTTGGATTATCCCTAGCAACCAAGTCTTCTATTTTTTCTCCCCTATCCTCCGAAATAATCCACATGCTACCCTGCCTCGTCGGAATATTCCTCACTGTCGGCTCTTCACTCGTCACCTTCTTTCTCCACCCTTTTTTATCAGAACTAGTCCAACACTTCCTTTTGAAGGTTGAATCTGCATGTAACCACACTCCAAACTGGTCTTGAACTGCCTCTCCATTCATAGAACTCACACCTTTACAACCTTAGCTATCATGCAAGATTCTTCCACATTTAAAACATAGTTTGGGTAGCTTCTCATATTTCAATGGGATCCACATACTCAACTCTTTTACCTTAATCATTCTACCCCTTGCAATGAGCTTATGCAATCATATCTCCATCATAATTCTCAAAAACTGACCCCACCCTGTGCCATCCTCCTTAACGTCAATGTCGAGCACCTTGCCTAGTGTAGAGCCAATTTGCATGCCAATCTCTTTGTTCATACACGCCAGTGGCAGGTTATATAATTGAATCTAGAAGACCTCTAAATTAAACACTAAGTGTTTAGGAGATACCAACCCATCAAAAGTTTTTAGTGCAAAAATGTTATTGTCAAACAACCACGACTTTCCCAAATAAACCTTCTCCATATCTGCTCCATTCTCAAAGGTTATCACAAACATGTTAGGACTTATATCTTGAAATTGAAAAGGCTTGCTAGCTCTACATACTTTAGACATGGTATTGTATATCACATATTTATTCACCACACGTTCATAACATAGTTTGCCCACCATACTTCTTTCACCTTTTCAAAGTAAATCTGACATTGAATCCACATCCACAATTATACTTTCATCTTCCTCCTCAAATAGTCGAAATTGCTTCCACTTTTCTTCCAGAGAATCCGTACTAGACCTTCCTCAAATCAGAAACATTGAAATAGGAAGACCACCACCCTTATAGTATTACTACTATAACTCAGGACTCCTACACTTCACCTCTTTTTCTTTTCCACTCTTTGTCGAGAGAGAGAGAGAGAAGAGATAAGAGAGAAGACTCGTGAAAACCATAACTTAAAATATAATATAGTTATAGTATATTATAAGTCATACTATCATTTTTCATTTTGAAAATAGAATTTTTATTCATTTCCCTCGGAATGGATAGCATCAATTCATTGTAGGACGTAAGATATTCTAGTATATTATATTATGTTGACAATGGAAATGACAAAAATACTCGAAATTTTATGTTAAATGGATATAATCCATTTCACAAGATCCTTATCCTAAATTTAATTTGTGGAGTTGACTTTATGTATATATCCATCTCTTTCCTACTCAAGATCCTAGTATTTAGACAAAACATTTGTGAATCTTTTAAATTCGGGAGTTTGAAAATCTTACTTAGGAATTGTGGGTCTATTTCAATTCAAATTGTCTTATCATAATTTTGAACTCCATTTCGTTCCGATCGATATGGTTGAAATTTTTTGTTCAAGTATAATATCTGATACATTATAGATCATCTTCATTTCATTTTGTTCCTAATTTTGGCCCGTTCTGCCTAATTCCAGTCTATTTTGGCATGTTAAAGACTATATTCTATTTCGGACTGTTTTAATGGCAATTTTTTAATTTCTTTGAGTTTGGATTATATTTTTGTAAATTTCAAATCTAGGTAGCATTCACGTAATTTTAAAATCTAAAACCTTTTTTGTAATATAAATTTTTTTGTCAGTTTAATTATGTCTCATCATTCTTTTTTTTTAATTTCATTATTTTTAATAATTTTTCGACTCTTTTTGTTTTTTATATTTTATTTTTTTTAATCTCAATTCAAGTTTATGATTTTTTTTTTAATATTATCTTTTGATATCAATATCTTTACTTTTTTTTTTAATGTTTTCAATGTATATTCATTTTAGAAATTTTCAATTCTTCCAGACACAAATATACACACACACAAAGACATATGATATACATTTATATATAAGCATTTATTTTATTAATTATATGTTTGTGTGTGTGTGTATGTATATAAAACTAATTCCGAAACTGTATATTGGAACACATCGATACCAAAATATTCTATTCTAATACTTAAACTAAAGCCTAGAATGATTACCGAAATGAATTTTAAACAATATTGATTCTTAATATATATTACCTTGAGATGATATACTCATCAGATTAGTGTCAATTGGGTCAAAGATCATGATCAGTACTGTCAACGATCATGATTGGTACTACTACCGACTCAGGGGATGCTTGAGGAATGAGATGAAATGAGAATCTTGTGAAAAGTAGTAAAATGATTTGTTAATAGTAATAAGATAATTTGAATTAAGTATTTATTAGGTTTTAGAAAATGTGAAAGAAAAAATTGAATAAAAAAACTTTAAAGTTAAAATATTGTAATAATATAATTTTTTAATATTATTATTATTTTTAGATTTGAAATAACATTTGTTTTAAAACTTGATAAATTTGTAATAATTAATTTTAAAATGTTTATATTTAAATAATGTTTGGAAAGAAAATAAGATAAGATCAAATGGGATGAGATAAAAATTATTTTCAAATATCCCCTTAGGGTTTTATTCATTTATTTATTTTTGGGAATTGCTTTTCCCACATAAGGTGGCCACCATCGGTGATCACCGACCGTGGGTTTTTATTTTTTTTTTTATTTTTACTAAATAGTTAAATAAATAGTTTTTAATAAATTTCTGATATTTATTATTTTTTAAAATATTTAGTAAATTAAAAAAAATATTTAAAGAAAACAAAGATGAAAAAATTTTAACTGTTCAGCAAGTGTTTCGATAGCTCCCTCCGTGGGAGTAGCGCGCATCGTCTTTTATTTTTTCATTTGTTAGCTGGGTCAAGGTCGTACGTACTTGCTTGGGTTATTCCATTTGGAGCTAGCCAGTCATGTACAGAAAAATGAAGAAGATTAATTTGCAGATCAATTAATTAGCAGTAACTCCTAGTCTCCTCATGTAAATCATGTAAGGGCTTTCTTCGAGGTACAAACATTGTGACACTTTCTTCCACTTTTAAGGTGCCCCACAGCTTTAAGTCATGAGTTCAGAAGGAAAACATGCAGCATGCATGGAACAGATCACACAGTGCTATTATACAGACAATGACTGAGGGGACATGTAATTAATGGTTGTACGTAGATGTTTGTTTATAGATAGATATACGCAAGGAATATACCCTAATATTGTGGTGTTAATTGCCGCCACACAGCCAGAGAAATTTGGAGATCGAGGTAGAAAATTGATCACTCTTTTCCAGTTAAAAAAAAAAAGCTGAAGAATCACTCTTGTCTGCATTATAACTAATTAAGAAATAATTACAATTCGTTTGATGCTCCGATTGACTTCAAACAAGGTGAAAGGATATAGTTGATAATGGGTAATAATCATGTACACATGATCTATACCTTTTAGTTATAATATTATAATATTATAAAACATGAAAAGTTGCCCTTTTCACCCACAAAAAAAACGACTCCTTTTTATTTTAGATTTTAAATTTTGCATCGGGGTAGAAAATTGCAGACAAATTTACAGAAGAATCACTCTTTTTTAGTAAAAAAAAAAAAGCAAAAGAATCATTCTTGCCTGCATTATACCTAATTAAGGAATAATTGCAATTCGTTTGATGCTCCGATTGACTTCAAATGACAGAAATGTAAATGGAAGCAATGCTTGACAAAACTGAAAAGGACAGAGTTGCATGAAAAATGAAGCAGTGTTTTACAGAAAAGAAAAGGGAAACAATGTGGAGAGAAGATTTTCTGTATTCTATTGAATTCAAAATTGTCAATTACGGTTTGTACAAAAGGAACCTAAAATATATATACAAGCTTATCGTCTGCTGTCTGCAGACAGCACCTATTCCACTACTAACCAGAAAATGATAGAATACAAAGGTATATGTACAACATAACAAATAAGACAAAAAGGAGTGGGGGAATCAGTCTGGTGCATCTTTATGCAGGTCCTCTGGTGCGACTCTATGCAGGTCTTCCAGAGTAACTTCACAACTTGCAGCAGTAGTGGGAGTGGAAAGCTGCAATACTTCCCCACAAGATGGAGAATACAAATTTGCTATTCCCATCTTGAGTAAGTGAGAGTGGAGAAGGGTAGAAGGAAGGGCCTTGGTGAGGAGGTCTGCAAGTTGGAGATGAGTAGGAACATGGGCGGTGGAGACAATGCCATCAATGATTTTATCTCGAATTAGATGACAATCTAATTCGATATGCTTGGTACGTTCATGAAAAACTAGATTTGCAGCAATGTGGATGGTTGCTTGATTATCACAGAAGGGGTGAACAGCTTGTGGATGAGGAACTTGAAGATCAGCTAGGAAATACTTGAGCTAAGTAATTTCTGCACAAGTGGCAGCCATTGACCTGTACTCGGCTTCTGCTGAGGACCTTGATACTACTGCTTGCTTTTTAGATTTCCAAGAGATCAGTGAGTTGCCAAGGAGAACGCGGTAACCTGTGATTGATTTGCGTGTGTTAGGGCATGAAGCCCAGTCTAAATCACAGTATGCTATTAACTAAAGTGAAGAATGAGCAGCAAGAAGGAGCCCTTGTCCAGGAGTAGCTTTGAGGTATCTCAGGACTTTGTAAGTAGTTGACATATGAGCAGTAGTTGGTTTTGACATGAACTGACTGAGTGTGCGAACAGCAAAGCTGAGATCAGGGCGAGTGATTGTCAAGTATAAGAGCCTTCCAACCAATCTGCGATATGTAGAAGAGTCTTGCAACTCAATACCTGAATCCTTGCTAAGCTTGAGATTTTGATCCATTGGAATCTTAGTTGGTTTGGATCCTAAAGTACCAAAGTCTGCAAGAATTTCTAATGCATATTTACGTTGTGAAATGTGAATCCCTTTCGAAGATCTTGCCACCTCAATGCCAAGGAAAAACTTGAGGGGTCCAAGATCTTTAATTCTGAATTTATCATTGAGGAAGGTTTGAGAGTAGCTATGGAATCAAGTGAATTAGTGGCCACCAAAATGTCATCAACATACACTAAAAGGGCTGTAAAAGAGTTGTCAGCAACTTTAATGAACAAGTTATAATCTGCTCTTGATTGGGAAAAACCAAAATCTAACAAGTAGGCAGTGAGTTTTGCATACCATTGCCTAGAAGCTTGTTTAAAACTATAAATACTTTTCTGAAGTTTGCAAACCTGGTTAGGACCTCCCTTAGTGTACCCTGATGGTTTGTTCATGAAAATCTCCTCCTCTAAATCCCCATGGAGGAAGGCATTATTTACATCAAATTGATGTAAATGCCATCCTCGAATTGTAGCTATGGATAGAAGGCAGCGGATAGTCACCATTTTTGCAACTGGTGAAAAAGTCTCAGTATAGTCAATTCTCTCTTGTTGAGTGTAGCCTTTTGCTACCAGTCGTGCCTTCAACCTTTCCACACTCCCATCTGAGTTGAGGAGTTAGTTTTACCAAAGCACAATATCAGCAGCTTATGACTTTGCTTCAAGACAAGGATAACTCGACTGCCTTTTCCTCTGTGAACCATGCCTAGGTTGTTTACCAACCTGTCACAGCTGAGCCAAAACCTTCAAAAATCTCTGGTATTCATCTTGCTCTATCTTCCTTTACACATAAATCCATCCATCATGCTACTATACCTTGGATTATAGACTCGGGTGCAACGGATCACATGATCTGTAGTACCACTTTTTTTACTTCTGTTATTTCTGAGGTTTCATATTCTGTCAAACTTCCAAATGGAACTTCCATGCTTGTTAGCCATTTAGGAAATGTTCAAGTCACTAATAACATCCTGTTGAAGGATGTTTTATGTGTTCCTTCCTTTTGTTTTAATTTAATTTCAGTTAAGAAGCTGATAGAAGCCCTCACTTGTTGTTTGCTTTTTCTCTCTAATCACTGTTTCATTCAGGACCTTTCCACCTGGACCACGATTGGGATTGCTGAAGTCAAAGGCAGCCTATATCACCTCTTGCCAGTGGATGTTTCCCCAAATGCATTCACCAAGGCCTTATCCACCTTGTCTCTTAGCTCTAATTTTTTCAGTGCTCCTTTCATGACTGGTAGCAGTAGTTCAGACCTCTAGCATTGTTGCCTTGGTCACATTTCAAATTCTAGAATGTCTTTAATTGATGATCCTAATGTAAGAGACAATTTCAATATTAGTAAAATTTCCCCTTTTTCAGTTTGTCCTATTGCTAAACAACACAGAAATCCTTTTCCCATTAGTCATCACAAGTCAGTTTCTCTTTTTGATTTAGTGCATGTTGATATTTGGGGGCCCTGTTCCACACCTGCTTATGATGGAACCAAATATTTTATGACCCTTGTTGATGATTTCTCACAAACTACTTGGGTTTATTTGTTGCATGCAAAATCAGAAGCTAGAGCTTGCATTGCATCCTTTTATAACATGATAGAAACTCAATTTGACACCAAAATCAAGACCATTAGAAGTGATAATGGGACTGAGTTTTTTAATCAAAAGGGCATTATACATCAACGTTCTTGTGTTGAAACTCCTCAACAAAATGGCATTGTTGAGAGAAAACATCAACACATTCTTAATATTGCCAGGGCAAGTCAGGTATCCCATTACATTTATGGAATGATTGTATTCTAACAGTTGTTTATCTTATAAACAGAACACCTACCCTCTCTTCTTGGAAATAAAACTCCATATGAGATTTTGTTTTTAACCAAGCCTACATACCATCATCTCAAAGTGTTTGGATGCTTGTGTTTTGCAACTACCTTATCTCATGGTCGTAAGAAATTTGATCCAAGGTGCAGAAAATGCATTTTCCTGGGATATCCTTTCGGGGTTAAGGGATATAAGCTACTTGATCTTGAGTCACAGACCACCTTTGTTTCTAGAGATGTTATTTTTTTATGAAGAATCATTTCCCTTTCTCCATGCTTCTCACTCTGATGAACCTTCCCCTACTATCCAACCTTCACCTGTTATTTCTACTTCACCTATTCCCATCTTAGAACCTATCCAACACTCACCTCCTTNGATTTTCATCAATTTCTCCCTGGTTAGAGTCCAAAGATAGGCTGACTTGATTGATAGAAGACCCAAAGTTCTTACTCTTATGAAATTTATGGCCAAGAGGGTAACCATGCAACTTATAGCATCTTTCAGCCACATGACCAGTTTGTTTGCAATAAGCACATCTAGGAACTTGTGCATTTCCTATTTTAAAATAAGTTTCAAGATTATGGCCTTGCACACGACAATGGGTACAATATGGTCTTTCTTTCTTTGTGGCAGCAGGGGACTTGGCATTGGTTTTGAAAGGAGTATAGGATGTGTTGGTGACTAAGGCCATGGATTCAGAATTTGGGAAAGCTGATATGATCTGATGTTGCTGTTCTTGCTACTGTATAAGGAAGAAGACCTTACTAACAGCAGGAATGGGATCTAACAACATGATTTGGTCCCTAATATTGGAGTATTTATCATTTAGTCCCATCAGAAATTGAATGACACTATCTCTTTGATATCTGTCATTCAGAATAGTCAATTGTCCACGGGTGCATGTAGGCATTGGGTCATACACAACAAATTCATCCCATAGGGTTTTGAGTTTACCATAGTATATGCTCACAGGATCTTGCTCCTATTGAAGGCTTGCCAAGCTCATTTTTAGTTGAAAAATTTTGGGGCCATTTTGATGGGTGAAGCGATCTCTAAGTTCATCCCAAATATCTCGTGCATTTTCCACAAAGGCTACATTGGACTTCATGGCAGTACTGATGGAGTTTTGAATCCAAGTAACCACCATGTCATTGCACAACTCCCATGCGTTGAACAGGGGATCCTCTGATGAGGTAGGTCTGTTAAGGGTCCCATTGATGAACCCTAGTTTGTTTCTTGTTCTAAGAGCTCGTCACATAGCTCTAGACCAAATCACATAGTTGTCTAATGTGAGTAGATCAGTGACAAGTGTGATGGTGATATTATCTCCACTATCAACCCGACATGGGTTGTTTGGGTCACTGAAATTGAGAAAAGGAGAAGGTGGTGTGGGGTTTTGTTGGTCTCCCATTGCAGAAAAAGAGGAAAGAAATTAAGAGCATGAAAATAACCTAATGCTCTGATACCATGACACAAATGTAAATGGAAGCAATGCTTGACAAAAATGAAAAGGAAAGAGTTGCATGAAAAAGGAAGAAGTGCTTTACAGAAAAGAAAAGGGAAACAATGTGGAGAGAAAATTTTCTGTATTCTATTGAATTCAAAATTGCAAATTATGGTTTGTACAAAAGGAACCTAATATATATATATATATATATACACAAGCTTATCGTCTGCTATCTGCAGACAACACCTATTCCACTACTAACCAGAAAATGACAGAATACAAAGGTATATGTACAACACAACAAATAAGACAAAAAGGAGTGGGGGAATCAGTCTAGTGCATCTTTATGAAGGTCCTTTGGTGCGTCTCTATGTAGGTCTTCCAGAGTACCTTCACAACTTGCAGCAGTAGTGAGAGTGGAAAGTTGCAATATCAAACAAGGTGAAATGATATTATAGTTGATAATGGGTAATAATCATATGCACATGGATCTATACCTTTTAGTTATAATATTATAACATTATAAAATATGAAAAGTTGCCCTTTCACCCACAAACAAAACGACTCCTTATTTTTTTGCATCAAGGTAGAAAATTGCAGACAAATTTATAGAAGAGTCACTCTTTTTTAATTAAAAACAAAAAAGCAAAAGAATCACTCTTGCCTGCATTATACCAAATTTGGTTGCGAATAGTCTTTTCATTATAATAAATTGGTCACAAAAATCCATTTTTCTTATAGTGGATATAGTTGATAATGGGTAATAATCATATGCACATGGATCTATACCTTTTAGTTATAATATTATAACATTATAAAATATGAAAAGTTGCCATTTTCACCCACAAACAAAACAACTCTTTTTTTTTTTTACATCGAGGTAGAAAATTGCAGACAAATTTACAAAAGAATCACTCTTTTTTAGTTAAAAACAAAAAAGCAGAAGAATCACTCTTGCTTGCATTATACCTAATTAAGGAATAATTGCAATTCCTTTGATACTCCGATTGCCTTCAAACAAGGTGAAATGATCACTATAAGAAAAACGAGTTTTTGTGAATAATTTATTGCAACAAAAGACTATTCACAACTAAGTTTAGTTATAAATAGTCTTTTTATTACAATAAATTAGTTACAGAAATTTGCTTTTCTTGGAGTGGATATAGTTGATAATGGGTAATAATCATATGCAAATGGATCTATACCTTTTAGTTATAATATTATAACATTATAAAATATGAAAAGTTGCCCTTTTCACCCACAAACAAAACAACTCATTTTTTTGTTTTTGACATCGAGGTAGAAAATTGCAGACAAATTTACAAAAAAATCACTCTTTTTTAGTTAAAAACAAAAAAGCAGAAGAATCACTCTTGCTTGCATTATACCTAATTAAGGAATAATTGCAATTCCTTTGATACTCCAATTGACTTCAAACAAGGTGAAATGATCACTATAAGAAAAACGAGTTTTTGTGAACAATTTATTGCAACAAAAGACTATTCACAACTAATTTTAGTTATAAATAGTCTTTTCATTACAATAAATTAGTTACAGAAATTTGCTTTTCTTGGAGTGGATATAGTTGATAATGGGTAATAATCATATGCAAATGGATCTATACCTTTTAGTTATAATATTATAACATTATAAAATATGAAAAGTTGCCCTTTTCACCCACAAACAAAACAACTCATTTTTTTGTTTTTGACATCGAGGTAGAAAATTGCAGACAAATTTACAAAAAAATCACTCTTTTTTAGTTAAAAACAAAAAAGCAGAAGAATCACTCTTGCTTGCATTATACCTAATTAAGGAATAATTGCAATTCCTTTGATACTCCGATTGACTTCAAACAAGGTTGAAAGATTACTATAAGAAAAAGAGTTTTTGTGAACAATTTATTGCAACAAAAGACTATTCACAAGTAATTTTAATTGTAAATAGTCTTTTCATTACAATAAATTAGTTACAGAAATTTGCTTTTCTTGGAGTGGATATGTTGATAATGGGTAATAATCATATGCACATGGATCTATACCTTTTAGTTATAATATTATAACATTATAAAATATGAAAAGTTGCCCTTTTCACCCACAAACAAAACCACTCCCTTTATTTATTTTTTATTTGCATTGAGGTAAAAAATTGCAGACAAATTTACAAAAGAATCACTCTTTTTTAGTTAAAAACAAAAAAGCAGAAGAATCACTCTTGCCTGCATTATACCTAATTAAGGAATAATTGAAATTCATTTGGTGCTCCGATTGACTTCAAACAATTTGAAAGGATATAGTTGTTATAATATTATAACATTATAAAATATAAAAAGTTGCCCTTTTCCCCCACAAACAAAACGACTTCTCTTTTTTTTTTTTTTTTTTGGCATCTTTGGTTGAGATCTTCTTTTACAAGATATACGAAAAAATTAGTCATGCAACACAATCTTAATTCACTACAAGAAAAACAAGTGTTTGTGATAAATTACTTGCAATAAAAATGACTATTCACGACGATAATAGACATTATATTTTGATAAAAAAAAATAGTCTTTTTCATAGCATAAAATTGTTCACATATAAGCACTTTTCTTATAGTGATTATTAAATGATTTGATGAATAAATGGTGAATTTTTCAAAATGAATATAGATAAGTAGCAGGTCTAGGAGAAACTTTTACTAATTTATTAGGGTGTAAAATGAAAAAACAAATGTTAGTTTTTGGATGAAAAGTATATAATCCGACACGAAATTAAATAACATCACATAGGATTCGAATTGGATATGTATAAATGTTATATCGATGTTGTAAGAAATGTAAACTGTAAATATGTATTTGTATTTTATGATATTTGTCGAAGTGTGTCTCTAGGTTTCAGAAGTATTTCAAAGCATGTCGCATGAACTCCAAAGGTTTTCTCCAACATTAATCAAGCAGCTTGTTTTTACTCATCATCATGTAGTCCAGCCATGCATCAGTCATGACAGATCGTAAGCTATCAAATCTCTGAGCTGGGCTAGGAGGGACATGAGGAAGAGATGGAGGGGTGATGGCCCAATCCCCAAATGCTTGAATGAAATAATAATAATAATAATATAAAAATGTTATGTTTTTATGTAATTTTTAAACACTTAATTAATATAATTAATTGTATTATTTTTTGATATAAAATAATTATATTAATAAAATACATAAAAATAACTATATATGTAGCACAATTCGAAATAATAATAAGCTTTTAATTAATGTCACTTTCACAACGATGCCCCGTAAAAGTCCAAGCCCTTTGAATATTTTGTTAGCAATCCCAGTCCTTGAAGCATTCCCATCTTTCTCTCTCTCTAATTCCTCTCATTGATTTACCAATATTATTTGTTTTTTTCTTTACCCCAATTATTCCTCTATATCAAAGACAATAGAATATACATACATATATATATATATATATATATAAAATATTGAATAACGAAGAAATAAAATTAAATACTAAAAAAAAAAAGCATATATATTTGCTGGTTATTATGAATTAGCTAGGTCCTGATTCCGTATGGAGGACAGTACTGAAGTTTCTTGTCCCATCCTCCCTCTGCAGTCATTTCCTAAAGGATGAAACGATGATATTGGACTTTTGTTTAATTTTATGTCCCAGCAAGCAAACAAAAAAGAACAATCCGTAACTGTACCTGACCTTTACCCTTATATATTGAAAAGACCTTATATAATAATTAACCTATTGATCATTATTGTAAGTACTGCATGCACGTTCTTAGCAGTTGCTCCTAAATTATGGTAGGTAAGGACCTTTTACGATTTGGAAAAAGAGCTCTCTTGCTCATAAGTCTCAAATATTATACACTTTATTTTTTAAAAGTTTTTTTTAATTATTTTTGGAATTTATTCTTTTTAAAATAATTTCATTTTTTTTATTCATTATTCATGTACCAAACATTTGATAAAAGAAAAAAAATTAAAAAAATAGATGGTGTGTGGTGTATAAGCTTATGTTTAGAATTTTTGTTGGAAAAATTTAGTTTCAAGCATAATTACGTACTAATATATACATCAATCTAATATGATTGGTTAAAAAGTAGATTTTATTGAAAACAGTACCAATTTAAATTGTGAATATGAATGAACCAATATTAGTACATAGATTAGTACAAAATTTTACTTGTACGTAACAAAACTCTTTCGATTTTATTATATCCATAGTAGCATTGCCATGCACCTTTCAATCAAGGGTACAACACTTACCATTAAATTAAAGATTCAACCTTTCATTAATAGTTGTCTTTTAATTATGATCACCCATTATCATATGTTCAATAAATATTTAAGAAGTACTATAACTATAAAGAGGTTCTATAAAAATAAACTTACAAATTGATGTGAATTTATATGATATGTTAAATCTATTTTATAATAAAATTAATTACTTTAAAATCTGACATATATATTATAATAAATCACGTCAATTTGTGAGTTTACTAATACTTTGAATGTAACTAAAACATTTTCATAAATATTTTATGGATTTGGTCCTGTTTCAGGTTTCTCTTATATATATGTGGACCGGCTATCAACTGGCATTCGCCTGTTATTGGAGTTAGGGGAATTAGGGGTTGGAGAAAACCAATACTTTTAACTTAAACATATATATTATCACAGTTAGTGAGATCCAAGCGATCTAACTTTCGAATGATCATTATATATGGGCCACATTAGTCTCCTAATATAAGAGCATAACTTAAATTCTCCCACTTGACCACATGTGCCTAATATTTTGGATGCTGCGACTACTTCTTTAAATGAGGCACTCCACGAGCAATCGCTTTTTAATGAATGAACTACCAATGCAATTACCCATGCATCCGGGTCCATCTATCACGTACGTACAAAAGGATCTAAAGATGCTCGCATGGTCCACATGCCTTTTATTTTGTAGACTAGTCAACTTAAGTCGGGCGCCCTTACGTCCACATTCAATAATTTTAAATTTTCGTTAAAATTTCTCTATGTCTATAGGACATTTAATTACTCTATGTCTCTTAATTTTCTTTCTCACAATAAGACATTTAAGGCCCTATATATATATTTTATGTTGGGGTTTTGCTCATTTCATGCCTTAGTCCCACATTGGTTGGGAATAAAGGAAGAATAAGACTTAATGCCTATAAAAGGAGGTTTAACCTTCTTGGTTAAGTGCACCAGTAAAATATTTAGTTAGTAACTTTTGATTCTATTTAAATTCTTCTGTTGTGTATTATTTTTTTATAAAATAGGAAGACGTGTGAGTTAACGTTTTGTTGGTGGAGAAAGTTTTGTGGGTGTATTCAGGATAATAAGAGAAATTGTGTAATTGTAATAATTTTTACATAATAGATTTTTTTCTCTAATTTTGGTAGTTTTTCTTCTGTATTGAAAGTTTTCCACGAAAAATCTTGTATTATTATTATTTATCTATTTGTCTTGATATTCCTACAAATAGTAAATCCTATGCAATGAATTTGGGAGGTCTAAATTTTCAACATCAATAATGTTCTCAATAAATCGATCCATATGTAAAAATCACATCTTAATTGTGAAAGATAACTACTACAGACACAAAGAGATTACATAAATTAAACTTATAGATTGACGTACTTTCATATAATTCATTAGATCTATTTTATAATAAAAATAATTTTACAATCTAATATATCACATCAAACTACGTCATTTTGTGAGTTTACTTTTATATAATCTTTTTATAACTTATAAAGTATTTCTCATTGTGAAATTTTATATATCATTGATGGGAACCTCTTTTAGTCAATATACATATATAGGGACTTTCTAAATTTGCAAACTAATTGGCCATAGTAGAATTAATGGTTCCTATAGCAAAAGAAATTGACAACTTTATTACTATAAAATAAGTTTATTTTAATTTGATGAATGAAAATTTAACTAGTTTTAATAGTAAACGCAAACCTTTATACGATAAGGCTGATATATATGTAGTAAAGTGAAGAATGATATATATATATATATATATATATATATATATATATATATATATATATTTATATATATAATGAAATTCTCGATACATTTGAGCATAGAAAATCTTGTCTCTTAATGCCAAGATTACTATTTTATTCTGATCAAATCATAAAAACTAATTTGATCAAAATACTCTAATCAGTTCGTTGAATTCATGCATATATATATGGTTTAATTACGTACGTACATTCGATGATATAAGCAATTAATATTTTGATAAAACAGTTTGATCGATGTGGCTACTTCTAAAATATTTTGATAATGAAATTAACTTCATTAGCATCTGTTCATTTATTTCATACTTTGGTTGATCAACAAATACAAGAATACATGCCGATATCCTTTACAACAATTAATCTCTATGTCATCATGACCGTGTATTAGGATTTTCTTGATCTTGCTCCTACAACACTACTCAACTATTACAAATTAATTAAGTAGCATCTAAATAATTTAATCATTAATTATTTGTCCCTAAAATATGTCGTACTTTATGAATTTTGGTCCCAAGCATAAAATACGCCATATATAATCCCATGTGTCACTCTACATGCCATAAAATATGCCATACGAATTTATTTCTATTTTTTGTTTTTGTAGAATATATCTGATCATCAGTTCACAACAAGAAAATGAGGTAGGAAATGAACCCTAGACACGTCACTAGTCGGTGTTCGAATAGTTATGGTTGAACGTAAGACTAAGATCGATGAGTTCAACTGCCTGACCTGGGAGGAGAGGTGCTTGAGGTCCCTCTTTGACACCTAAATGTGGAACAACATATGTACATTGAGAGGGAAGATATACACGCCATGGTCCGCAAGTTTTACATGCAGATGCAGGATACACCAGAGGATGGAGATACACACACTATATATGTATGGGTTGTGGTGTTCAGTTTGAGGTATCGGCGGATGTCTTTGCCGACCTACTCGAGATCCCTCGAGTATTTGAGTCGTCTACTATAGTGGATCAGGCTGAGGATGCACCAAATATTTGGACATCTAAATCATCTACTGGCCCTACCGAAACCGATCCAATAAGCATAGATCATGTAGACCCTTGAATGGAGATGAGACTTAGCCTTAGAATAATGACCACAATGAGGACTTCTTTACTCTCATGAGGAGACACTGCACCCCATTGGAAAGAAGAACTCCTTCCATCAAAACACTTTGTTACTATTTTTTCAGATGTTGCAACTCATAGGTGTAATAAACGTAGATCCTGTGGCACATAAGGCCACATTTTGTAGAACTTGTGCACAGTTCTTTCTACGCTTGGCACGTGGAGACCCAATTGACTTGCCATTGCAGATATTTGTGAGGATTCGCTACACAAATATCCGCTATGAGGTCAGCATCATCTCCACCAGCAACCTTCCTAGGGTGATCATCACTTGATTGCTATTTCAAATGGCAATGGCACCCGATGCTGAGAAGTGGCTGGCGGAGCAGATGGGATTGTTCGACTTGACCTCATATTGGTGGAGCCTTAGACAAGCGAAAGGGCATACTTGGCGTGAGGTTAGGCCTCCACCAGATCTTGTGCCACCAACTTAGTCTAGGGCCGGTGTTGCTCCCTAAAGCAAGAGTACTAGTTGAGAGCCAGTGGGAGGATCTATAGGGGATACACGCCCTACTTAGGTCGATGCAATTGAGTCGGATATTACTGCACATGTCGACTGAAAGATTGAGACCTTGTTTGTTTATACAGATGACATGAGGTAAGAAAAAAGTTAAAAGTTGAATAAAATATTATTATAATATTATTTTTTAATATTATTTTTGTTTTGAGATTTGAAAAAATTGAATTGTTTATTATATTTTGTGTTGGAGTTTGGAAAAATTATAATAATTAAATGAGATGAGATGATTTGTAAAAATAAACGAGGCTTGGGTCTCTTCGAGCATCAGTAGAGGACATTATGTCCTCAATTAGCAATCGTTTAGATATCTTAAATCAAAAGGCCAACACTTTGTCAAACAAATTTCATCATATTTAAACAACTTGTACCCGTAACTCTGAGATCCATTTTTACTTTTTTGTTTATCATTTCATATATATATATTTTTGTTATCTTTCTGTAAAGAATAATATTAGTTAATATATTTCATGTTTATATATTTCAGTTCTTAACAATCTTTAAATTTATAATTTCCTATTTAATATTATGTTATTTCTTTTTATTTGGAAATTTAAATTTCAATATATATACGTGTTCAAACCTTACGGGTATTACGTTCAAACATTAGTGCACAACATTCGTACAATAAGACATTACGTTCAAACTATATAGTAGTAATGTTCACATGTATATAATAACGTTCAAATGTAATTCATCCAAATGATATAGATTTAATTTTAAAATAGTACATTCGCACATATATCCTTTAAAGTTTGATTAAACTATATACATTCGCATGTATAATGATTTATGCTCCATTAATGTATTGATCTTCAAAAGGACAGTATATTTTTAATGTACAAATGTATAAAACTTAACGTTCGAGCATTGATCACTTTATTTACCAACTTTAGTTGGACGGTTTTTGGCAATCACAAATTCTAAATCAACACAAAATCTTAAATCTGTTGTATTGTGATGCACCTAGCAAGCAGGTGCATCCAAACCTTAGTGGTCTATGTTTGGACGTCCGAGCAAACTTTTGGCTATAAATGGCACCCACCTCCTCTAGTCATTTTGTCAAATACTCTCTCTCTCTCTCTCTCTGTCCTCAATTAGCAATCGTTTAGATATCTTAAATCAAAAGGCCAACACTTTGTCAAACAAATTTCATCATATTTAAACAACTTGTACCCGTAACTCTGAGATCCATTTTTACTTTTTTGTTTATCATTTCATATATATATATTTTTGTTATCTTTCTGTAAAGAATAATATTAGTTAATATATTTCATGTTTATATATTTCAGTTCTTAACAATCTTTAAATTTATAATTTCCTATTTAATATTATGTTATTTCTTTTTATTTGGAAATTTAAATTTCAATATATATACGTGTTCAAACCTTACGGGTATTACGTTCAAACATTAGTGCACAACATTCGTACAATAAGACATTACGTTCAAACTATATAGTAGTAATGTTCACATGTATATAATAACGTTCAAATGTAATTCATCCAAATGATATAGATTTAATTTTAAAATAGTACATTCGCACATATATCCTTTAAAGTTTGATTAAACTATATACATTCGCATGTATAATGATTTATGCTCCATTAATGTATTGATCTTCAAAAGGACAGTATATTTTTAATGTACAAATGTATAAAACTTAACGTTCGAGCATTGATCACTTTATTTACCAACTTTAGTTGGACGGTTTCTGGACAATTACAAATTCTAAATCCAACACAAAATCTTAAATCTGTTGTATTGTGATGCACCTAGCAAGCAGGTGCATCCAAACCTTAGTGGTCTATGTTTGGACGTCCGAGCAAACTTTTGGCTATAAATGGCACCCACCTCCTCTAGTCATTTTGTCAAATACTCTCTCTCTCTCTCTCTCTCTCTCTCTCTCTCACACACACACAACTCGTCCAACCTTTACCCATTGTGTTCTTGAAGTGTTACTGAGTGTTCTTGATTGGGTGTGAGCAAGAGGAGGAGTTCCAACACCAAAGAGGATATTTTGAATGAGTGTCTTTAAGGGTAAGTACATCTAAGACAAAACTTAGCTAATCTACGTTTGTAGTTATACCTAGAGGAGAACTATAAGCTAGGCATAGTCCACTTCACGGAAAACTTCTTGATATTTATGTAAAGAAAGTACAATGTTCTCTCTATACATCCACACTTATAGAGAAACTTCATACTCATATTAACCATAGGAGACTTATTATAGGTTGGAATATTAGTTGGAATGCAAATATAGGTCAGAGAATGTTACACAATGGGATTAGAATGAGAGTCCCAAAGTATTCCTTTGGATGTAGCTTCTATCCATCTAGAAGAAGCAGTACCCATAGATTAGTCCAAGCAATTTTTGGTCTAACCAAGTTTCATATATACAAGCCGGCCACTCCCAGCGTGATGGAAACCCATTTTCGAAAAAAAACTAAGACAACCTAGCAAATACTTAGAGAGTCTTTTTAACAATCAAACTAACAATAAAGCATGAGTTGAGTCAATACACTTACAAAGGCCTAGGCTGTAAATGAATCAGTCTGTTCGATAGCTTGCTTGATACTCACCCTGTTAAACTCAAATTGAACTCGACCCGTAAAAAAAAAAGGCTTGCCTATGAAAGTAAATAGATGCTCGATTAGTAAATGACACATACCTGACTAAACTTTATTTAATTCAGCTAAGGTTCGTTAAGGCCCACTCGTTTATATCCAAGTCAAATCATTAGCTCAACTTAATTAAAGCTCATTCATACATTGATAAATATATACATACATCTCATATATACATATGTGTGTGTGTATATATATATATATTAGTTAATAATATAAGCATAACATCTTTTATAATTAAATATATAGTATGTAATCTAATTACTTTTGCATAGTCACTTATTCCTATATATTGAATATACTTCAAAGCTATATTTTATAATTTTTACAATAGTTAATAAGATTTAATAGTTTCATATAGAAGTATATGGGAACTATATATAAAATGTTGATATATACCAACATATTATGTGTATGTATTAGTAATTTATGCAGGCATATAATATATTGTTATTATGGATAAATATCAACTAATTATGTATTAGTTTTTTTATAATTTTTTAATTCAATAGAGATTCTAATTTTTAGTTGTAAAAGCTCCAATAAATTTCTATTCTTATTTATCTAATTTCTTAATTATTTGTAAAAGTTCCAATAAATTTGTATTTGTATTTATCTCGTGTAAGTAGTGATAGAAACAACTATTTTTATAACTTTATTACACTTTATGATTTAAATTCAGGATATTTTATGAAAATAATAATAATTACTCTTACAAATTTGTTTTACAAAGTTGTCCTCGATTTAAAATATAGTTATAAATAATTTTAGGAAAAGGTTAGCCTTTGCTATTTTCCAAAATGTCCTGGCTCCTTTTTTCCTCCCTTTTATCTTAAGATTTTGGGTCTATTGAGATACTCTCTAGCTTGGAATTGAAGTTGTTTTTTGTTCTAGAAGATTGTTACAGCGAAAGGAATTACATCGTCGAACTTCTATTGTAAACAAGCTTCTTGATTAATAGGTGTTAAGCCCATTGCCTTTCCCATGGAACAAAATTTGGAACTCTTTAGTACACATGAATACATGACATGATGACCCTGCCTAGCCTTTTGCATACCCCTCACCGTACTATCAATTCGCCTAATCCACTTAACTATCACCCTGCCCGGCATCACCTAGATATTCATTTCATATTCCTGGCAGATTTTTATGGAACTAGTTGGCTGTAGATCGATTCATAGTTTTCCTTACATCATGTGAGCTTACTTGGCTAAAGTATGATTGATCAAAACCGACCCTGTTTATTCTTTCAATTGATCATCGCTTATCCCTTGACCTCTATTGCAATAGCAAAGCTGCTCCACATGCACAGTGCCTCAAACCCTAGTTGTGTATCACGAGTGCACAACATATATATTGAGTTGGATTGCCACTCCGTTCTAGAGAAATTTGATCAACCAATCACGTATTTTGCACATCTAACCAAATTGTAGATATATAACTAAAGCTCTTGGTCAAAATAAAAAATTCTAAGTCCTTGAAAGCAATTTGGGCATCATCTTGTTCATGCCTTAACTTGAAGGCCGTATTGATAAATCACCATACTTTATTGTGTTGACCATGAGTGCTTACAACTCTCTAACAACTCAAAATAGTCAAATCCTCGTAATTAGGGTTCAAACATCGTTACTAGATCTATATTTGCTTTAGTGGAACGACTCCTTTATTTCCTCATTTTCTCATGTGTGTGTTGTTGAATATGAAATGAACTAGGATCCAGCCAACTAGAAACTCATGCTAGGGTTAAAAGAAAAGTTGACTGATGAATGTGATATAAGACAAGTAGGATTCAGCTACTCCAAAGAATTAAGGATAACTCTATAAAAGAAATGGACTATTACAAACATCGGGGAGCAAATAACCCTATAAGGAAAGACTTCTACCGTCTCGAGGGACTCTCTCTCCAAAATGTAGCCATCTTCTTAATCCTTTCTGAAACCTAATATAGTGGATTTTACCCCCATACAATCTATAGATGTAGACTTTTATATCAAACTACATAAATCTCTATGTCTTGCTCTATTTGCAGTTTATATGCTTAATTTATGTATCTTTTATTTCATGAAAAAGCATCTAAGTACCGATTAATGTCTAAGCTATCATTGTGTGCCATTCAACCGTATTGCTAGGCTCCAACCCCCTTGAAAAATGCATCAACAGTTTGGCACCATTTGTGAGATCCAACAAATCACTCTTAGAACAATAGGTCGCATGACCCAATAAAGGCTAGTTAAACGCAAAGGAGGTGCTGCATGCAATGGAGTGTTACAAAGGGGGAGTAGGAAGATAGTCCCAGCCACTTCCAAGCTTGTCCACTGGAGACTGCATATACACGACCAAGAGCTAGAGCCATTGTGAACATAATTCTTTCACTACCCAAGAACTCACCTGTGACCACCAATAAAAGCAGCAGTAGGCCTTGTTTTAAACACATGAAACAAAGCAAGTCGAAACTATTGAAAAATCATTCTTACACGTCCTCCACTATGGACGCAACCCAGTTCACACTAAGCACCTCCAGGTAGGAAGCTCCACACATAGCAACACTTCAAAACTAGTCGCACTTCAACCCTTAGTATATACAACACAAACAAATAAGTCTCATTTTTGTTTCTCTTTACCTTTCATTCATTTGGGAATGTCATGAAATCCTAGACCATCGCTCGGAACACCTATGAGACTGCTTAGAAAAGCCTAAGAGCTTGCCTAGAACAAAATCCTAATGGGAACAAACCATGTCAGCTCTCAGAAAATCTCAGGTGGCTTGGTGGGTATGACCAAGACAATGCTTGGACAATTCGGTTGAGCACTTGAAACATCCCTAGAGAGCTCCATTTCTTGCCCAGAAAACAAGCCTGGAGGACACTTAACCCATCAACGCTTAGAAAATCCTAGACAAACATAGTTCACCCAAAATACAAGCAAGGTAGGCACGTAACCTGCCTAGACATAAAGAGTCTCATGTGAGTAATGAGCCTACCCGAGAAATGATCAAGGCGAGTAACCATACCATGAAGCTTGCTTAGGCAGTAAACGCTTATCCCTCCCTAGCAAGAATTAGCAAGGAAGCAAGATGGGTACTTGACCTGCTGACACAAGCACCATATTGGTCGAGCAATGAAACTCGCCCCGAGAACCAAACACTCGCAACACTCGAGCAACAAATACTCAGAATACTAGAACAACCATGGAAATGAAACTTACTCAGAGCAATGAGAAAAATTCGAACAAGTAATCACTTTCGCCTTGAACAACAAGGATAGTTGCTTTCAACAATACTCACCCTTGAAGGATGAGCCTAGAAGAGCATAAAAGCAATACTACTTGCCCTGAGCAACAAGGAAGGACAATTGTGAGTGACAATACTCCCCCTTAAGAGAGGAGACTGCACGAGCAATGTTGCTTACCCTGAGAAATAAGGAAGGGGTGTGCCGAGAAATAATACTCACCTCTGTGACATAGGAAAAGACCTAATAGAACAACGTTGCTAGCCCTGAGACACAAGAGACATGGGGCAAGTATTATTTGTGCTACGTTCTAGCTTGCCAACAATAGTCACTTGTTTCTTTTCCTCAAACTTGCTACTTCATTTATTTGTTCTAACAAATTTAGTTTTTGGATGTTCCTCCCAAACAACAAACGTCCACGATGAGCAACAAAGAGGACAGAAAATAGTGATAAATCTTGGCCAATCAAAAATCTTGGAAACCTACCCACTAGACCTGAAGCACTAGCTACGGACCTCAAGCCCTGCTAGGAGACCTTAGCTACCTATCTTCACTAGGACAAATTGCTCTTAAGCGCTTACTTAGGTGCATCGGGTCTTCATGATCACTAAGGCCAGGCCGCCCTTAAGCCTCACTTGGGCAACTCTAGCCCTCGTCGTACACTTAACAAAACTACAGAGAGTGGAAAATCCCAACAACGAGCTGTCTCTGAGCCATGCTTGGACACTCCAAAGATTGAATTCTCACGATAACTAGGAAACTTGGCTGAGAATTGATGGGCCACCTTAGCATCAAGCACTTGAGCTCTCGCAAAATAGGAGACCAGAGCTAACACTTGCACCTTAACATAGTAGTTGAGCAAACCTCCCACAGCAATAACAGTCAAGCAAACCTCCTACAACATTACGGTTGAGTAGACCTCCCGTAGCGATAATGGCCGAGAAAATCTCTTGTTGCTATAACTGTTGAGCTTCGGTAGACAAAGCTAACACATGCCTCGACCACCATCATGCACCCAGAGAGCCACGCCTATAGTATAGGTTAAGCTTCCACAACCAAGGCTAACACACTCCTTGGCAACTATCGTGCACCCTAACAGCTAAGCCTAGCAACATGTAGGCTAAGTTTTGGAGACCAAGGCTGACAAATGCCTTGTCAATCATCGTGCACCCAAACAGCTAAGCTTAGCAACATGCAAGCTAAGCTTCTGCGACCAAGGCTAACACACACCTTGGTGACAATTGCACACCAAGAGAGCCAAGTTTAGGAAAGTGTAGGCTAAGCTTCAGCATGTAATAATAATAAAAAGGCTAAGTTTCAGCATGTAATAATAATAAAAAGGCCTTGGCGACTATCACACACCCAAACAATCAAGCCTAGCAACATGCAAGCTAAGCTTTGGCGACCATGCTAGTGGGACAAGCCTCCTGCCACAACAACCGAATCTAGCAACATGTAGGTTGAGGTTCGGCGACCAAGGCTAACACCTTGGCAACCATAACGGTCGAGCAGACTTCCCGCTACAACCATCGCTAGTGGGTAACCTCTGGGAACGAACCTCCCTGCTCTATAACTACCTCATGTAGGTTGTCATCGAGAACGAGTCAACAATCTCAACAACTGCCTAAGATGGTCCTAGGGATTTAGTGGGCTACTCGACCACTTAGCATAGGTTATAGCAAACAAACTCAAACTTTATACCAAAACAACAACACCAACATTAAATCACCTCAAGTGGCAATAAATTCTTTCACACCAACAAAAACAAAAACAATTAACAAATATGGAAAATCCGATTTCCATTCACTTAGATCGCAAACAATAAACTATCATACACGAATATCAATTATACGCCCGCATGAACAAATAACTTATAGGCCCATCCTTAGAGGCCTTTACAAGGAATTTACAGGCCTATCCTTTAAGGCATTTACAAGAAATTTATAAGTCCCCTCAAGGTTCGCATTCAGATATATTTGTAGCATTGTACAACAATAGAAAATCAAGGGCAAGTCCACCAGACTTTATTTTTCAATAGTTTTTGTAGACTACCTCTACCATGATTGATTCTTATATTGAAAATTTTCAAGACCTTCTTATTGGACAAATCAACTTTAAGAATTAAGGGTAGCTATTGGATATTAAATGAACTAGGGTCCAACCCATTGGAAACACATTACTGAAGTTAAAAGGAGTTGACCGATGAAAGTGATATAAGGCAAGTAAGATTCAGGTACTCCAAAGAAGGAATGAAACCTCTATAAAAGAAAGTGACTACTATGAGCATGGAGGAGCGGAAATCTCTACAAGGAAAAACTTTTACCATTTCGAGAGACTCCCTTAGAAAGTGAGGCCTTTTCTTCAACCTCTTTGGAATCCTATTTTTCTCCATTATATTGAGAGCTATGAGGCCATGAGATACTATAAAATCACCAAATATAATGAATTTTACCCGTAAACGAACCATGAACATAGACTTTTATACCGAACTACGTAAATCCATGTATTTCTCACTCATTATTTACAGTTTATATGCTTTATATATATATATATATACATATATATATATATCGTTTGATTCATAGATGAGCATCTTAGCACTGTATCAATTTCCAATCCATCATGGTGGGTCATTCAACCATTTTGTTGGGTTCCGACTCTATCGGAAAAATGCATCAACATGTGTGTATATAAAAGAGAAGAGTGGAATTAATGAAATTGCTGATATTTCACAGCGTGGACGTAGCCGAATATCTTTCTATCTTTTGTATACATCTTGTTTCATAATTTTCCTTATGTTGTTCCTCAATATACACCCGGAGTAACTTTTTTTATAATTTATTGAGTAATGAGATCATGCACTCCACGTTGTCATATAATATTATATATAAATATATGTGTGTGTATATTATATATATATATATATATGAAGAAATAGAGCCAGCATCGGGAATTTAAAAAGTGATCATACAACAATTTCTTTTTGGCTGTATAGTTCATAAATTTCAACTTTAGATATGACTGGTAGGGCGCGCGTATTGATTCTTTGTGGTCACAGTTCAGGACCTCAGGTCCCATTCATAGAAATCTCTCCATCTGTTAATTGCTTTGACGCAAAAGGCTCCAACGTAACAAGGAAGAAACAAAAAAAATGTGACAGGGAACAGAATAGAGGAAGATTTTAATTGGATGATACAGCATTCATATGCATCTTCAATCTTAGTTTTCTCTGAAATTAATTCCATGTGTGTAGTACTAATTAAAAGGATCATTGGGTTCCACAATTATTATATGTTGTTCCATAATCCAGTGCAGATCAGCCTAGCGCGATATATAAATATAAATATTTATATATCGCGCTAGGCTGATCTGCACTCTTTTTACCCCCACTTCTGAGGTGTGAAATTTTCAGTTTTCAGTACTCACCAAAGGAATCAAATGGCTCGCCACTTAATGAACATGTATAACTTTCTCTCCTATATTAATAATGCTGACGAGCTAGCACATTACGTACCTGTGCGTACGTGGGTCCTCCAATTGTGCAGAGCAGTAACATTTATGAGTACCTCTTTGCCTGGTTCCAGAGAAGTACGACCTTCCTGGAAGCAACCTCGATACGAAACTTGACAAAAATGTCACAATTTTAAAAGGATGGAGGTAGTACGTACTAGACTATCTTGGAAAGCAATCTTATTGATGCTGAACTCGAACTTGTAATTAAGCACTCAGTTAAAAGCAGGCAGGGGGGTGCTCATGTCATGGTACTACTGTACATATAAGCCATGCATGCATAACTTCACAATTATCTGCAATCAAAGAACTGCACAAGACATGCATGCATGTTAATATTTGAATAATATTCTTTATTCCTAAAACGACAACAGGATACTGACACCTTAAAATCACGTGGTCCTGCTGTAGTTGATAATTATCATCTATCCCAAGCTGCTTCCATCATGTGACTTGATCGATCTTTTCTTGAAGGGTCCATAATTTGACTTGATCGATCTTTTATTTCTCCATTTTTTGTTCATCACGAGCTGTACGTAACAACTAGGGTTCTTTTTAAAAAAAAAAAAAAAAAATTTACTTCAAGGCTAAAATCGAGCACAACTTTAGCTAATATAATGATCCTCTCCAAATATTCCTAGTTTTATGACAATATTGTACGTTATGGGGTATATAATTTAAGCCTCGAGAAGTGATCTAAGTATCTGAAAGCAACCAGAGGTTTCGTTTGCGGTTCATTCTCTCGAAACTGCAGCTTTGCAAGAACAATCATCGGTAGAAAACCGGAGAGCAAAGTAGATTATTTTATGAACTTTTGAACCAATATTTTTTGCCGTATCTTATAAATATAAACCATACAAACTTTGTTACTCATTTTTTCCATAAAAAAATGTCATTCTTTATGCTAATATTTAAATTTTTTAGACCAGGTCTGGCAGATCTCCGGGTGAAAACAGCCGGTGGTTAGAAGTTAGCTCTCAGACCAAGAGCTTTCCATGAACTTCTACGTTCATGGCTATATACTTATCCATAAAAGAGCTCGATCCATTGTCGATCGTAGACATTAATTGTAGTGTAAATAAGACAATAAATTATTAATTGCAGAGACAGGACGGATTGGAGATGCGCATGTGATTCAGTACTGTCATGAGTCTGCAAAATTCAGAAGAACTGGGCCAATCAGTATACCATCGCTTTCTTTCTCTCTAAACTGCTAAAGCTCATAAGAGATTTTTTTCACCTGATCTCTCTGTAACAGTCTGTGTCTGGGAAAGCGTACATACTTACGGATGCTGTTACAACAACTGTTGGTGCAATTAATATTCCATTAATTCATGTCGACATGCAGCACGATCATTGTTTCGACGACTGATTTATTAATAGGGTTAATAAAAAGTCAAAACTAAAGAAGTTGTAACCACAATTTTCTTCTTTTTTTTATTTTTTAAGAAAAGAAGGAATCACACGAAACACGATCATTTTCTCATATTTTCATTTGTAATAAAAATCGATGTCGTTCAATGATTGATATAATAACGTCGAAGATACAGAAATTACTCAAGTTAATTATCTTCCTTACAGTACGTA
Organism: Carya cathayensis; assembly: GCA_011037825.1. Classification (NCBI taxonomy): domain Eukaryota; kingdom Viridiplantae; phylum Streptophyta; class Magnoliopsida; order Fagales; family Juglandaceae; genus Carya; species Carya cathayensis. The sequence goes on from QGSO01000202.1 coordinate 1,332,600, forward strand.
CACTTAAAAGATCCTGCCACACTTGAATCCATTAAAAAAGACAGTAATCCTTTCTCTAGTAGTACTGTTGAGTTCCGTTGTGATATATATCCAAAAACAGTACTTTTGGATTCTTTTTCCACATCTTTTGGATAACTATACTTAGTACTACAACTGCTAGCTTTTGGGTTCATTTGTTAGATCGCCAAGAAAAAATAAAGATTATAGGCCTATAATCTTTATATATATAGCCTAGGCTATATATATAACGATAAAGAAGCCAAAAGACCAACAAATGAAGGAAAATTTCTTGAGCATTACTTCTCACTGCTCAATGATCTTTGCAGTATCGAAGAATCTAGCCATCTCATCATGAATGAGATCAACAGTACTAGAATAGTAGAGCAAATTAACATGCAGACCTCGAAAATACTGTGCTTAAGATACTGCATTTGGGGTACCTTTCAGTTTTTGAAGGTTTTATTTTTTTTCCTGCCATATATCGCATAGTACAATTATGGAGATTTAGATCATTCAGTGATAAGGGACATTTCACTTAACTCTTTTGTTTGAATCTTTGAGCTAGACTCCACGCATATCATCGAGTCGATATATATATATATATATAATACCATCAAAGGAGCAGGCTTTTATATATATATATACTGTACGTGCGTGGGTCCATTGCTTTCTTGTACTGAGGGTGCAAATCGAAGTGGCCTCTTCCTTGATTACGACATTTGAAAGTGACATAGGAAGGGATAACCACTTAAATAAAGAAATCTTAACCACTTTTTTTAAGTGCTTGCGACATTGTACTAACCTACCCAGCTAGCTACTGTTTTTCTCCACTTTTTCCCCCCCTTCCCGATCAAGTTGGCCTGTGAGGGTAAAACCTAAACTTACATACACATGTTACAATATTATCCTCGCAGTCTCAATTAATCCTTAACATAAATCATTAGTTCGATCTTGTAGAATAATGGAAAATAAAGATACTCAAATGTCATCCGTACGCGCGTGGATAATATTCCTGCCTTTGTAAATGATATTGTATATCTAATATGATCATCTTGTTAATTTTCATCAACATGATCGTGACAAATCTTATAAAAACTACTTTAGATGCACCCATGTCTTGCTTTTTATATGCATTTCTTGAATTATTTAGTAATATTTTCACACATGAAATCTAACCAAATCCTCAATCACATGATGAGTATTCATAAACTACTTTAATTGAATCCAACTCGAGTCCAAACCTGTATGAAAAACGATCACTAATTTCAATTTTTTTTAATCGTTTTGGTACATTTCGTCCAAATTATTTGTTGCTGCGTGCATGACAAGTGCCATTTGCAGAGGTTTAGATCGATGACCTTGAACGACCATGTGGAACCTTTGCTTTTTGCCTTTGAACTTTAACTGATTGACGGAAAATGATTTACAGACAAAAGGAGATCAAAAGAGGATCGATGAGAGAGGGGAGATAAAAGAAACAAAGAAAGCAAAAATACGATATTCCTGTTAGAAACCAAGTTCAAATTGTATTGTATGACCACATTTAGCCATCAATGGTGATTTTAGGTACACTTACCCCCTAATGGTGATTTTAGGTACACCAAACCTCCTTTATACTCTTTACCATTGGATTGATGACAAGTGTAATAATCCTAACCATTCTTTGTACCAAAAGATCCCTATAAATAGAGGGAGTCCTCATTTGTGTAAGGCACCAAGAAATAAGAGAAAACAAAGTTCTCTAAACATTTCTCTCATATTCAAGATCTCTCTCTCTTTTGCTCTCTCTCTTTTCATTAGTTTTATAACAATTCCATATATATATATATATTATGATCAATTAGTAGGATAATGATTTTTTTTTTTTTTGAAGAAATATAATGTAAAAGTTAGGGAGGAGGGCCAGGCCCCAAAAGATTTTGATAATAAAAAATAAGAAAAGGAAAGAAAGAAAGCAAAGAAACAGAAAAAGAATTCATACGGATCAGCTCACAAGTCCAAATTCTCATAGGAAAATTGATAAACACATGACAACACCTTTTACAACGTAGTTCACAATCCTGTTTTAAAATAAGGGATAATATTGTAAAATACCATATAAAAGTACTAACACCACTTTATAGAAATAGCCTCATTTTATATCATGTATTGTGAAAAGTATTGTGAAGAATATTGTGTATCATTACTCTTTCGATTATATATATATACACTCGTCTCTCTTTATTTATTTATTTATTTTTGACCACTTTCTCACCATTCACGTTTGCATCATCCTAGACGAAATCTAAGACATCCTTGACTTTCTTAAAAGAAAAAATGTCTCTAATTGTGTACTATAATGCATAAACTTCATATTTACACTAATGTCTCTGATTCTTAAAACTTTTTCAATAAAAGTCTATCACAAGTACTATTTTGTGATGATAGAGTTTGAACGAGAATTCTTCAAAACTTAGAAATGAAATTATAGTCTTAGGGTCATGTATAAGTTTCACTTACTCCTTTTAAAAAAAATGAGTAATCTAGGATTCACATAAAAAATTATTTGTTTAATGATGACTCCACTTTTTCTCAAAATCAGTATACCGGACATGCATACCTTAAAACTTTATTTAGCTTTATCCTCTAAAATCCTTTAATTTCTCATCAAATATAGGAGGAGAATTTGAATTTCAAATTTTACAGTAATTGAGGCTACGACCAAGGGTAGCCCACAAACAACTAGATATTTTCTTGATTTTTAGTTAGTTCATTTCTACTTTTAGTTTAATTTTAATATTAATTTTTTATTTTTACTTTTTACTAGGTAGCATTTTAACTAGACATCTTGTATTCTTTAAAACATTTTCAGTGTATGTTTTATATATGACATCAATTAATTAAGTTGTTTCTAAATGATAATTAGTAAAGTATCGGATCGATTAGTACTTTTTATCATAGAATTAACTAACATTGACAAAGCGTCCAATTTAAAATGGAAAATTCTAAATACAGTCCCAGACATGAAGGTCCAATGCACACCTTACGTAGCCACATGATATAAGAAATGGTTCATTTCGTTAAACGAAGCTTTGAGTGGATCGATTCATTCGAATTTAAGTGTGTAAAACAATATATATGGATTCCAATTTGGGTGTGTGTAAAATGGTGCGTATTGAGTAGCCCTTAACCTATCCTGCACTCCCTCCATTACCCTAACTAGCACCCCTCTCCCTTGCCACTTCAAGCCTTGGTCCCTTTATTTTAGCCAGCAACGTGTGATGTAGCTTGTGCAAACGTTGGGTCTTGCAATAGACTGTGTTGTAGCACAAGGTGGTATGTCAGACGGTGGTGCAGTAGGCAACAAATGTCAATTTTGTATACGACAACTTGCATAACCTCTTTTGCATAATGTGCCATAAGATTGTTGATTTTTTTTGTGCCATAAGATTGTTGGTTGTTCTGTGCTATAAGATTGTTGATTGTTAATTTTGTGCTATAAAGTTGATTTTTTTTCTCTTATATCCTCTCAAATTTGTAAGACTTATTGGGCATAATTTTTGTTTGCATTCAAACTTTGTGCCATAAGATTTTTACGAGTGTGCTTAGATGGAGGATTTGTTGGTGTAAGTAACCATTCACATAAGATTTTGAACTCATTATTGGGTTTGATTTGAACTTTCATAGTTGGGTTTGAACTTTCATAGTTGGGTTGGATGAGCTTGTGTATTATATTTGGGTCATTCTACATATAGTCCACTTTAGAGGACTCCTTTGCAGTCCTAAGGCTGAATTGACCAAATTGTCTTCAATTTCATCATAGAATTGACTAAATTATCCCTCTTTCCAATCTACCTAAACCCAGAGAAATTGATTTTTCCCTCTGTTGTGGCCCCCGACCCAATCTCCTCCACCATCAACGGGACGACCTCCCCCACCATCGATGGAGACGTCACATATTCCACTGCCGACAACCTCCTTAGCCACCATCAATGGAAAGCACGATGACTTCCTTGGTCAACATGCTGCAACGGGTAGACCAACATTTCTTCCCATATATGCATAACTAATGCTGCGAATCTTTATTAAAAACAGTAATTTCCCATCAGATTTGACAGCTGATTACAGTTTCTAACTATGAATCAACTATGACCAAGTATAAATATACCAACAAATCTCCTACACAAAAAGTAAAAATTATAGCTCTTTCTATTGAATTTAGTACATCCCAGAAAACTAATAGATAGAAACTTGAAAAACAACACTGCTTGAAAAAGGAAAAAATTTCTTACACCCTGCAACACTGCTTGAAAACCAATAGATAGAAAGCCTTCAAATTTCCAATTGACAGTTGATTAAGTTGAAATATTGCATATTTTATATATTTAGAACCAATATATTTTATTTATCTTACTACATTATTATTAGTTTTATATAATAAAAAATGTTAAGATGAATAAATCCGAGTTGTGATTCAAATTGGTTAATAGCATGGTTTATGCTTAACTTCAAAACTTGTGATTTAATTGAGCAATTTTTCTTTATATGCACAACACATTTTTTATATATATATTTTATTCTTCTTATTTTATTTTATTGTATTTATCTTTATTTATATGCAGTGGTCAAAAGTAAAAGAAATGTGGGCTGGCTTTTTGGTTTCTCGATTTACTCCTGACGCACGGGACCTGAATGGTATTCCTTGGCTTTTTAATTCATTCATGCCACAGAACCTGAATTCAAAAAGGAAAGGCTTTTCATTTATTTCATTGAATGACACACGGATAAAACGACGGCAACACATATTGGGACTTTTTTTTTTTTTAGGAGAAAACTCTTGAACCATTTCATTGAATTAAAGAGGAGATACATTGAGGAATATCCTCCATTGTTACAATTAGATTAGAAATGGAAAGAGAATTTTTTGCTAAAACATTGGCTAACATATTGTCATTTCTCCTAACATGAGAAACCTCCCATTTAGCAAACTATTTCAATAAAATTCTTGTGTCAGACAAGAGCATCGATGCACTACTAAAACCTTCCCTGTCATTATGGAGGGTATTGAGGACCTATAGAGAATCACCTTCCAAAATGATTTGTCTCAAGCCAAGTTCCATGCCAAATTTGATGGCTTGAAGTGCCCCATATGATTCAGCAAGCAGGGGATCTGGGAATAGAAGCTTTTATGTCTCATGGTTGCTATGATATACCCCTCACAGTCTCTTACAACCACTCCTACTCCTATTAGGCTTTTCTACTTGTTCACTGAGCTATCCCAGTTGATCTTATACCAATTTGGTGGAGGATGAGTCCAAGTTACAGGAGATGGACAGACATGGATGGACTTGGGGTTTGCATTGCTGTTCTCCCCTTGTACCAGAGCAAGGGTGGCTTGAGCTTCCCTTAGGACTGAGTTTGGATGCTTAAATTCATTGTTGAAAACAAGATAGTTTCTCCTCCACCAAATCCTCCGAGCCACTATAACAAATTCTTGCATGGAAGAGTCATCCAATATGTGTAGGAGGGATTCAAATAGATCCACAAAAGAGGAAGGGTTTAGGCTTCTTTTTTGTAGATTTTTAGAAGCTAGGCTCCAAACATCCTTGGCTGAGGGACAGCTCCATACTGCATGCATCACTGATTCTTCTTCCTTATGGCAAATAGGACATAGTGTGACGCCCCCAGCTCCCACGTACGGACACGTGGAAACCGAGACATTGGGATGCTGACAACACGGTCACACATCCCATCGCCAAGTGCCAAAAGTGTGTGCACATGTAATATGTGTTCAAATAAAAACATGCAGGGTATAGAAAAGCCATATAACTAAGTACCAGAATTTTGTTTAATTACAAACCAGCTTAAAACAAGCGTAAATAAAATATTACAAGTTCAACATCTCAAATACAAATACATACCAATACAAACAACAACAAATATAATATATAAAAGACATCCAAACTACTCCTCCGGCGGAGCCGCCTCCTTGGGCTCAGCCTCCTCCTCTACATCTGTACCAAAATCTACGGTACCAAAAATGGTGCCGCAGGTAAGTAAAATCCAAACAACGCAAGATAAAAATATATTACAACCAAAACAATATGCATGAAGTATACCCAATGCACATGTCCCAAAAACCATATTTTTTCACGCACGCCAAAAGTTCCATTTGGCCCAAAACCTTTCCTTTAAAAACAATCCTCACCATTATCCCAGATAATGGCCCAAAAACCAGTCTCGTCATTTTCCCAGAAAATGGCCCAATAACCAATCCATCAGAGCACTGTAGGCGGGAATCGCAGGCGGGACTCTACCACCATCCCTGCTCACCACCATCCTTACGTCGCGTGCACCGTAGGCGGGAATCGCAGGCGGGACTCTACCACTATCCCTGCTCACCACCATCCCTACACGTGCCTCTGAATCAAACCAATCAATCCAGACGTTCACATTTACCAATAAAACCATATCTCGCTCGAAAACCCAGTTTTCAATAAATAACACATGCATATGCGTGCACAATGCAATGCAAATAAAATTATACGAATTCACCAACATATTCCAAACACCAATAACAACCAATCAAACAACTCCTTTCTCAAATCCAACCGACCCCCGACTCCTCAGACTCAGTCCAGAATAACCAACCAGATCACAAATAATTATTGTAAAGGCAATAATACATTTAAATCTAAAACGAAGTTTGAAAAATACTTACAGCGCTATATATTATTTTTCGAAGGATCGCGCGCAGCAAACGATGAACGGAAAGCAACGTAACAGTGCAAATGCACTGTGGCCGTGGGTCGCAAAATACCCACTTTTGAACGGGGACAAACCAAGACACCAAATTGATAGGGAATGGTTTAGGGATATTTATGAAACTAGTGGAAGCGAGCTTTGGCCATGGGTGGCAGCGAAAACGCCGGTAGAAGGCAAAAACGGGTAAATCGGAGTTGAGCTCGTGGGAGCTGCTCCGGCGACGGATCTAGGCCGGAAATGGGTGCGTTAGGTCGGCAAGAGGTAGGGGAAGAAGTGGTGAAGAGGTGGTTGCCGGAGGTGGAGCGACGGCACCGGAAACGGCTCAAAACCGTGCGGCTTAGATGGGCTTTTCCGGCTAAACGGCGGCACGGTTGGGGGAGATTTTCGGTGGAGGTGTTCACCGGCCGGAGGGGGTTCTTTTGGTGGGGGTGGTGTTGGCCACGTCGGCCGGACGGCGGTGGGCTGGGCGGTGAGGAGTTGGACGCATGGGTGAGGAGAGAGAGACAAGAAAGGAGCACGGGGGAGAGGCCAAAACGCGGGAGAAAAGGAGAGAAAAAAGAAAGAAAAAGAAAGAAAAGAGAAAAATAAAAAGGGAAAAGAGAAAAGAAAAGATGGAGGAAAAGAAATGAGGTCCAGTCCTCACCTCTGAAGTTCAACAACTGATCCAACGAAAATAAGTTTAAAAGCAATAAAATTAAGAAAATATTTTAAACACAACGTAAAGCTAAAATATAATAAATAACTAGTAAAAACTAACTATTAAATTTTAAATCCAAAAACAAGCTAAAATAAATTAAACAGCAATTTAAATTCAAAAAACAAATAAAATCAATTTAAAATCCGATAATTTAAAATAAAAGAACTATTATATTAATTAAATTAAAATATTTCTTCAGTGAAAATACACGTAAAAACGGGGTGTCACACATAGTGGGTGATCCACTATCCTCTTCTTCTACAGGTTGGCTTGAGTTGGAAGGGCCTCGAGACAAGCCCTCCATAAGAAAACCTTGTCACCAGGTTGTACCTTTAATTTCCATAGGTGTTGCCACACTTCCCTGAGGTTGTTGTTGCAAGAGGCTTGATCCTTCTCTGCTTGATCTCGTGCCTTTTCCATGTGATCAGCACTCCTTACTGAAAACTTGTCATTCTTAGTCCCCTGCCAAACTATTTTATCCTTAACATTCATGGAGCTTAGAGGGGTTTGTAGTATCAATTTAGCTTCCTCTTCCTCAAACACCTTCCTCACGAGTGTTTCCTTTCATTGATTTGAGGTATGGTCAATTAGTTTAAAAAATTTTGCTTTGCTATTAAGCTGTGTCACTGGGCTCAGGATCTTTCTAGGCACTGGGTGGCCAAGCCATTTTTCCTGCCAAATTTGGACCTCTTTTCCATTACCAATCCTCCAACAAGTTCCTGCTTTCACCACTTGTCTGGCTGCCATGAAACTTCTCCACAAAAAAGATGGTTTTGAACCCAGCTTGGCTAGCATGAATGAGCTATGTCAAAAATATTTGGCTTTCAGGACTTTGGCTGCAATTGAATCAGGTTCTTGTAGTAGTCTCCAGCATTGTTTAGAGAGCATGGCCATGTTGAAACACTCGAGATCCCTAAAACCCATGCCCCCTTCAGATTTTGCTTTACCCATTGTTTTCCAAGAAATCCAATGGATTTTATGTTCCATTTCCTTCTGGCCCCACCAAAAGTTATTGATGACACTATTGATGGAGTGCAGCAAGGTCTTGGGAAGTTTGAAAATACTCATTGTATAGGTGGGAAGGGCTTGGACTACTGCTTTTATGAAAATTTCTTTCCCATCTTGAGATAGGCATTTCACTTTGTATCCACTAATTTTCCTTCTGACTGCATCAAGAATACCTTTGAAAGAGTTATATCTGTTTCTCCCCACAATAAATGGCAACCTGAGATATTTTTCATAGGTCATAGAAAATCTCATTCCAGCAATTGATAAAATGTAGTTTTGAGTAAACCTGGAGGTGTTCTTGCTGAATATAATGGAAGTCTTATCCATATTTAATCTTTGCCCTGAAGCTTCTTCATAGACTTTTAGTAGATTGAACAGTCTTCCCCATTCAACTGCATTGGCCTTACAAAACAAGAGGTTGTCATCAGCAAAGAAAAGATGAGATACTCGAAGAGGGCCTCTTGCTATTGGTACTCCATGAATGGCACCAGCTGCTTTAGCTTTTCCAATGAGCTTACTAAGTGCTTCTGCACATAGGATGAAAAGGTAAGGTGAAATGGGGTCACCTTGTCTAATACCTCTTCTAGGTTGAAAGACCTCTTGTGGTACTCCATTGACCATAATGGCATATAAGACTGTTTCAATGCATCTCATCACTAAGTCCACCCATCGATGACAGAAACCCATCTTATGCATAATTTTCCTAAGGAATTCTCATTCAATTCTGTCATAAGCCTTGCTCATGTCGAGTTTTAAGGCCATGTAACCCTCCCTTCCTGTCATCTTGGCCTTCATTGTGTGCAAAGCTTCAAAGGCAACAATCACATTGTCTGTGATTAGTCTATTGGGAACAAAAGCTGACTGAGATGGAGATATTATGGTAGGGAGTATTTTCTTAAGTCTATTGGCTAGTATTTTTGATATCAACTTGTACAACACATTGCAAAGAGATATGGGTCTGAATTTAGAAACTTTGGTAGGGTTTCTCTTCTTGGGAATGAGGGTTATATAAGTGCTATTTATTTCAGATAAGCTACCATTTTCATGAAGGACATGAAGCACTGCTGAGCTGATTTGGTCACCCACTAACCTCCAGTGTTTTTGGTAGAAAGTTGCAGGATACCCATCAGGGCCAGGGGGACTAAGCCCATCCATTTGAAAGAGGGCATCCTTCACCTCCTGCTGAGTGTATGGCCTAAGAAGCCTTTCGTTTTGCTCTACTGTCACAGTGGCCTCCATTGGTTCAAGACAATCTGCAATGTTCACAGGGTTAGAAGAAGAGAAAAGATTTTGGAAATACTCTTGGAATTGATTAGCTATCCCAGCTTTTGATGTGACAGCTTGCCCATTATCATCAACTATCCTCTTGATCAGGTTTGTTTTCTTTCTCTGGGTGGCACATTGATGGAAAAATTTTGTGTTTCTATCCCCTTCTCCCAGCCATTTTTGCTTGGCCCTTTGTTTTCATTTGATGTGATCTTCTTCCAGCTTCTTCTCTATTTTCTTTTGCACCTGTTTTATGGTTTCTGTGAGATGACCTTCATTATCCTTCTATAGCTTAGACATCTGATCCTAAAGTCTTTTAAGCTCATCCCTGTGGTTTCTAGCATATTGTTTGTTCCAGTGCACCAAGTCCAATATGCAGTGGTTCAAGCCTTCAATGACCTGGTGTAGTTTGTTCTCAGCCCTTCTATATGAGCTCCATGCCTTCTCTATTAATCCATAGCAATCTTCCCTCAAGGCCCAGCTAGCCTCATATCTGCATGGTCTGGCTATTCTTGTTGAGTCAACCTCAAACTGTTCCATAGTGATAAGGATAGGGCTATGGTATGAGCTTAAAATTGGGAGGTGGTAGACTTTGGAGAATGGGTATTGCTCAGACCATGCCATATTACATAGAGCTCTATCAATTCTTTCTTTGATAAAAGCTTGTCCTGATCTGCCATTGGTCTATGTAAATTTATTTCCATTATACCCCATATCAGAAAGAGAGCATGTTTCAATAGTTGCTCTAAAGGCTTCCATCTGGTTGAATGGTCTTTGCCTACCCCCACACTTGTCTCCTGAGCTAAGTACCTCATTAAAGTCACCCACACATAACCACCCCATCTTCTTGTCAAGTTTGAGAGCTTTTAGAAGCTGCCAGCTCTCCTTTCTCTTTGCTATGTCAGGATTTCCATAGAAGCCTGTACCCATTCTCTACTACCTGTTTCTCCTCAGATCAGCAAGGATATATGATGTTGAGTGTATGACAGAACCTCAGCATCCACTTCTTCACTCCAGAAGAGAGCTAGACCTCCACTAAGCCCCTTACTTTCGATGATGAAACTGTTGGCAAACTGCAATTGCCTCTTGAGTCTTTCAATACTGTTTCTTCTAGCCTTTGTTTGCATCAGGAAAACAAAGGTTGGGAGCTTGGTTTGCACCAGTTGGTGCAAGTTTTGAACTATCATTGGGTTCCCAAGCCCACGACAGTTCCAACTTAGGCATATCATGATTCTTGGTGGAGCTGTGAGACAACCTCCACCATTTCAGATTGATGTAGATCCATTGGGTTACTCTCCTCCCCTCTTGCTTTTTTGGCAATGGACCTAGTGTGTCTTCCCTGGAACAGCTTGATGGGCCTCTTCTTGTGGTTTGATATACCTACTTGTATCTTTGATGGGCTTAATTTAAGGCCTACAAAGCAGTTATCTCGGGCTCTCCTCTTCCAATTGGTCCTTTTTTTGGCCTGTTCCAGCTCCTTGACTTGTTCAGTCATGTATTGGTTCCAAGATGTTGCTTGGGCCTTGAGGTCAATCGAGGTCATTTGAGCAAGAGCTTCTGTTTTAGCTCCTGTGCTTTTTAGTTCAGTTTTTTGAGACAGTAACATAGGACTCTTTACTTTCACTGATTTGATAGTTGCCAGCCCCTCTTGGAAAGGTATTGTTTGACTTTCCTCTTTGATAATTGCTTTTGGACATGTTAGAGTCCTGCCATCCTACTGTCTACTCTGCTCTGGTACTTTAGCTATAGGTGTAGCAGTTTCCAAATTTGGTCCCTGGCCCCCTCTGGTGAATTTCTAATCCCCATTCTAATTTCTGTGTTGCCTCGGATGGACTTCATCCCTAACCTTCTCTTCTTTCTTCCATGTTTGCCTCTTTGAATCAGCTTCCTAGTGCTTTTCATTTTCATACTTTTTGAAAGTCAAGTCACTCTCCCTTGCAACAACTACTTTTAACCAAGCTCCATATTGTTTTTTTCCTTCAACTGGGGTTGAGATGCATCCTTGTGTAGGGTGCTTAATGGTACCACAGTTAAAATAGAAAGATGGCAATCTCTCATATTTCACCTGACCCCAAGTTTGTTTTTCTTCTATTGATATGAACATTCCCCTTAGAAGAGGTTTTGTTATATCCAGTTCCACTCTAATCCTTAGGAACTTCCCCCAACCAATGCCTCATTTGTCAGTATGGACTTGTAACACTTTCCCTATTGTATTGCCTATCTGCATCTCAATTTCTTGTGTCATACAACCGAAGGGCAAGTTGAAGACTTGGATCCAGAATTCCTCTTTGGTGAATGTGGTCTCTCCAATGGACTTGCTGCTGTCAAGGACCTGCAAGCATATCAACCACCTGTCAAAGGACCAGGGTCTTCCAGCTGCAACTCTCTCCATGTCTTCCTTCAAGTTAAACTCGACCAAGAACTTGTTGGATCCAACTTCTGAAAACTGGACCCAACTGTCACATTTCCAAACCTTAGTCATTGTGGCTTTAAAAACTTCTTTGTTAACAAACTTCTCAGCCACTGTCATTGCTAGTAGACAGAATTTGTCATAATGCAATGTATTGTTCAATGCATCTGCTAGTAGAACCAGCCCTTCGCTTTCTTTTTTAGTGAGACAAAGTCCTTCCCATTGTTTGGCTAGTTCTTCCTTCATATCTAACCCTTCGAACGAGTAAAAACTAGCTCAAGAGACTCACTCTATGCTAGAGAGAAACCTCACCCTGAGAGGAGAGAAACCTCAACACTTGGAAGAGACACATATTGGGACTTGGATTGCTAGACGGCAACATATTTTAGGCATTGATTCATTTCTACGCTGCACGACTTGAGGCTTCTTTTTAGCCAATTAATTCAATTCACACATGGCACACTTTTATTTATCATTTGGGGCATCTCAGCGCTGCACGATATTTTTTTCTTTGGGCATTTTGAGTATATTATACAATTTTTTCTGTGTGATTGAAGACGCTGCACGCTAGTTGGGAATTTATTTATTCTTTTATGTATTTTGGGTCTATACTACAGTGCCATTAAAGAGCTCCAATTGAGGGGACCAACGTCTGCTGCTGTCCAGCCTCATCCACTATTTTCCATCTCCATCACCATCCATTTGGCTTACTCTTTTCATTTCCTACTTTTTTACTTAATTTCAATTTGAAATTTATGGTATATTCTTGATATTTTTTGCTTAAAAGATTGGACATTTTATTTTCTGTTTATTTTATTTTATGTTAGTTATTTTTTTTATTTCATTAAACTTCCATTAAATATATATTACAATTACATTTTAGATTGATTAAGGACTAATTAGGACTTAAATAAATTCAATTTTAATATTTAATTTTCAGATTAATTAAATTTATTTAGCGTAGTTGAATCCTTAATTGTTAATCTCAATTTGTTAATCTTTTATGTTCCATTTTGACACTCAAAAAAATCCAAAATTATGAATCTAGTTTATGACTAGTGCATTTTTATTTCCATTGCACTCTTTTATTTATTGTACATACCACCACTTTTATTTGTGAAACTTTTCACCATTTAATACGAGTTTGGATTTAAAGAAATTTTCCCGAGGAGATGATATAAGAATTTTATTTCTAATTATTACACAACATTCTCATGCCCTTAGGACAGACTTTGTGCTACTAACCTTTTAGTGCGTCAAGTTTTTGACGCCGTTGCCGGGGATAGTTGTCTAACTTAAATTTAAACTTGTTATTTTTTTTTCACTATCTTATCTCTAATTACACATTTTATTTGCCATCTACTACTCAGTCGCTTGAACCTTATTTATACTGTTCAGACTGATATTTCATGTCATGGGTGAGAGACAATTCAAAGAGATTGCTTAGAGTTACATCGAGCATTGAGAGTAGTGTACACAGCTCAGAAATAGATAGCTTTTCTGTCTCTTCTATGAGCGAGGATATTGAAATTGAACAGACCATGGTTGCACCTGCACCACGCACTCTTAAGAATTAGTTGCAACCCACTCGCACTACTACACCTTCATCCATTGTTTTACCCGATGATGCACCTAATTTTTCTATTAAGCATGGTATGATGTCAGTAATACCTCAGTTCCATGGAATGGATTCTAAGAGTCCTTATCAACACCTGACAGATTTTGAATTGGCTTGCACTATTTTTATTACTAGGGCCATTACTGATGAATTTATTAGACTTCATTTATTTCCTTTCTCTTTAAAGGATAAAGCGAAGATTTGGTTTAATTATTTAAGACCTAATTCTATCTCTAGTTGATCTAATATGCAGTGAGAATTTTTACAAAAAAAATTTCATTTTCAGATAACTCAATTTTTGCAAGAGCAAATCAGCCAATTCAATCAGAAACCTGATGAGACTTTTCAAGCCAGTTAAAAAAATTTAAATATTTGGTAAATATCTATCCACATCATGGTTTCGAATCTTAGAGGTTGGTGAGCTATTTTTACACTGGTCTCACTCCAGAATGCAAGCAATCTATTCAGACAATGTGCAATGAGGAATTCTTTAGCAAAGAACCCGATGAAGCACTATCATTTTTTTATTAGCTTGCCGAAAGCACACAACAGTGAAACACTTGGATTGATCGAGTGCCATTAATAACATAGCCACTGAAGGCTATTTCTGGTGGTGGCAGATATGATCTTAAGGAGGACACTAGTGTTTGAGCCCGAATAGTTGCATTAACTAGAAGGTCATGGAAATGGAAAAAGTGAAGGCTGTGAAAGTAGTAGATGCATGCTCTATATGTGCTGGTTTGAACCATAAGACCCAAGACTGCCCGATTATGCCAGTATTTCAAGAAAGTGGGTCTGAGCAAATGCAATCAGTTAATTGGGTTAACAGAGCATAGAATCAACCTTTTTCCAACACATACAATCTGGGGTGGAGGAATCACCCAAATTTCTCATGGAGAAATGATTAGCCTGGCCGGTTATCATCGAGGAGCGATAGGCTGGACTATTGCAGACATCAAAGGTATTGACCCTTCAATTTGTACCCACAATATTTTTCTGGAAGGAGATAAAAGACCAGTTCGTGATGCACAGCAGAGATTGAATCCTACCATGAAGGAGGTGGTGAAAAATAAAGTGTTGAAATTGTTAGCTGTGGGTATCATCTATCCTATCTCCGACAGCAAGTAGGTAAGTCTGACATAGGTAATCCAAAACAAATTTGGTTTAACTGTTATTGAAAATGCTAATGGTGAATTGATCCCAACTAGGAAAGTAATGGGCTAGAGAATGTGTATTGACTACCGAAAGTTGAATTCAGTCAGTCGAAAAGATCACTTCTGATGGGCCCCAAGGCAGACCAAGTCTTGAGTATCAATTACAATATTAAGAGCCACGAAGATCAAGGGAGCAATACAAGAATTGGTGCAGATGAAGCTAGCAAGAGCCCAACACTCATGATGGGCTTGAAAGAATGAGAACTAGTTTTGATCTACTTGATCTAAGTTATGGAAGATACGACTTGGGCCTATTATTATTGAAGGCCATGGACTTATTTATTTCATTAAAATGGCTTATTTTATTAGTCATAGGAATTAATCTAGAATAATTGGGATTTGGGGATGTCCAGCCCACACGTCTTATTTCTATTGAACTCGGGTTTTTGGGAAGGCCTTGTATTTTCGGCCAAGGGCTTATTTGAAAATATATTATTTTATTTGAACTAGGGTTTAGAAGTACTGTAGCACGACACTGTTCATGATACAGTACCGCGCGGCTACTGTTCACTAAAAGGCATTTTTGAGAGAAAGGATCTCAAATTTTAGTCTAGGGTTTTATCATGTTTTGGGGAGGGTATTTAAATGATGTAACCAGCCACTCCAAGGGCTAGACTATTATTCTGAATTTTAATTGTGAGTGAGTTTTCTCCTCTTGTTCTTAATTGAACTCTTGAACTTATCAAAGGTAAATCACAACCTTTGTGGCGTTCCTCCTTATAATTTGGGTTCTTGAGACGGGATTTCAACGGGTCTAGATTTTAATATAATCTAGGTTCTTGAAACGAATTCCCAACGGGTCTAACTTCTCCATCCATAGACTTGAGTTTGGCTTTCCTGGGTTGTTTTTCCAATATTGTTGTTGGGTCTCAAAGCAAGTCGATTGGGGTTCACATCATTTGGTATTCAGAGCAAGGTTTCCAATCAGGTCTGATTCTATCTTTTATTTATTGCATCATAAATTCTAGGGCTTCAATGTTCTAGGATTTGCCAAAAAAAAAAACAGAAATTCGTTTTTCTAGGGCTGCCAAAATTTGCACCATCTAGGGTTTGTAATTTCTAGGGTTTCATTCCCTTCTATTTTCCTTATCAATTTTTATGTATTTGAATTCAATTGTTTGATTATCACAATTGGATATTTCTGTTTGTGGTTGAATTGTTGAGAAAAGAAAAGAAAAGAAAAGAAAATTCAAAAAAAGATTCAAAAAAAAAAGGAGATAAGGATTTTGGGTATGAAATTGAGTGCTTTGTCATTGATTAAGCCTTATCTTCAACGGGTTGAATATATCTTTCTAGTTGGTACCTTGTTTCCTAATTACTCTTTCCAGCGCATAAATTCCTTGAGTCTCGGGTCATTTTATTCCTTCCGTGTTTTCTCTTGTTCTTGTTTCTTGGACCTAATTGCTAGTTGGGATTAAACAAGGTTACTTTTTCTTGATTGAGTTCAATTAGTTCTGAAAGACCTTGGTTGGGAAAACTTGAGGTAAAAGGCAAGAGAGTGTGAGATCATTATCGGGAAAAAACCAACTAAGAGTGTGATACACGAGTGAAGTGCCATTATTTGATTGTAAACACGTAAGGGAGCATGTGAGGTCTTTTTTCCTCTTAACATTCTTTTTTTTTGTGCAGAACATATGATGTCTTATAAAAATGACTCATCACCAAAGGAGATGGTAGATAACTCATTTTTTGTGTTGCAATCCATGCAACAAAAGTTTGAAAAGTTAAATTTGAAGTTGGGAGAAATGAGGGATAGGATGGATCAACAAGGTGTAGTAATTAGAAATCTACGAAGTGTGAGAGATAGGAGGAGACGTGAGCCTAGTATTGAGAATGGGTACGATAAGAATGGAGAGTATGGCGAGTCACTTGTTATTAGGCATGCTCCCAATACAGAAATTAAGATGGATGATATAGAGCAGCAAAGAGAGAACATTTTCCATACTAGATGCCACATCAATAGCAAGGTATGTAGTATGATCATTGATGGAGGGAGTTGTACTACTGTGGTTAGCACTACTTTAGTTGAGAAATTGAATTTACCTACCTTGAAACACCCTACACCTTACAAGTTGCAGTGGTTGAATGATTACAGTGGAGAATGTGTATTGACTACCGAAAGTTGAATTCAGTCAGTCGAAAAGATCACTTCTGATGGGCCCCAAGGCGGACCAAGTTTTGAGTATCAATTACAAGATTAAGAGTCACGAAGATCAAGGGAACAATGCAAGAATTGGTGCAGATGAAACTAGCAAGAGCCCAACACTCATGATGGGCTTGAAAGAAGGAGAACTAGTTTTGATCTACTTGATCTAAGCTATGGAAGACACGACTTGGGCCTATTATTATTGAAGGTCATGGACTTATTTATTTCATTAAAATGGCTTATTTTATTAGTCATAGGAATTAATCTAGAATAATTGGGCTTTGGGGATGTCCAGCCCACACGTCTTATTTCTATTGAACTCGGGTTTTTGGGAAGGCCTTGTATTTTTGGCCAAGGGCTTATTTGGGAAAATATTATTTTATTTGAACTAGGGTTTAGAAGTACTGTAGCATGACACTGTTCATGATACAGTACCACGCGGCTACTGTTTACTAAATGGCATTTTTGAGAGAAAGGGTCTCAAATTTTAGTCTAGGGTTTTATCATGCTTTGGGGAGGGTATTTAAAGGATGTAACCAGCCACTCCAAGGGCTAGACTATTATTCTGAATTATCATTGTGAGTGAGTTTTCTCCTCTTGTTCTTAATTGAACTCTTGAACTTATCAAAAGTAAATCATAACCTTTGTGGCAATTAATGATGTCCCAAAACTCTATGTTTCAATCTCAAAAAATGTTCGAACAATGGCAATTAATGATGTCCCAAAACTCTATGCCACCACCATCTTAGAACTTATTTTCTTTACTTGTGTTTTTTTTATTTTTTTTTATTCTGACTTGATGCAATGTTTGAACAAATGGGATGTTTTAAATATAATATTTTAATATTTGTTTCAGTTTTGAACTTATGGTTTAATGTAGATGAGTACCATTCGAACGTAACATACCCAGTTTGAACGGTACTTTATGTATAATTGCTTGTTTGAATGTATTTTAGATTATGTTCGAAGAACCAACCGAATCCATTCCACTGGGTTGAGCCACGACATTTCTATTTAAACAAATTACCTTCTTGTTCAAAAAAATATATATTGGAACATTCAAACAAATAAAATCTTGTTCAAACGAATATGCTAGTAGTTTAGTTTGAATTGAAATAAACTATTCAAACACTACATCTATTCGAACGGGATCAAATAAATTCGAGTCGTTTGAAGCAAATTTCGATTCAGTTCAAACGGATACCCGATAGCTCGAACTAAAAATTGATCATTCGATCTGTAATTTGGGATGAAAACTTTTTTTCTCGGAATAATTCTACTGTTTGAACGCTTTCGAATGGTTTAGCTAGATTCATCCCTAAAAGTATTTTTTGGGGATGAAATTCAAATTTTGTCTCCAAATACATTTTGAGACGGGACTTTTGAGATGGTTTAGAGACGAAATATTTTGGTCTTTGAATCATTTTAGAGAAGAGAATCCAATCTTTTGGGATGAAAATTTTCGTCCCAAAAGATTGATTCTATCGTAGTGAATGTTGAGATAAGATAAGAAATTTGTGAATAGTAGTGAAATAGTTTGTAAATAGTAGTAAAATTGTTTGAGTTAAAATATTTTATGGGATTTTAGGAAAAATTTGAGAGAGAAAAGTTAAATAAAAATATTATAAAGTTAAAATATTGTTATAATATAACTTTTTAAAATTATTTTTGTTTTTTAATTTGAAAAAGTTAAAATGCATTTTTATGTTTTCTTTGGAAGTTTAAGAAATTTTTAATGATTAGGTAATGATTATATGAAAAGTTAAAAATTTGAAATTGAAGTGTTTGTATTTATGGTCTTTGGATATTGAGATGAGATGAGATCATCTTGCAATTCAAAAGTAGCCTTCTGTACATTAAGCTCTTGTTTAGTTATGTAGATGAGATGAGATGATATTATATTATATTATATGAGAATTCTATAAATAGTAGTGAGATATTTAAGTTAAGATGTGGTGAGTTGATTTGTAAAAGTGTAAATGTTTGAATAGTAAAATGAGATGAGATGATTTTAACTTTTTTAATATTTGATAAAGTAGTGAATCTCATCCATGATTGAAAAATATTTTTAATTATTGGATAATAGTTATAAATATATTAAAAATTAAGTAATATCTATTATTAATTTAAAAACCCATAAACATATTTAAATCCCAAAACTTATTTTTTGTAATTTGCCGAAATTTGTACTATTCAATATTCCTAAAAATATCAATTTCTTTATTAAAATATATTATTCTAATTATAACCTATTTATTATTATATGTATTAGGAAATTCAAAATATTTTATTGTAATTATATATTAGAATAAAATTGATTGTTGTGAAAAGACATCGGCATGCATAGGTATATGATAAGAAAATGATGATCAAGATGGGAAGGGAAAGGCAAGGAGGAGAAGAGGGTGGAGCTGTCAAAAGGCTCAACTTTAACTTTGGTCGCTTTCATTTGGATTTTGAAAACATCTCATCCCATCTAATCTCATCTCATCTCATCTCATTATTACATTCTATCTCATCTCATCTTATTATTACAATTTTTTCACATTCCTACACAAAATATAATAGACAATTCAATTTTTTCAAATTTCAATTCAACCTTTTCAAATCAATCCAAAATATAAATAATATTATAAAATAATATTCTAATAATATTTTATTCAACTTTTATCTTTCATCTAAAATTATGTCATCTCATGTCATCTTATCTCTGAATCCAAACCGTCATACAAATCGGATGAGATGGTTTGTGTCTAGTCTATGTATCCAAACCGGGCCTTAATACTATTCATTAAATACTATTGGGCAATATGGACTCCAGCGTTTAATGCAATGGGCCCTACATGCTGCAGTTTCCTATCTCTGAAATGCATAATATATTTGGATCAAGAAATTATAGGGAATTTCAATTTGATTTTCTAAACTCCATGACAAATAATTGGCCGAAAGCTTTCCAAAGAAAAGAAATTAGTGGCACAATTCTTTCTATCAACCAGTACCAGTAATTGGTAGGGGTGTAAAAAAGAGCCAGTGAACACGTAAATTGGACCAGACCAAACCGGTACCAAGTTCAATTCAGTCTGATACTAGTTTTATTTCTTAAAACTGGTCAAAATCGGTTCAGTTCTTCTTTATCTTTTTCTAAAATTGGATTGAACCGAACCGGACCGGTTCATATATATATATATATTAATTTTGTATATTGTATATAATTTTATATATAATATATAATTATATATAAAATAGTTTTGCATTATATAATAAATTACTAATTAATATAATATTAAATTTTAAAATTTTATATCACTATAATTTATTATATTAATAATTATACTAATATTATATAGTACATATTAATAGTTATATTAATACTATATCACAATATATTATAATATACTATAATATACTATAATATAGTATATTAAAACAAAAAGAAAACTGATAAAATCGGAGTACTGGTTTAGAAAGGTAACTGGTGCATAATCAGTTTTAGAAAATATAAAAATAGTACATAAAGGTTCAGTTCTAAATTTTATCCAAAACCGGATCGGACTAAACTGGTTACACATCTAATAATTGGAATTAAAAGGCCCCAAGATTACTGGTAAGGGAAAATAGACACATAAACAACATTTTTTTAAGTATTTAATATTGTCTAAACAATTTCTTCAAATAACTATAAATAGTATTATATAATAAATTTCATGTGTTTATCCCTATTTCACTCTATATCCAAAAATTTTAGATAGAGATTTTAGAGGGTCCAAGATTTTTCTGTAGGAGAGGCCCATCTGCAGCAAAGAGTTACTCGGCCCATCTTTCAAATCCTGAAATTGGGTCTTAACGGTGACCCCTCGCCTATTATAAGAGAAATGCATGGCCCAAAGCTTGTAAAGGTGGTAAAGTTTGTGGAAATTGAAGAGAGTGAGAGTTTTATTTTCAGCCCTATTTGAGAGAATCATAATTCTATGAAATTATATATTCGGAGCCTATATACAATTTTATTTTAAATGATAAAAAAATTATAAAATAATTTATAAAAATAATATTATTTTAAACAAATAATCTCGATTTATAATATAATTATATAAATAATTAGAAAAAAAAATTGTAAATATATGGTTACTCCAATATAATTTCTATCATTCCTTTCATGTATCAAAACCAACGTGGAAGCACGGGCAATAGTTACTATCTATCCTTTGAAATTCTCATCCCTAGGTTTGGGTCCAGCACAAACCACTTGGAAAGGGAAGGAAAATAAAAAGGAAAGCATCGGACAAAGCCACATGCATGACAGTGAAAGAAGTCATACATGATTGAAACTTTGATAGGTAAAGATCATAACGATTGATTGGGGGATAGGAACAAGCACCTAACTCCTCTTTAAATATAAAGGTGTCTCGTTCGTCTGTCGTTATCCATGATATTAAGCCGCTGTACTCCTGTTTTCTCAAATATCATTTATCCCTAGTTATTAGAAATAAGTAGAGTAAGTGTCAAAAAATAAAGAAGTGTCAATTTATTTGGATTAAAAATAAGTCATATATTTTCAATTAAGGGTGTAACCGGTCCGGTTCGGTCCGGCTGTGAACAAAATTTAGATCCGAACCGGTATATACCGATTTTGCATTTTTCAAAACCAATTATCCTCCCAAACCGATACTCTGGTTTTCGGTCCAGTTCAGTCTGGTTTTTCAGTTTTAATGTATTATATTATATATTATATAATATAGTATATTATAGTATATAATACTATAGTGATAATATATTGTAGTATACTATAATTAATATATATTATAATTGTATTATAGATTATGATGATATAATATAATATATAATATAATGATATATTATAATATATAGTGATATAGTTTTTTTTTAAATCTATAGCGATATAGTATTAGTATAACTATTAATATGCACTATATAATATTAGTATAACTATTAATACAATAAATAAAATGATATAAGATTTTAAAATTTAATATTAATTATTAATTTATCATATAATATAAAACTATTTTATATATAGTTATATATTATAGATAAATATTATATACAATAGAAAAAAATAAAATATATATATAAACCGGTCCGGTCTGGATTTAGAAAAAAAAAATCGAAACCGAACCGATTTTGACTGGATTTAAGAAAAATAAAACCAGTACCAGACCGAACCAAACTCGTGACCAGACCGATCCCACCGTTTTAGTCAGGTCTGGTCCAGGCTATGAATAGTTATTTGTGTTTAATGGCTACATTACATTTTTGTTCTTGAGTTTTATGATAGATTAGGTTGAATTTTTGGGCCAAATGTTAGTATTCCTATGATGCATGTCTATTTTGTTTTGTCTCATGGCATCTTGTGACTACAGACTTGAATTTGTGTGATTATCTTAATCGAGTGTGAAAAATGTTCTGCTTTTCACTTTTCCTCCCAGAAGTGTGAAGCTCACCCCTAGCATAGAAAATTCACTAGTGCTCGCAAGAAAATAATCGATTGCTTGGAACACCGTACAAGGCCCTTCCAAACTGACACATTGCTTGAGATAATAAAGCTAAGTAAGAAAATAACCTTACTCGGGATCACACCAACAAGGCCAATCTAATTGATATATTGCTCAAGATAACGAGTACAACAAGAAAATAACCTTGCTTGGGATCACCATCTAGGCCAGTCTAGCCAACACATTGCCCGAGATCCTCAAGCATGCTAGTCCAATCAAAACACTACTCAGGATAATTGAGAAGTGCAAGAAAATAAACTTTGCTCGAGATCACCAAGCAAGGCCAGACTGTTCAAAACGCTAATTGGAATAATCAAGCAGAGCAAGAAATTAACCCTTGCTTAGGATCACTCGAGCAAAGCCAACCCAACCAACTTAGTGCTTGAGATAACCGAGCAAGGCTATCAAATGACTCTTGCTTGGGATCCCAAGTAGTGCAATAAAATGGCATTTGCTCAGGATCATCAAGGAAGACCAATTCAATCAATACACTACTCGGAATTACCGAGCAACGCAAGATAAGCCTTGCTCGAGATCAAGCAAGACCAATCCAACCAACATAGCACTTGGGATAATTGAGCAAAGCTTAAAAATGACCCTTGCTTGGGATCTCGAGCTGTTTAAGAAAATAACCTTGCTGATCAGGGCAAGTTTCATAGCTGTGGGGTGAACTTCGTAGCTTAGGACGAGTTTCATTACTTGCTTGTGATAGGGTGGGCTAAGTGCCCACGATGTTGATTGTTCTAAGGCATAGGCTCGTATGCTAGCACTTATGCTTGCCTAGATCCTAAATTTCTTTTCTTTTGGATTGCGAGTGCTGGTTGCTCACCTAATGCGTGATGTTGTTGCTCACCTGATGCAAGCACCCTTTACTCACTTCAAGTGCGAACACTTATGCTTGACTTATGCATATTTTTTCTCTCCCAAAGATGAACTTCACACTTCTATGGTGCTCGCCATAGGACAAGCACTATTACCATTCTATGTGCTCGCCCTATATTGCAAGGAGCCTTTGCTTGCCTAGATGCAAGTTGTTATTGCTTGCCTTAGTGCGAGCACTCTATATACAAGGGTGTAGGAAGATTAAAAAATGAGCTTCAAATGCTCTTCTTTTATAGATATTTGGGACTTTCTAGTTAATAGCCTACAGTAGAATGAACTTAAGGAGGTGACCATAATTGCTCGACTACTTTGGTCTAAGAGGAACGACTTTTTTCATAGTATATGATTCATTTATCCTAACCTACTCATTAGTAAATCCAAAAGGGAATTAGAGCTTTATAGCAACTTAAAGAATACCCAACCTCCAAGCTTAGACAAGATCAATGGCACTACCTCTTCTTCATGGTTGAGACCTTTTGAAGGGAACTATAAGTTGAATTGGGATGCAGCTATTAATGTAACAAAGGGATTAGTTGGTGTTTGTGCAATTCTGACAAGATGTACTGACCAGGTCATTGGTACCCTCAGAACTAAAAGAAATCTATGAGCAAACTCTCTTAATGGTGAAGCCTATGCTATAATACTTGGTGTTCTTTTCTACGAGGAAATGAGTGTTGCAAAAGTTCATCTTAGAGGGTGATGCTTTGCAGGTGCAAAACACTCTGAAGGAGCCGAAATCTGATTGAAGTTATGGAGGCTTATAATTAAGGATGTCAAATCGTGTTAACTGGTCATGTTCGTGTCGTGTTAAGATATGTATATTATACCATACAAGTAAACCCTAACCCGACTCGTTAAGCTTATCGTGTCAAAATATCAAACCCTAACACGACCCATTAACATAACGAGTGATGTCGTGTCAACCCGTTTCAACTCATTTATGTAAATAGATTAAATAGACCTGAAATTAAATAATTTAACCTGATTAAACTTACTATGATTTTATATAAATGTTATGATTTTATATAAATGTTAAAATCATAATATCTATAAAAAAAAATTATAAAACTAACTACAAATCGAAAACTACAATCCAAACAATAAAAATATCTAAATCAAAATTCTAAAAATGTTACTTTTAAGTATAAGAGTATAATTGTAACTTTAACTTTCAACAGGTCATAACGAGTTATAACGTGTTAAAATGGGTTGACTCGTTAAACAATCGTGTCTTAACGGGTCAACCCATTGTCCTTTAAGACTAAACCCAAACTCTTTATTATCGTGTCGTGTTCATATTGAATTAATGGATCATGTCACATATTACTACCCTTAGGCTTATTGATCAAGGATGCAAGGCAAGTGCTGGATTCTTTTGCAGTTTGGATTATTAACCATACCAAACGATAGGCAAATAAGGCAACTTCTAGTTTATCAAAAAATGCTCTTCATCTTACTGGAGATTGTATAATTTAGAAGATATTCTAAGTTGTATTCAGGAAATTGTAATAAGTGAGATGATGTAACTCCCTTTATGAGTAATAATATATCTATTTATAAAAATATATATATATAATTATGTTTTCCTTATTAAAAAAGAAAATTACACAGAATAAAAATCAAATATGAACTTTAGTCCTTTTCTTCCATTTTATGAAACATAAAACTAAATATACCGTTTGAAATATTTTCTTTATTTTTTATTTATAACCAAATAAAACATATTCATATTTTTGTGGAATAAAATAATTCATAAGTATTATATATAGATTTTTACAAATGGTCGCAATGATTAAAAAAAAAAAAAAAATAGTTTTTTTGAGAGAAAACCATAACTTTATTAATAATCATGAACAGAATGAGAGAATACATTAAAGAATCACTTCAAGATCAATCATAACATCAAGAACCCCCAAAGCATCTTTGCTTAAGGCAAGAACAGTCTTGTTACATTCCCTCCCTATACGGTACACTGACCATTAAATTGGTCGAAAAAACCCAATTTCTCAATCATTTCTGCTATAAACGTGCCATAGCAAGTGTCATCTACTTGTTGCTTTTGAAGAAAAACAACAATAAAAACAACTAATGAAAAAAAAAAGTAGCTTTAAAAGGTGATTATATTTAGTATGAGAAAAACAACTAATTAATTTCTTGTACAATGTCCATAATAGTATCAAACAATAAAATGAGATTAAAAACTTAAAAATAAATAAAATAAAATAAAATAAAAAAGAACAAACCAATAGCATAAACCGGTATAGTAGGATTCAAGTATAGAACAACGACAACAATATGGACAATCTAGTTGCTTTCTTCTAGAATTCCACTTCAGAAAAGCTACTTGACAGTTAACTAATTTGTTTCAATTCTCATCATAGAAGCCCCATCAATACCAGCTGTCCCCTTACACCAGGCTGTTGCTACTACAAAATCATGGTAATGGAGATCACATTTAGGAGGCTCAGAAACTACAACTTGAAGGGGAACAAGCTCTAGCTGAAGAAGAAATCAGATGGAAGCAACGGGCCAAACAATACTGAGTGCAGCATGGTGATGGGAACGACAATAATATGGAAAAAGAACATAACTTTCCATACAAATATCACAATCTATGTAATTTAAAAAGGAAGGAAGGAAGGGGAACAAAAAAAAAAAAAATTTCAAGTGCATTTTGGTCCTTTTAAAATTACTAGAGTGATCATGATGTGAATGTAGATTCCGATCTCTTTATAAGATATCCATATTTATAAAGGAGAATGTTATTTAAATAGATAGAAATGACCGATAAAAGTGACTGAGTGTACTTTTTTATTTTTTATTTTTTTACTTAATGATTAAAAAAGTGACTATTAATGAATCAATATTTTTTATATTTTTTAAAAGAATTTTAAAATTATTAAAAAAATTATTAACATAAAAAGAAAAAAAATTGAATTGCAGTCATCGATCAGAATTCGTCGATCATTTATCAGTTCGTGTAGCATCACCCTTCTATCAAAGGGGATTGGGAGTGAATTTAAATTATTATAGATATTTAATTTTACTTTATTTAAATGCATCCATAAAAGATAATATTTTAATAATAATAACAATAATAATAATAATAATCATATTCTTAGAAATCCTAAAAACTTTAATTTCTCGCATTCAAATGCATTTATTACAGTGAATTGTTATTTAGAAACGATGATGTAATTGATTTGACGATAGATTATTTATAATTTAACATATTACATTAATTTATATTAATTTGTGAATTTATTTTTATATATTTTTTTTATGACTAAAGTATTTATCTTTAAATGAGGTAAACTATATAGAGTCCATGTTTATTGTCTTCTTAAGAATTTAAAGTAATAGGAATATAAATTTAATTATCTAACGTATCATATTAAATCACTCTAGTTTCTAAATTTATTTTTGTGTAATCTTTTTATGATGAACACTTTCCGGTTAACTTGCAATCAGATAAAGAACCTCAGGTGAACTAAGTGGGGGATACTTCGGATGGTTAAGTTAGAGAAAGTTATGTTATCTTCATCATATTTATAAAGATTGAGGTACTGTCTCATATGGTTTATCTTATCATCAAGATAATACGATTATGTAGTTAATAGTGTCCTTTTGACGAGGGTCCGAACATATCTTATCGAAATGAATCTTGATTTGAGATAGACTCGGCCATTGGTTGAGGTTCTTTGTTGATTATGATAGCCCTCTAAGAGGTTTATCCCATAATCCTAAATTGTGTATTTTGTTTAGCTTTAACCTTTTGTCACATATATGACATCGACCTCTTGTGATCGTACCATTGCGCGAAACCTTTCATCATTTTCTCACCCCATGCATATATTAAATCCCATCATTAGTCGTCCATCATTCTTTCCTCACCTGCAAATAAATTTGGATATTTTGAGTTCTACAAGGAATATATATATATATATATATATAAAATAGATGAAAGCAACTAGCAAAGCATGTTTACTTAATTTAATTATATGATTATTTTTAAAAATTAATATTATTTTGATTAAGAAAAAATTTTTGATTAACAATGTAATTCTTTTAGAAAAAAAAATATAATTTCTAATATCAAAAATTTGACAATAAATCATAATTAAGTAGATGATAAATAATGTCACGCTTTCATTTCTTTTTCTCAAGTAGATGATAATTAAGTAAATGAGAATCACAAGATAAATAGTTGTTTTATCTTGGTTTCTCCATATCATTTATTTACTACATATTAAAACCAGAATAGTTAGAAAATATAATTCTTAAAATTTTTCAGAATATATGTTTCAACATGAAAAGAGTAGATCGAATTAAAATTATGCCATAGAAAATCTTATTCTCACAATAATAGTATGTGAGAAGTGGGGAAAAGAAAATATATAAAAAATCAAAGTGAAAATATAAGTCATTCCTATCTTTACAAGGCCCTCACCTTTCCTTCACTTTCTTGCCTAATGCTAAAACACTATAAGCATAACTTTCAACAGTATGTACGTCACCTCTCAGGTTCCTTTTTCATGTAATTTTATATTTTATTTATTCTTTTTGAAATGATTACATGAAAGTTACACAATTCACGGTTTCATATCATTAATATTCCTTAGAATCTGTCGAATAACAGGCATTTATTTTCTCTCCCCTGTTTTCTTCCCATTAGTCTCACTAGCTCCTCTTTCACGATTCCTCTCTCTCTCTACGCTTCTTCTTCTTTCCTTGTCTTTTATTTTTTTTTTCTTTTTATCACACCAAACCGTTCTCTCTTTCAAACCCTATTTTACGCCTTGTTTTCATCCCTTATTTAGGCTTGGTTGGTTTACGTTCTTTGACGCTTCCCTTGACAGGCTCCATCTCCTGCATGTTTCTTCTTCACGGATGAACTACTCTACACAGCTCAAGCCTCTATCTCCATACTCTACAATTTCAAAAACTCATCCTGAAACCAAACCAACCACCTACGTAATGAAATGAGCTTGTTGACCTCTACTTACGCTCACCAAAATAGAGTATCTAATGTTATCTTAGCCACCGAAAAACCACTACCCAATCTCTCAGAAACTCAGCCATGCATCACAAAGCTTCACCCACACAACAAGCAGATCGTGAATCACCCAACCATCGTCCAGTAACCCACCAAAACCATGAGCTTTTCCGCTTCATCTAAATGTTGTTTTTCAGCTCCCCTCTCGGTGAGCAGTTTGTCGTCAACTCTCTCTCTCTGTTTATTACTCACCCTCCACGGATAGCCCAGCTATACGTCTCCATTCACTGCCCCTTCCACCAAGACTACTTCCACACCTTAGACTCCATCTCGTAGCAACTTAAGACCCCTGTTTTTAGTAACCAAAGCAGAGCAAATACTCATTCCGTGAGCCAAAGTTGCCCAAACGCCATTACCGTAGTCGTTGATCTCCAGCGTTGCATTTCGGCATCCTCTCGGTAAGCCCACAACCGAGCTCCTCCATTTTCTCACTCAGTTTGTCTCTTGATCTTCCCTCTTTCTCACTCGTCACTCTCTCTGTTTTGGGCTCCCAGATCATCACTCTCACTTTGGAAGATCTGTAACTATTCTTGAAATATTAAAAAAAAAATCCAGATAGAGAGAGAAGATTCGTGATCTATCACAAGTAAATAAAAAATCAAAAACCCAAAATTTATACTCAGACTGCAGCAGAGAAGACCAGTTCTTGCTCTTTGAAGAATTGCTATCCAGCATTCTTCAGTACAGATCTGAAGTAGACTTCATATCTAGAGAACAAGCTAATGGAGAAAGAAAAAAATAGAGAGATGAGAGAAATGAGAGAGCTGGAAAGATGAGAGAATGGAGATACTTTTGCACTACGTAATTAATGAGAAGAAAAAAAAAATGTTAACTTTACCATCATTGATACAACAAAAGGCGTTAACTATAACGAAAAAAAATAAAATATAAGAATTTATGTTTGATAGCTACTTTATATATATATATATATGCCTTCGATGATGATGACCATGCATGCATGCATATGTGGCTTATGGTATGTGCAATAACAATTTGGATTCATGAATGTTCAGAAGCAAGATATATAAACTATGCATGAACCTAGTAAATGCTGATGTTCAAATGCCTTGGCAACGCTGATCTCTTTCTTTAATTGACTTTCGCAGGGAATGGAGATGCATGTACATGCGGGTAATGGCTATCAGCTGATAACAATTTGGATTCATGATGGAGGAGGAGTCATTAGCTATAATGATGATGTTAATGTTCACAAACTAGATAAACTATGCACGAAACTAGTAATTGCTGACGTTCAATTGCGTTGGCAACACTTATCTCTTTCTTTTATTGACTTTTGCAAGGTATGGATAAGATTTATTGAAAGTTGCGTCATTTGAATGCTTTTATACCATACACCATTTATATACCACACACCATTTATATAACATAATTTAATTTATAAATTTTAAATTTTAAAATCTTTTTTCCAAATCAAATTATACCATGCGAATGGTATACGGTGGAAAGACATTCAAGTAGAATTAGTTTTGTACCTAATTAATACTTTATGGGTGTAAGTTAACTGGTCCGGACTATAGGTGTAATTGGTCTAATCTCGAGATAGAAAATGGGTAGATTGAAATTTCGGTCCAATCCAAAAATTCTTCCATGGACCAATTAGACCGGACCGATTAGACTCATAAGCGGTACCTTGAATGATCTATGTTACTCAAATTATCGCCACTAATTCCGGCAAATTGTCCTCCATAGGATCCCTATAATATTAATGGGTTTGCCTTAGTCCTGTTCCACTAAAATCTATCTACTAATTATAAGATTAGAACCTATCAGATTCTTGTCCAAATTTGAAGGCTCGAGTGATATAGAGAAGTAAATAAATTGAGTCTTAGCTCATCTATTGGTGCTCGTACAAATATTTTAGAAAGCATTAAATCATGAGCAATAAATTGTTGTAAACTTGAGACCCATTCAAGTTCTTACCCAATAAATTATTATAAGCTTGAGAGTGCTAACTTTTTTTTTTGGGTCCCCACAATTGTAAACCTTTTTTTTTCTTTTTCTTATGTATTTTTAAAATACTCTTAAATATTTTTAAAAAAAATACAAATTTACAACCTTAATAAAAAAAATACTACTTATTCATTAAATTAAATAAATTAAAAATATATATATTGAGAGAAATTCTCTAAATCCATTATCAAAATCCCAAACATTTCTATTTTTTGAAAAGAAAATTACATCTCAAATACTACTTTTGGGCAACTAGCACTATGACAATGTAATGGATTATGGTGGGCGCTAGGAAAAGTTAGGAGAAGATCAAATGGCTTCTTTTTCCTTTTCTTTTTTTCTCTTTTTCTTTTTTTGAATTTTTTACAAAATAATAGGAGGGTATAAAAAGGATTATGTAATGAGGTAAAATATAATTTATATTTTAAATTAAATGAAGGGTTAAATATAAAAATAGCCCATCTTTTAGATAAATTAAACGGTTGCTACTATTTAATTGAAAACTTTTTGCTCGTTATATTTCTTAACTTCGATCATTTTAATAAATCGTATATAACCCGTTAAAATGTCATATCAGCATCAATGGCTATATGTCTCATGTCCTTTCACACGTCACATTTAAAAAATTAAAGAAAAAGGAACCCACGTGGAAATGCGATAAAAACATAACAATCCTCGTATTATCTTCCTTAATTCGAATTCCCATATTTAAAGGGAACTAAAACAAATTAAGAAAAAAAGAGTGCTTTGAGTGATATACGAATAGCTGGATTGTGATAATTAATAATTTTAGAGCTTAGAGATTATAGCTTAACTAATAAATTTTAATATTAAAAATTATTTACTCTTTGATAATCATATATTTATTACACATGTTTATAAACAAATTTCAAAAAAATAATTTTTGTAGTAAAAATTACAATTATTTGAATTTTTAAGATTTATAACTATATTTTTAAAAATTTGAAAGTTGTAATTATTTGAAAATCTTTTTAAATGGATATCTTCACCCATTGATAACAAAGTTTTGAAATCCGTTCCGTTCACCGTTCCAATTGAGGTACTAGAACGGAATATTTCGGTATTGGTACATTTCGACTTACCGTTTCGGGATAGATATTAGATGAATAAATTATATATATATAAACTATATTTTAAAATAACATCGATATAAGTCTGAAAAATATACATACTGAGAAACTTAATAATATTTTTTTATATAAATCTTAAAAATACACATAGATGTAAAATACATATTTATTGATATATTTATTTTATTTTTAAAACCATAGTAAATCCCCCGAGTTGACTTGCAAGCAAAATTTTTATAAATTATTGTAAGTTTAACTTTTGCCTCATTGGAGTTAGTCGTGTATTTTAAAACCATACACACGCGCACGCACACATATTATAAACTTTTACTAGACAAGAGTGTCAACTGACAACTAAAAAGTAAAAAGTGACTTGCCAAGGATTTGGAGTCTTGTGCACAGAAAGGGTAGATTGGGTTCTAAAAATATAATTTTGTACCACATTTTTTAATTTATTTATAAAAGAGCCATTCCTTCAACGTCAATGTTAATTTCAGACCAGAATTACCATTTAGGCTAGAATACCAGAATCCGTTCGGAATTGACTGAAATTGGCCGGAACGGCCGAAATTTCACCCGAAACAAAATAGGTACCTATCCTGTGCTGGTTACATTTCTGGCACGAAAAATTCCAACCATTCCAACCAGAATGGAACGGTTTTTAAAACTTTGATTAATAGTTTTTTTAAAATTTGAATTACATTCCGCATTATCTAAAAAAATACGTTTAAGCAAAATCATCAGATGATTCTTGTTAATGCCAAAAATCACACGACATACCAAAAGGTGATAAATAGTCATTCCCCGCACACTGCAATGATTCGAGTCTCGATTAATGTGGTTTGGAGCCCCTAGCGATAATTCGATGCGGCTATACAATGTTTATATGTATATCCAAGACAATCAATTGGAAATAAATATCGGAAAAATAAAAGACATTGAGACACACAAATTTATGTGGTTCGGCATAATATCTACGTCCACGGTTCATTTTGAGGGTAAATACACTATAATGTAATTGTTTTATAGTCTCTCATGGTCTCTCATCCTTATTGTATAATGGGGGTCTGATCTATTTTCTAGAGGAGATCTTCTTTTTGGAGTTCCCGTCACAGGGTTGAAGAAGCTGAAGAAGAAGCCCAAGTCTCAAAGTCGTCTAGTCCTCCTCTTTATCCTCTGTCCATCTTTCCATTATATCACATCTCTCCATCTCTTTATGTCACATCTCTCTTTTCCTCCTAACATACTATATTTCCTCTATTTTTAATCCCCTCATTTCCTCCTCTCTCGCTTCCTTCCTGGTGAGATTCTTAACCTTGGGCTAGGCTTGGAAAATTACTTTGGATTTGAAATATTTTATCATCTTCAGTTTTCCTCAAAAGTGTTTTTTTATTTTATTTGAAATTAAAAAAATACTTTAATATATAATATCCAAACAACTTAAATTTTTCATTAAAAAACTTTTAAGACTATTTAAATATTTTTTAAAACTCTTAACGCAATTCTAAATAAGCTCTTAATGCACTTGTAATTTCATATTCATATGTGGGAAAAAGAACTTTAAATCCTATCAAAACGACAAAACCCCATCACTTTCTCCTTGTTCTTTTTCTTCCATCTAAACAAAATCAGAAAAGGTGGACAATTAGCCAGGAATCAAATTGATTCTTATCAAATAAGTGGGTTACTGTCAAGTGACTCTTCATTGTCTCTAAAGCTCTAAACATGCATGATTGCTCATTTGTTTTTGCTTATAAATCTATTCATATTCTTTTCACATATTAATAGTGATCTCTGAAATAAGATCCCCAACTCATGAGGTTGCATCCTCAACTTTGCCCCTTGCACTTCTTATCCCTTCAAGAAGGGAGATTCCAAAGCAGACCAAAATTGTCATGATGCCAATCTTTAGCCATTTCTCCTTTTTGTTATTTCTCTTTCTTTGTTGCATTATTATCTATTTTGGCATAATATTCCTCCATTAGTTCTTTGTTTTCATAATGATTTTCATCTCATTTAATCATTATAATTTTTTCAAATTTTTTTATAAAATAAAATAAATAATTCAACTTTTTCAAATTCTAAAATAAAAATAATATTAAAATTTATATTTTAATAATATTTTATTCAACTTTAAACTTTTATTCCAACTTATCTAATTTCATCGGTAAAAATAAACAAGACTAACTCTTCCTATTTAAGGTACAAGTTTTGAAAAAAAAATCAAGTGATAATTAGTGGCTGCGTCAAAATTAATTGCGTCGTGACACGTGTAATCTACATAATGAGCTTTTTAAAACTACTATATTTTAAAAACCAAATAAAAAAAGATTAAAACCTATAAATAAAATTAATATTAAATTAGTCAATAAAGGAATTATTAAAATAAAATCGTTAAAATAGAAAAATAATATAAAATTAGAAAGAACACTTATAAATTATCAAAATAATATATAAAAGTAAAAAAAAAAAAAAAGAAACTTAACCAAGAATTAATAAAGATATCAATTAATATTAAAAGGTTAAAGTGAAATATTGAAGAAAATTCAAATTAAAAAAGAAAAAATCGACTTTAAATAACTTCAATAAAATAGATTTAAACAAATCTCAATTTTCTGAAAAAAAAAAAAAAAAAAAAAAAAAAAAAAAAAAAAAAAAAACAAAAAAAAACTAAAAAAAAAAAAAATAAAAAAAACCTAAATTTTCTAAAAAAAAAAAAAAAAAAAAAAAAAAAAAAAAACCTTCTTCAGCCACTTTCATAAACCTTATTATAAAATAAATCTCAAATAATTGTTATGTAAAAAAACTACTCATTTTAATGGCCAACTTTTAAGAAATCAATATAAAACATGAACTCTAGAAAAATAGAAATGATATTTATAATCGTGAAAGCGTAAGTGTCGCATAATCATTTTGAAAAATAAATAAATAAACACATGACCCACATGAAAAATATTGATTTTTTAATAATAAATCTCACTTTTTTTCTAAATGACTATACGACACTTGCGCACTCTACAACTATATATAACATTTCTCCTAAAAAAGTGATAAACATTTTCACGTACCGAACTTAATGAGACTCTACATGCATGATTCATTAGTGCTCTGTTTTCTCTTGCACTAATCGAACTTCAACCAATCAAAAACAAACCGATCGAGCAAGAAAAGATAAAGGGTTTCAACACGAAAAAAATGCATAATGGATTATAGATTCATTCGGCACAAATTAACGGTGAATGTTTCAAGCTATCAATCATTTTCTCTGGGTGGATGTGACTGATGGATACAATATTAAAGTCAACAACTGATTGGATCAATGCATGATATATATGCATCATTACAGGATCACATGCACCAAGCAAAGCATATTTTGTTCGATCGTGAAAAAAAAAAAGCCTAAAGGAACCTTTGAACGTTTCAAAAGGATTATCTTATATTGTTTGTGCTTTGTGGTGGTAACCCATCAAAGATACATATATAGTGTTACTTCAACAACAGTATTATTGCTTTCCACTTATAATTATGCTTTGATTACCTGCCTAAACTGCTGTCCATGTGAGCTTAATGATTATTTGATTGCCATTTTTTTTTTTTCAGCAAAAGGTGATCGAAGGTAAAGTGGCTGTAGAAGTGGTAAGGATGGACACTACTCTACTAACAATTCACATGTTGGGATTGCATTCGAAAGTTTGTAGCAAATGCGAGTGCTTCTTCCTATTTAAGGATCATTAATGGCAACTTAATCTGCGATTTGGACTACATGAATATAAAGACATGGATCATTGCATGCATGCCACCCCTTCTTTCCTATGCGTGAGCTTGTTGGGTACGATAAGGAGAAAATAGTAAAGCAAAAAATGATAAATAAATAATACACGAAACAAGATTTTAGTGATTTGGTAATGTGTCTACATCCACGAAATTGTAGAGAATTTTATTCAGAAGAAATTCAAAATACACTGTGGAAATACAAGATTTTCACTCCTCTCACTCTCTCTAGGCCGCCTCTCTGTCTCTCTTCACTATTTGTTGAACCTAAGGATTCAAGTTTCGCGTAATTATAAATTTACACATAAATTTTGATGATAACAAATGAATTCAAAGAATAAAGGAGTCTCAAGATCAAGTTGTCCATACAATAGAGTCAAGCACGTCAAGAAACCAATTATGAGCAAGAATGGAACAAGTTCACATTAAAGTCATAGAGTAATGTTGTAAATCTCTTAAAAATTCAAAATTATGATCAAAACTCAAAATTAATATTTTATCATAAAGCATTAAAATACATTTTCCACATGTGTATGAATATTTTAAAAATTAAATTTGAAAATTTTGAAAGATGATTGATTGTCATCTTTCACATGTGCATAACATGATTAAAGGTTTGAACTTTGAAAATATTAAAGATGATTGATTGTCATTTTTCACACGTGCATGTTTTATTTGAATATTTTCAAAAGTGATTGATATTCTTTTTACTTATGCAAAAAGTAAAAAGATTAGGTTTGAAATTTTTTAGAAGTGAATAATGTTGTCTTTAACATGTGAATCTTTTTAAATTTGAATATGAAGTCTCATATGCGTGAGCTTGTTGGGAACGATAAGGAGAAAATAGTAAAGCAGAAAATGATAAATAAATAATACACGACGCAAGATTTTAGTGATTTGGTAATGTGTCTACATCCATGAAACTGTAGGGAATTTTATTCCAAAAAAATTCAAAATACACTGTGGAAATATAAGATTTTCACTCCTCTCACTCTCTCTACGCCGCCTCTCTCTCTCTTCACTATTAAATCGTCCGTTTGTTCCTTCTGTACGAAACTATCAATCATTATGTTCTTAAAAAAATTGTACATATATACATACAGTGCAGTGAAAAGTCTTAAAGCTGCAATTATTTGGTTATTTGCTTGAGCAATGTGTCGAGTGAGACTCAAGCGAACTCTCTATTAAAGCTTCGCTCGAGCTAACTATCAAGAAGACACTCTGCCTACACTTCACTCGTGTCAAGAACCGTGTTCCACGACCCAACAATTTCCCCACTTGAAAACTGGTACAACCATATGTATCAAGTACCTACCTCTAGAATTGAATCCTCCACCTCTACAGGTCATAGCTCCTATTCTCAAGATAAAATACAAATTGAAGTTGCTCACAATTTCAGTTTTGCAAGCTTAAGACCTGTAGTCAATATTATATGCAGCGTTAGAATGATACTTCCACAAATCTTCATAAATATCAACCGGCCATCATCAACAACAAATCGTATAAAATGATACTTGATCTAAATATGCTTGGCCTTGGAATAAAGTGTTAGATTCTTGGAAAGGACTATGGTACTCTAACTATAGCTGTAGAGAGTGCCCATCTCATTCTTCTTTCCCAACTCCTCCAAGAAACTCTATAACCAAATCATTTCCTTTATGGCTTCTAATAAAGAACATACTTAACTTCTATGGTTGACAATGTAACAATCTTTTGCAAGTTTGAACCCCAAGACACAGCAGTTCACCTTGAGTATTTAAGGAGCCCTTTAGGTAGCTCATAATCTACTTTACTGTCTCTCAATGCTACTTTCCTAGATTACTCATGTACATACTCACAACTCTCACTACATGGGTAATGTCTGGTCTTATACAAACCATTGCATACATCAAAGAACTAATAGTTGAGGCATAGAGTATCTTATTCATATAACCATGTTCCTCCTCTGTCTTTAATAATTGATCCCTGCTATGTCTTAAATGACTTCCCAAGGGTGTACTCACTGGCTTAGCTTTGTCCATATTGAACATGTCAAGCACTCTTCCCACAAACTCTGCTTGTGAAAGTTTCAACATGTTGTTGACTCTGTCTTTGATAATTATCATGCAATGAATTTGCAGATTTGCTTTGCAGCTCCCAAATCTTTCATTGCAAATTGTCTTGACAACGTCCTCTTCAGATCATTGATTTCCACAATACTAGGCCCTACAATAAGCATATCGTCCACATATAGTAACAAAACGATATAGGAGTTGTCAAAGTACCTAACGTAGCAGCAGTGGTTTACTTGACATCTGATGTACCTTAAAATGCACATAAATTATCAAATTTCATGTACCACTACCTCGAAACTTGTTTCAAACCGTACAAGCTCTTCCTGAATTTGCAAACTATTCAGA
The DNA here is from genome assembly GCA_011037825.1 of Carya cathayensis. Classification (NCBI taxonomy): domain Eukaryota; kingdom Viridiplantae; phylum Streptophyta; class Magnoliopsida; order Fagales; family Juglandaceae; genus Carya; species Carya cathayensis. Next base: position 1,370,383 of record QGSO01000202.1, read on the forward strand.
CTAAACCTATTACAAAGATGTCCTAGATAATATAAAGGTAAAACTAATCGCCATCAAACTAAAGAGCCGAGCATCTACCTAGTGGGAGCAATTGAAGCGGTTCAAGGAGTGATAGGGTAAAGCCAAGGTTGGCGACTGGGAGAAGATGAAAGGTCACTTTTTTCCCTTCGGATATACTCAGACCTTATTTCAAAGACTTCACATGTTGAGATAGGGAATGAAATCCGTTGATGAGTACACCGAGGAATTCTATCAATTGGTGTCCTGGAATGATCTTTCCTAAACTGAGGAGCAAATGGTAGCACGTTATTTGCATAACCTGTAGCAACCTTTACAGGACTGCCTCAACTTCCACTCTTTGTAGACCATTTTTTAGGCCTATTAGCGTGCTCTAATTGTGGAGAAACAGCAAACCAAGCTACTTGCACCTAGGGGCGATCAGAATGCACAAGTGCTCTATCTGTAGGAGACTCGCACTACTCCGCAATCCACTCAAGGTCAAAGTTCAAACACCATTAATATTCAGTACTTCATATTTGGGAAGCCCGATCATAGGGCAATGGAATGCAGATAGTCTACCAACCAGGGAAAAAACCTTCTGATCAATGAGGATGACACGGTGAATGTCAAGAGCATGGGAGAACCGGTCTATGACAAAGATGGCGAGGAATGGTATGTCTTGTGCAGAGATGGTAACAAGACCCTTGTTGTCAAAAAAAGCTCACTAACTCCCAAGGGTGATTCAAGCGAAGACTGATTGAGGACAAATATCTTTCACACTACCTACACTATTTTCATGAAGGTGTGCAAACTAATCATAGATAGTGGTAACAATGAGAAAGTAGTCTCCAAGGAAGAAATTCAAAAGCTGCAATTCAAAACAGACCATTACTCGAAGCCGTACAAACTGTCACGGTTAAAGAAGGGTAGTGAGGTCACCGTTGACCAACGCTTTTTTGTTCTGCTTTTCGATTGGTTGGAAGTATTTTGACAATGTGTCGTATGACGTGATATCCATAAATGCTTACCATTTACTGCTAGGCATGACATGGCAGTATGATCGAAGCGTGATTCATGATTGGGTGTAAAAACACTTAACCCCTTAGTATTAAAAGGAATAAGCTCGTTTTAGCTCCTTGAAGAGAGGGAGTTGCTTCTGCTCCTGAGGGTGAAAAGGGGCACAATCTTCTGTCGAAGACTAGATTCTTAGAAGAGGCAAAGAAAGAAGGCATGGTGTTTGCCTTGGTACCATGTGATGACCATGATGGGGTTGATCAAGAGGTATCGCCAAAAGTTCAGTAGTTATTGTCTGAGTTTGTAGATCACATGCCGAAGGACCTTCCCACTGGCTTACCGCCCATGAGAGACATACAACATCAGATTGACTTGGTGCCGGGAGCTAGTTTACCCAACAAAGCAGCATATTGCCTCAGCCCTAAGGAATCAAAATAATTGTAGTGTCAAGTGCTAGAGTTGTTAGAGAGGGGCAACATTCTTGAGAGCATGAGTCTGTGTGCAATTCCTGCCCTCCTGATACCCAAGAAAGATGGTTCATGGCATATGTGCGTGTACAATAGAGCCATTAATAGAATCACTCTAAAGTATAGATTCTCTATTCCCTGTCTGGACAACATGCTGGATCAGTTGTCAGGCTCTAAGATCTTTTTTTAAATTGATCTTGAAAGCAGGTATCACCAAATTCAAATACTCCCTAGCAACGAATAGAAGACGGTGTTCAAGATGCATCACGGTCTCTACAAGTGGTTGGTCATGCCTTTTGGCTATCCAATGCACCTAGTACGTTTATAAGATTTATACATCAGGTGCTGCAGTCGTTTATGAGGAAGTTTGGTGAGAACATCAACCACTTTGATGGCATCCTCATCTATAGTCCAACGTGGGGGGCACATATAGAGCACCTCCGAGCTATCTTCGAAAAGTTACAAAAGGAGTGTTTGTTCGTCAACCGGAAGAAGTGTTCATTATTCACCACTTTTGTTACATTCCTTGGATTTGTTATTTTTACTTTTGGTGTCCACACAAATCAATTCAAAGTAGAAGCCATTTTGGAATGGCCAACGCCCAAGACCCAAAACTACTCCACGTACGACTTGGAGTTCTACACCATTGTACAATCCCTAAAGCACTGGCGACACTATTTGGTACACAATGAGTTCATTCTGATTACTGACCACGAGGCATTGAAGTACATCAATGGGCAACATAAGCTGAGCAAACGACATGCAAAGTAGGTCACTTATCTACAGGAGTTCACATTCTCGCTAAAGCACCAATTGGAGAGCTTGAACCGGGTTGCAGACGCTTTAAGTTTACGTGTATCACTTCTCACCAATATGAGTACAAGGGTGGAGGGGTTTGACACTTTTAGGGAATTGTACGCTGAAGATCCATCCTTTGGAAAGATGCTTCAGGAGGCAACTAAGGGTTAATAGAGTGATGTTCTTTTGCACAACAGGTTTTTTTCCCATCGCCTAGAGTTGTGTATCCCAAACTACTCTTTGAGGGAATACATTATACAGGAACTAAATGGTGAAGGGCACTTTGGGTGAGAAAAGACTTTAGCTTTGATCGCTGCTGATTACTTCTAGCCTAAATTGACCAGTGACGTGGCACGTTATGTGGAGAAATCTTGCGTATGCCAGAGAGAGAAGGGGACCCAAACCAATGCTTGGCTTTACACTCCATTACCTATTCCTAATGCTTGGCTTGACGCCAATATGGATTTTGTATTGGTTTTACTCAAGACCCAACACACCATGGATTCAATCTTCATCGTGGTCAACTAATTTTCTAAGATGGTCCATTTTGTAGCTTGTAGAAAGACCATGGACGCCACATGGATTGCCCATCTTTATTTCAAGGAGATTGCTCACCTGCATGGTGTTCCTCGATCCATCACCTCAACTCGGGATACAAAATTTTTGAGTAATTTCTAAAAGAGTATGTGGGAAGACTCGAAAAGAAGCTGAACTTTAGTAGTGCTACCACCCCCAAACAAACGGACAAACCAAGATGGTGAATCGAAGTTTGAGCAGCCTCCTAAGGATTTTGGCAAGTAGTAAGCCAAAAGAGTGGGGACCTTGCCTTATCGCAGGCAAAGTTTACTTACAACCGATCCAAGAACCGAACTACCCGATTGAGTCCATTTGAAGTTGTGTACGGTCAGAATCCACCAGGCTCCCATGACTTGGCCCCTGTCCCACGGATTGGCTACCTAAACGTTAAGGCCAAGGAGATGCCAGCGCATCTTCAAGGAGTACACTACCAAGTCAAACAAGGTATAAAATCTAGGCGAGCAATGCAAAGTACAAGGTTCAAGCCGAAAAATGTCATCACCTAGTACTTTTTGATGTTGGAGATTTTGTTTAGGCTGTGATAACCAGTGATCGTTTTCCTATTGGCGAGTACAATGAGTTGAAGGATAGGAAGATTGGACATTGTGAAGTTCTCCAAAAGATCAACAACAATGCATATAGACTGATGAGTACTTCAGATGTATTCAACGTCAGACACATTAGCATGTACTTTTTTTACAATGGCGTGAGCTTGAGGGCAAGTTCTTTCCAACTTGGAGACACTGATGAAGGGGAATCCAAATCCGATGAGGGTCAGCTAACGGATACGACATTTAAAGCATTGGACTACCTCGAGAAAGTAAACCAGTGCAAAACCACCGGGAAAAGATAAGTATTCCTAACATTTGAGCGAAAAGCAGTAGATTTGGATGATAAGTGATAATGCTCAATCGGACGAGGAGATTTATTCCTCGGTTGGGCGCGGAGAAGTGGTGGTGTCAATATATTTTCCATAACTTGGGCTATAGGTATCAAGATCATTCATTTAACCCCAATCCGGAAAGCCTTCTTTGGCACACATGTCGTGGTTACCAAACTCTGCCTGGTGGGGCCCCTTGTTAGCACTTTCTCTTTCTGAATCGTCACTTTTAGTTAATTCTTTTATTTTTGATTAATTTTATGTTATGGTAATGTTTATTTTTAGTAACGATATTATTCCAAATTCTTAAGCTAGATTTTAACTATAGTTATCTTATTTTATGTTTTACTGTTTGACCTTAATTACAATTTTACTTTTTCGTTAGCTATTGAAGCCCAACGTATAGGAATTAGAGGGATCTTGATTATTATTCTATTACTATAAATAAACAATAATTTAAAAGTTTTATCTCTATTTGCATTTTCTCAATTTCAATTTATAACTTCCGTTATTTAACTAACTATCAGAATAATCGCCTATTCTACCCCAATGTCAATCTCTTCCATGAATACAGAAAAAATGCCTCAAATCTCAACCTATCAATTGGTATATAATGTATGTTGATCTTATTTTATAGATTTGTTATTTTCTATCCATAATGAAAAATTTTATTTGTAAGTCAACAAGGAACACATTTTCTACGCTATTGACATATGATGATTTGGTTTGTAAAAGAAATTTAAAACTCTGAATCTAATGAAATTACCTAAATAGTGTGTATAGTAAAATTGAGATTTCTTTATCATTTTTTTACCCAAACAAATTTTAGTATTCAAAGAGAGATTACACAAGATGTGGACTCTACTATATTTATTGTGTTCATCCCTTCCGAATTGTAGAAGATAATTCCGACAGAAAAATGGTAGAAAATCTCAATTCTAAATAGTTTCTCAAGTAGAAAGCCTTATCAATAGAACTATTATTTTGAAAATAAAAATATTCATTAATGGATAGTTGAAATTAATATAATAAATTAAGAATGGAATGAAGGATCAAATGATTTCTTAACTAATTAATAGCAAATATAATATAATAAATGAAAAATTTCAACGAAACTAAAGGCTTCATCTGATTGGACAGGTCACAGTTCCGTTATCCACGCAGGGGGGTGCAACATGGACGATAATCCGAGAGAAATGTTAAAGTTATCGAATTTGAAAGTATTTTTTATTTTTTGCCAAATGCTTTTTTATTTTTTGTTTTAATTTAGTGATTAAGTATATTTTTCTAAATAATGGTGTGAGTTTTTTAAAAATATATATTTAAAAATGTAAAAAGTTAAATAAAAATAATATTAAACAAAATACATTCGGTAGAATTTTAATATTTTTTTTAAAATAATATTATATACAGTTCTAATTTAAAAATTATAATACAGACATTAATAATTTTATCTTTAAATTTTTTTTAAATTATTAAAACATCTATATTTTTTCTCTTTCATAGGTTCGTTCAATCTTCACTTTATAGAATTTCTATTCTTTTTGGATAGCTGCAGATCACTCCTCGCCGAAATTTGGATAATCAATTTGCTGACACAGCACCCAATCCCAGCCCCCCATGGATAAGAATTATTCGCTCCTTAACCCGCGCCACGAGAGCACAACTTAACCACCAATCCTGGTTAAATTAACCCCGAGCCCAACCCGTTCTCTCACCCAACTATATTTAAACCCGAGCACCAGACCCAAACCCAGACTTAGGCCCCAGCTTCCTAGGCTCCTAGCTCTCTCACTCTCACTCTCACCGTCACAACCGCACTACGCGTCACCGTACCATTCTCTCTGCCCCTCCCTTAAAATTCTGACCGCTCCGAACTTCTCCGCAAAACGATCGGCACGTTTCAGATTCGCTCCGCCTCTCGCCTTCGCCGCCACTTCCACCGAAAGCCGTAGCACGACATCGTATATGGCCACCGCGTGCACCTCGCTGTACGAGATCCTCGGTATCCAGACGGGCGCCACGTATCAGGAGATCAAGACGGCGTACCGGCGATTGGCGAGGACATGCCACCCTGACGTCGTGGCCGTCCCCGCTCGGAAGGACTCGTCCGCCGGCGAGTTCATGAGGATACACGCTGCGTACTCCACCCTATCGGACCCCGACAAGCGCGCAGATTACGATCGCAAGCTTTTCAGGCCGTTCAAACCTTTGACGGCGACTTCAGAGTTCTCCGGCTACTCCCGCAGGAACTGGGAGACGGACCAGTGCTGGTGACAGAGTTTACTCGCCGGATCGCCGAGTTGATAGCTAATCTAGATTACAGTGAAGATAATGACAGATTACTCCGATATATATATATATTATTGCCTACTGAGTTGATTGTATATATAATATCCTCTCTTCTTCTATCATCGTATCGAAACTCAGTCTGTCACAGTCGGAAAAAGGAATCAAGATATTTATGAATGTGATCCAGAAATATTGATACATAAAATGAAATTTATATCTTCTGGTTTATAATGCATAAGAAAATGAAAAGAAAAATTAACACATCGACGGAAAAATATTATAATTAGGGAAAATATATATTAAATCAATGATGTGAAATAAAATTTTCTGCTTTATAGTGGGGCATGCACGAGAAGTCAGCCACGGAAATGGAAGTACAAAGCCCCACCGCTAACATTATTCTTGGGAACCAATAACGATGGAATAATGACACGTTTGAGTGTCTTATATGCTAGCATAGTGGAGGAACAGGAGATATCAAGAATCAATATACATATATATGTATGTATGTATGTATTATAAAGAAAGTTATATATATCATATTAATATCTACCATCTTACTCTCATCTTATTATGTAAGATGTGACATAATAATCATCTAATAGTAATAAATATGTCACATCTTACATAACAGAATGAAAATAAGATGAGAGTATGAAATATAACATTACTCATATTTCAAATAGTACTGAGAGTTGTAAAAAGGCAAATGGGTTTGAGGAATTTCTTCTAATTGAGTAATGGGTTCTTTAAAAATGTTAAAAGATCAAGATTTGATGATATATTAATAGAACTGATGGTTTTTTTAGATATTAAAATGAGAATCTGTCTCAAAAAATGATGCTTTTCATCTCAATTATTTAAATCGGTATATCATATTTTAAGTGATTTTTAATATTTAAATGGTAAATTTATAAAGTTACTTGAATATGTCACATTAATTAAAAAAATAAAAGATAAAATTAATAATAAAGAATCATTATTAAATAAGAATAAAATAGATTTCTCCAATTTTCTCCAATTTTATTTTTTCTTTGAGAAAAAAAAAATGAAAGTGCATAACAAAACTAAATACTTGAAGAGAGAAAAAAATAAAATTAAAATAAAATAATTGTATTTTTAAGGCTTCTAGAACAAAAATAAAGGAAACCTTATCATTATGTTTATAAAGTCAAACTTAGGATGAAATATGTTATCTGAAATAATTGCAGTGACCGGAAACGTTGAGCTATGATTGAACTTGTGTGGACAAGTTGACACAAACCACAAAGTAGCGGTTTTAATTATCTGCTAATTAGTCAAATATTTCATTTTCTTGATTTAGAATTCAAATCAATGTTTGTGCCTGCTCTTGACAAAATGTATACAAGGAAATGACATATTGCCATTAGCATTAAATGCGATCTGCAAACACAGATTAAACATTTTATGTGTTGAAATTTTAAAAAACACTTTTTTTTTTTTTTGGCCAAAAGAAAATCTAAGTTTTATTTTTCAATTTTTTTATTGGCATAAACTATAATGTATACTCGTGTAATTAAGTTATACATCAAATAAAAACTAAAAATATTAAATGAAATTAATGTATCAATAACTAATCTTAATGACCAACCAACCATAAGCCCAATGGTCTACCCCACCTCTCAACTCATACAAAGCTAATTTAGATGAGGCAATAGATAAGGTATAGGGGTGGTGATCACATACTTAAAGGAATGGTCATTGACCAATCTTAATGACCAACCAACCAATAGCCCAGTGGTCTACCCCCCTCTCAACTCATTCAAAGCTAATTGAGATGCAGTAGTAGATAAGGTATAAAGGTGGTGATCAGAGACTTAAAGGGAAGGGTCATTGACCAATCTTAATGACCAACCAACCAAAAGCCCAGTGGTCTACCCCACCTCTCAACTCATACAAAACTAATTGAGATGCGGCAGTAGATAAGATATAGGGGTGGTGATCACAGACTTAAAGGGAAGGGTCATTGACCAATCTTAATGACCAACCAACCAAAAGCCCAGTGGTCTACCCCACCTCTCAACTCATACAAAGCTAATTGAGATGCGGTAGTAGATAAGGTATAGGGGTGGTGATCAAAGACTTAAAGGGAAGGGTCATTGCAAGCTTAAGATCTTGTAGGGATTCTTTTCCTGATATTCACCTGGTTGAGACCATTGCAGCGCTCAAACCAGTCACTCTATGTCAGTGGCTTGGCCTGGAACATGTTATACTAGAAGGGGATGCACAACAGGTGATGAAGGCAATACAAGGCTACCACGAAACTAAAAAATTTCGCAAGGACGATAGTTAGAGACATTAAGCATTTACTTACTAAGATGCATAGGTGGTCTATCAATTTTATCCCTAAGACTTGTAACCAAGTAGCACATAGTCTAGCTAACGATGCTTTAAAACTCTATGAGGAGAGCATTTGTATGGAAGTATTACCTCCATGAATTCATCCTTCATGATCATTAATGAAACCAAATGATTTTTATTTCCAAAACAAAAAAAAATTAGATATCATGAATTTAATATTATAAAATATGTTTATGAACCATATATTCTTCATTTATTTATTAAGCCAAGGAATATTGATAAATAAATCAATCGCATTATCTTATGAGTAATTTTACGTACAAGTTTTAAGTAGACAAATCTCGTGCAAATCTTTTATAAAAAGTAGGTCTCACTAAAAAATTGTTTCACTAAAAAAGAACATTTTATTTTACCCTTTTTTAATATGTGATATATTTTTTTACAAAGACCTGCGCGAGATATTTCTATTTAAAATTTGTATAAATCATTTCTCCTATTTAATATTAAATGAGACGGTACTAGTATTGGTCATGGTAGTAGTATATAATTAAATATGTATTTAAATTAAATTTATAAATTAACCTAATTTAATATAACTTTTGGTATTATAAAATTCTTTCTAATATAAAATAAATCTAACAAATTAAATTAAATTACGTAAATTTATAAATTTATTTTATAAAACAAGTTATTAAATCCACCATTTCACCGATGGAAATAGTAGTATCGGGCATTTATATTTTTGGCTTAATTAATTATGTATGGATGGCAGATATCATGGGTACCGCAAACGTCTCTTTCGAGCGGTGCCGACTACCGAGAAAATGAGTATATCTACGAAGGCATTGAGATTTCCTCACCGCAGACAATAGCAAGTTGTGAATGCAACATGTTGACCTAGATTTCTTATATATATATATATATATATATATATAGTTTTGTTATATACAAGAAAAACTACGTACTAATATGCGTATTAATACTGATTATTTTATATTCAAAATTTAAATTAACATTATTTTTTATAAAATTTACTTTTTGACTAATCATATTAAATTAGTTTATATATTAATATATAGTTGTGCTTGTAAATAGATTTTTTCATTAAGAATATATCGGTTTTTTTTTTGTGATTCACGTATCTAATGACTGGAAGAGGTTAACAGTGTGATCGAATCTCCCGTAGTGATGCTTGGACGAACGATGCTCATTTATAAATTAATTAATCATAATATAAATAAAGAGAGAAACATTTAAATTCATGTGATAATTTAGAATTAAAGCCTACGTTTCATAAGTCTTTTAAGGGCGAGATTATCTAATTTAGGAGATATTAATGAAAAAAGCATTGCTACATCCATAAATAAATTATATAAAAACAATCTCATAAATTAATATAGTTTTATTTAATATGTTAGATCTACTTTACAATAAAAATAACTTTATAATCTGAAGAACCATATCAACCCACGTCAGTTTGTGAGATTGATTTTGTATAATCCATTTGTGGCTAGAATATTACCCTAAAGAAAATGCCTCCGAGTTTAATTAAGGCCTCGTTTGGATTATATTAAGATGAGATGAGAAATTTATGAATAGTTGTGAAATAATTTATGAATAGTAGTGAAATGATTTGAGTTAAAATATTTTATATAATTTTGAAAAATCTGAGAAAGAAAAAGTAATATAAAGTTAAAATATTATTAGAATGTAATTTTTTAATATTATTTTTATTTTGAGATTTGAAAAAAGTTGAATTGTTTTTTATTATTTGTTTAAAAGTTTAGAAAAGTTATAATGATTAGGTAATGATTAGATTAAAAATTGATTATTTGAAATTGAAAAATATTTATATTTATGATATTTGAATATTGAAATAAGATAAGACAATACGAAGCCATCTTGCAATCCAAACATCGTCTAGAAGTAAAAAATACCCATATAGATATATACTATTTTTACAATCATCTTATTTATTCTCTTTGAAGTTATCCTTTTATTTAAAGATAATGATACTTTTACACTTCATTTACTATTTTTTTACAACCCAACTTTTTTTTTCCCTTTTGGTATTTGAATCTGGATTAAAAATATCAGAATATGACCTTTTTGTATAATTTATAAGAAAATAAATTCAATCAACTAACATAATCATGTAATTTAATTAAAAAAAATAAAATTGTAAAAAAATTGATCTTCTTTTGCTCTTTGAGTTGATTTTTGTAAAATTAAATTTATTTTTAATTAAATTACATAATTAGGTTATTGATTGAATTTATTTTCTTCTAAATTATACAAGAAGGTAAGGGTGTAACTGATCCGGTCCAGTCTAGTCTGGTTTTGGACAAAATTTAGGACCAAACCGGTATACATTAGTTTTGTATTTTTCAAAATCGATTACACACCGGTTATCCTCCTAAATCGATACTTTGGTTTCTGATCCGAATCAGTCTGATTATCCTATTTTAATATAATATATTATATATTATATTTAATACAGTATATTATAATATATTATAATATATAGTGATATAGTATTAATATAACTATTAATACAATAAACTATAGTGATATAAAATTTTAAAATTTAATATTATATTAATGAGTAATTTATCATATAATACAAAACTATTTTATATATAATTATATGTTATATATAGAAATTATATATAATATAAAAAATTAATATATATATATGAACTGATTTGGTTTTAGAAAAAGAAAAATTGGAACCGAACCGATTTTGACTAGTTTAAAAAAAAAAATCGGTACTAAACTGAACCAAATTCGGTACCGGATCAAACCCACAATTTCAGTCTAGTCCGGTCTGATTTACTGGTTTTTTTTTACACCCCTGTAAAAAGGTCATGTTCTAGAATTTTTAATCTAGATTCAAATAATAAAAAGAAAAAAATTAAATAATAAAATAATAATAATAAATAAAGTATAAAGATATCATTATCAGTTTATGTTATATTCCCACTTTTTTAACCGCAATTTACCGCCTTTATGTTTTTAACATTTTCCCTAATAAGTCATCAGTTTTATCTTTTACCTCTTGACTTTGTCACTTACCCTTTTGCCTTGGAAATGGGCCTTTATATTAATAACGGGCTAGGCTGGCCTTGTACATTTCGCCCAACAGTTCCTAATTTATGATTGATTTCTATATTTTTTAACATTAGGTTTTTTTTTTTCCCCTTTTAATACATTTTGGGGAGGTTTTGAACTCCAAATCTCAATTTTAGGAGTTGAGAATAATGCCAATAAGGCCAAAAGCCTTTGACTTATTTTTTAACATTAATTAGTTGCTTAAATATTTTTTTTATAAATTAAAATAAATCATATGTAGGGTTTTGAGAAAGGAAAACTCTACATCTCACATGACTTATCCCACTGTGATAAAGTGTTATTCTTTATTGATTTTTTAAAATAAGAAATTATTATAAGATGGAAATGTAAAATGTCAATATATTTATAACAAAATGAATAAAAGCGAGATAATAATAACATTACTCTTTAAAAAAACACTGTTATTTTCGTCGATCTATTATGATCGAAGTGGGAGTTCCGATCCTCTCACACGTGCATGGTGGGAAGTGGAATGCAACTTTTAATACAAGATTTATTTCTTTTGATACATTTAATGTTTAATACTATTTATTCAAAAGCTTGAAATTATATATTTCATGAATGAATCATCGATCGATCCTTCACTCACACACATGATAATTATATATAACAGTATAACACCATCTTGATAATTAATATGAATTGAGTTTGCATTTTGGTAAAGAGATCGAAGTACTGAATTGTGATCGAGTTCCACATCAATATCACACTTTTATAATAATAAAATAATTTTTTTAATTCAAATATATCAAAGTCAAAGCAAAACTCAATATAATATGGAGAGTACTTGACATATATATATATATGTACACTTATGGAGGAGGGCCGGGGGTGGAAACTAAATATATTATATACATATACAATAAGAGAAATGATATTTGCAGTCGTAAATGTGCATATATAATTCCATTTTTGGGATTAGAATGAGAATAAACATGAGCTTGCTAATCTAGCACTATTTTGGTTGGTGATGAGGATTGAATATTTTTCTTTATTCATGAGAAGAAATACTTACATGATATCGAGAATCCAACTGTTATTAAAAGTTGGTCACGTTCGAACATTAAACTAAACGTCGGGACGTTATTAAAAATCATCACATGAAAAATGTTCTTTGTGACTGACAAACAGTAAACCGTCACAAGGTTATAATTGTGTTTGTTGGGTGGCTGTTTTTCAATTTTTATGCAATGTGTTGTAGTAAGTTTTAAGGATTCAAATTAAGCTAGCTGGCTAGCACATCCAGATCAGAAAATGGGAAATTATAGAAATGAAAATATATGACATATGAAACTAAAGAGATTCTGAGAGTTTAATGAATATATAGGAAAGCAATCCGTAGATGCCAAGTACTGTGTCATCAGCTTGTCATAAAAGTACTTTGGTATTCTAATCAAGCAAGAATATTTATTCTCAGGAACCACTAGATCAGAACAATATTTAAGAACACAAAATCATTAAAACCAAATGTCATATAATTAAAACAAGATGATCTCTAGCCGCAAATATTGTATTTCACACTCAAAAACTGACAAAATTGTTTGATTGCAAATACTACTCTTCAGACTCAAATCAATACCCAAACTTTCACTAAGGATCTCGCGCTATGTTTGGTTGCTGAGGTTGTTGTTGAGACCTCTTCATGTTCAGAGGTTTCCCAGAAGCCAAACAGAGCCTAAGCTTAAAAAGAATGATCAACCAAATAATAAGAAAATCGGAAAAACAAAAATTTACTGCAAGTGATTGGTAGTTAAGTTAGAGATTCGGAAACATGGATGGATCGCCGACCCCATTAGCATGGGTGCAGCGGCTTCTCTTGGGCTCGACGTCCTGATCGATCGTTCGGTCCCTACAAATGGGGCAGCTGAGGGACCTCACCACCAACCATTGATCGATACATTCCTTGTGATACATGTGATTGCACCTAGGCAAAACCCTTACAATTTCGCCATGCACGAACTCCGCCAGACATATCGCGCAAATCGGCTCGGAGTCCGATGAAGACGCCATGGCAGAAGAGCAAGAAGCAGAGACCGAGTCTTCGGCGTAGATGAAAGTAGGAAGAGCAGCGAGATCGTCGCTATGAGATGACGACGTCGCAGGTGGAGACTGATGAACGGAGTGTTGGCGTCGGCGGAAGCAAGTAAAGATTAAGTGAATGACCAAAGTGCAGATGAGCATGGCCATGACGATGATGGTGATGACAACACTTATGGTTCTTTCTGGGGGTCTAACGTGGGGTTGTGGTGCCAAGGCCGAGCCCTTCATCACATTTAGGAGTTTGCGAGAATGCTGAGGTGTTGATGATGGATTCATGGTTTTCGACAGAGAGAAGTGAGAAACACACACATCGAAACTAACCCTAATGGCCACTGAAAATCAATGGTTTTTGCTGCTTTACACATATACATATACATACATACATATATATATATATAGAGAGAGAGAGAGAGAGAGAGAGAGACACGTGTTTTGTACGCAGGATTTATTTTGTAACGAAGAGGTATATCAGTGACAGAACAGTTTCATGCAGGGAACCATTCAATCTGCATTCAGGAAGCTTCTAGGTATATTCTTCCAACTTATTATTAGCTTTTCTTTTTATAAAAAGATGAAAATATCCTCAGCTACTTAAAGGAATTCCACCACGGGTCCAAGTAAACATGGTAGTGTTGGAAGGGTATGTTTGTCTTTTGGATGTTTTTGTACATATGTGGCATGCAGCAGTTTTGTTGGCCTTTTGCTTTATTTTCTCAAAATCTTGGACGCGTTTGAGTATTTATTTCTTTTACTTTCCGGTTTTTTCTGTTTTCGGAGACTGCTTCACCTTTCCTTTCCCAACTTTTGGCCCCTTTTTCTTGTTTTAAATGCTTGCTAGGTCTCTCATTCGTAAAGAAATCATATTTACAATTATAGAGCCTAAATAACCGTCGTGCATTTTTTTTTTTTAAATTAGTAATCTTAAAATGTATATAAAAAAATTAATTTTTTAATAATAAATTATACTCTTTCAAAAATACTTACATAACACATTACTGTATCTTGCATTACTTTTCTTTATTTTAGCAGCACATCTTTATTAAAATTATGAGTAATACTAAAATTGAGTATGCCAATTTTATCAAGTGGGTTCTACATTTTCCTATTTTTTTCGATTTCAATGAATACATGAGAGTTACATACCTCAAAACTGTATAAATCATTTTCCTAAAGTTACACACATATTATCAATGAATCAACGCCACGAGTTATTCATTTGTTGGATAATTCTTGCGATGCCAAATCAGAGGCAATTGCCCGTATTTATGGTCTTAATCAAGTAATAGGGCAACTAAATTAAGAGGTATATATTGGCTTTGTATGGTCTTATTATACGAAGTAAGCATCCAATTAGAACAAGATTGAAGTGTCAATCAACTTAATCAATAGGACACGCTTTTGCTCATGTAAAGCTAAGCATTGTGCTTGGCATTCATCAAAACTTACAAAAATCAGGACGAGTGTACTACATGATCATCAGTACTTGGAGAGTACCTAATGATTTTCCATTTCCTAAGGAGTCACGATATTGGCAAATAATGCCATTGCAATTTTCAAGATTCTCTCCCTCTGCCAATAATTTGTTATAATTTATGGGAAGAAAACTACTGATTAATAACAAGGATCCGGTGAATCTACATATTATTACAGAAAATCTAATAGAAGGGCCTGAAGATTCATTCTACGGCACCATATTAGTAACAATGCAAATAAAGATGGCCTTGCAGTTTTAACTTACCTGAAAAGTAACATGTTAATTTACATGTGATTTCCAACAAGGAAGCAAATGCTAGATTCCATAGGACGTGCAGATTGGAATCTCCCTGAGAGGATTGCAAACAAAATATTAATGGAAGAACTCAATACCTAAAGATTTTAGTTACAAAATTTGATTATCGGCACCAGCATCATCAGAGAGACAAATAAAAGGATACACACTGGTAAACCCTTCAATCATAACTCTGAATTTTTTACACCATCATCGTAAGTGCCCAGATTTTGAAGCTGCCCATTTGAAGTAACCACAATTTGCTTCAGGATTTGAGGCAGGTCCCTGTAAGAAGAAAATAGATATTTCTGTACTTAGTTTTAATATATATACAATCTACCTTCCTTTCTGAACCCTGCCTAGACAGAAGACCCAATAGGCTGGTGAAAAGATAATCTAAGAATCGTATATAGCTATCATCAATTTTCCAAGGTTTTCGACAGGATGGATTACAGAAAATTCCTGTAAGGCTTGTTCACATCAAATGCCACACATAATATATAACCAATGATCCTTGCACTGTTGATGTAACTATAACTACAACAAGCTAATACCATTTCAACAATTCCAACATCAGCTGGACTAACACAACTGGCAATCAACATTCTAAAACAGATGTATCAAACTTAATTGAAACTCAAATGGAGAAACCAAGCTATAGGCTTCAGTATTACTTTTCCTTTAGTTTTATAGTCATGCACTTGAATATCATTCAATGGATATCTCAAAAGTAACTAACTTTTTTCTTTCAATTTAAAAGTAACTTCTTTCACCCTAAATATAGTCCATAGATTAGAGAGATCAAAAAGATGCTAATCGAGATATAAGATATATGACTAAAAGAGTACCTCAGCACGAGCACAGACATAAAATCTGCGACCAGAATTAGGACCTTGTTTCTTCACTACCCGTGCAACACATGGTTCACTATGTCCCTTACAAAGGGGTATGCTATTCTGCATGACTTGCTGTATCCTTCGCCACTCCAGTAAAGCAGCATTAGTTTTCTCTCTCTCCAAAGGATAGGAACTTAGTTCATAGTCATCCTGAGTGGGTGTACTTGAGTTCAATGCATGCTGCTGGGAAACGCTGCATTGAACATCCACCACAGAACTTGTATCAGAGTGATTACCAGACTGTAGGACATCCGTCTGACTCATTGAAATACCACTATTAGAGTCTTTAGCATTATTGATAGGGTTTGGACTTCTCTGGAAAAATGACCTCAATGACAGTTGGGACCCTTGACTTTTTCTTGCCTTTTTCATGGTTTCATTTCTTGGAAGTGATTTGCTCTGCTTACTTCCTGACATAACCAAGATGTTACAAGAAGCATCACCATCAAAACCTCTGGAATGCTCAGCTGTATTAGAAATGAGACCTTCAGATTCTTGGTTTGAAGAACAAGATTCAACAGGGGATACACCACATATACTGCAGTCGTTGGATGACCTCTTCACTCTCTCATTGCAATTCTCTGATGTGATATTTTCGTTTGAAAGTGAACCTGACATCTCGCAGGATCTAATTTGTTCAGCAAGTTGTCTTTTTGTTAAGATTGACACTGCACAAGACAATGGGCCTTCTAAGTTTGCAGTAGTAACGTAGAAAACCAGCAGTAGAAAAGAAGAAAAAAGTGGCACCCTTCTCTTTCATTCATCAACACTGCACACAACTAAGGCCACAGGGAGCTTGCAGAAGTTTACACAAAACAAGTAGCCAGGGGGAAAAAAATCCAGTTCAAGGCCATGATGGCTTAACTAGAAAGTATTTTAACTCTCTCAGATGGTTGCTGGGGATGGCAAAGGATTAGATGTTCCACTAACCCTTATGGCTATTCATCCATCATTTAAGTCTTGACTAATGGCAGATACTTAACTAAAATAGCAACCAAATATCATGAAACTCAACCAAGAAAGTGACCACTTCCTCCTCAAATCTTATCATCCCAAAATAGTTCACAGCTCAATGTCAATGCAGACTTCATCAATTGTATAAAATGGAAATATATGATAATAAACTGAGACTATGATCCACAAAAGGAGAAACATTTTTGTACCAAGAGTTTGCTGGACACCATGAATCATGGGAATATATCTAGCAGATAAAGCAGGAGTACTGTGTTCAGAAGTATCAGGAATTTCCAGTAATCTTGTAAAAACAGGAGCATGATCAGAACCTTCCAGCTTGATGCTCCGCCCTCCTTTCCACCTGCAGGGCAACATGCAGAGTACACATACATGACGTCTGTGCATATAAGCAGGAATGACAATCTTGTACCATATGATGGGCAACTATGCAAAAAGTTTTGGTACTTGGAACTAAAAGGAGGTCACTGTCATGCATCTGTAAATTAGCTTGTAAGAGTTTCTTCTTCTTTTTTTCATATAAGATATGCAGAAGATAAGAAGATTGTTTGCAAAACTGATTTTCTGAATTATGACCTGCAGATAAAGTTTCCATGTACTTTGCCAGCTCTGATAAATTTGGTTTAAACATATTGAACAGGGAAAAAATGTCTCAAATTCCTTGCATATCAGCATTTCCCTTTCAGAATGTAGCATAACCACACAAAAACAACCACATGGATAGAGGCACAAAGTGTCAAAGACACAAGCAGGCATACACATACAAATCGAGAGAGAGAGAGAGAGAGATTACTATAACTTTTACAATCTTTAAAAGTATTTGCAGCATCATTGATTACCCAATACAACTACATAGCCAGATCCTTTACCTAACTGTATTCCCAGGTTTCCACCGTTTGTACTGTATCAGTATGTCACACTCCTCCACATGGCAAGTCATAAGGTTATGACCTTGCAGGTCATGATCTTCATGTAAGCATGATCCAGCACACAGAATATGATCAATTCTTGTGCCATAATTAAACACTTCAGCACCTGTATTTTGCGGCCAGCATGTGTATGCTTCTCTTCTGTACGAAAACTCAAGATGGACAAACAAAGGACAAATCAAGAAAGGTCAAAATTTAGATTCTAACAACAATGATGGAAGTGCCCGATCACCACAAAATATGTGATGGCATGTCTAAAAAGAAAAAATAAATTGTGAAATGGGTGAAAAAAACCAATGAAAATGAGATACAAATTACACACTACAAGAACTTCAAATATATCGTACTTCTACATTTTGCTGACAAAACAAAACTTAAAAGTCTGATTAAGATTCAATTTTTTTTAGGAAACTAGTAGTCATTGATCAACTAGTTCTTACCTGTCAGGATGTTTTGTTCTAAAAATATCAGAAAAAGGGCCTCCACTTTCCACTAGTATGGATCTAAACCATCTTCTGAATCTACAAAACAGTTCATATAAAAATATCAGAGCCTTGGCCACTGAAATTGTAAATCGTAATGTAGTAAATTACAAGAACATAACAGCATGACTGCTTGAAAAGATCACGGTGC
Organism: Carya cathayensis; assembly: GCA_011037825.1. NCBI lineage: Eukaryota > Viridiplantae > Streptophyta > Magnoliopsida > Fagales > Juglandaceae > Carya > Carya cathayensis. The sequence continues at coordinate 1,389,102 of QGSO01000202.1, forward strand.
GTAGAAATCAGACAATCAGCTTACTCATTTGTCTCGAAATCTGGTCCAGCATCACAACAATCCATTGCAGTGGGTGCAATGTTGAGATCACCAACAACAATTATCCTCCTTCCCTGGCGCAAGAGAGACTCCCACCTTTTCTATAAATGAAATACCAGTGTCACTTCAGGACTAGCAAATATACGGTTCTAGTTTGTACTCATCCCCATCACCAGAAAATACATAACTTCATAAACAGGCATGGTCACTAACTTAAACATGAGAATATCTACCATACAGCAGGTGAATTTAATATAGAAAAAGGCTTCCTATCTATGTACATTTCTTTATTATTGAACTGTTGAAGTTCCCAGTTTGAGTTTCTAATGAATTTCGACTATGAGAACACAAAGTAGTATGGTCCATACACTGATATCTCCTCCCTTTTTTCCAGCTCAGAAGAGTTAAGACATATGAATTAAACTGTAAGCAATGCTAAGATTAGATAAGCTTTTTTAAAGCCAACACTAAGAAGTAAAGCCCAACACATCTTCATGCAATGAATGTAACATCAAGACCCAGAATGCATAAAAGGGAAGTCCAATGCTAAGGAACACAATTCGGGTACCTGTAATATCTTGAAAAACGTGAGCTTAAACTGGATCCTTTCTTCATCATTGCATTCAGCTCGAGGCCCATACAAGTTAAACAGAACTAGCCAATTCCAAGAGGGAAAAAAAAAAAACAAAAATTGCATTATATAATCAATTGAAAAGGAAAGCATATCACCTTTATTAGTATTTCAGAGAGCAATAATAAGATATCACGCTTAATGCTCACCAAAATGACCATGATCCGTGATAATACATCGCCCCTCGCTGTCAACTTTAAGAAGCTCCTCTTTGGCAAACTCGTCCTCAAGGTCATCCACTATTTCATTGCGTGCTTCGCATTTTCTATTCTGAGAGTTTTCAACAAGTCCCGTAAAGCCTTCCTGAGCTGCAATCGGCAGGGCCACTTCGGTGCTCGAAAAAGCTGACTTTACACGACAAAAAGTAGCAACCCCTGCCGCCAATAAAGGAAAGTTAACACAGCGCTTTAGTGTTTGCGCGCGCGCGCAACCAACATCAATACTTGTCTATTTATGTTGAGACAATCAAGCAATCACCTTACCGGAATACCCCATTCGGCCTCTATCGGACGTACGCGTGCAGGAGAAGAACGATTCGTAACCGTCCGCCACTGCCAAATCCGCCGTCAGCTCCTGCCTTCTTAACTTGGTCTCCTGATTAATTTCAGAATCGGATAAACTAAATTCTAAACGCGAATTCATACAAATTAAAACCCACTCACAAACACACACAAGCACCTGAAAGCAAACGATATCGGCATCGAAGGAATCGAGCAATTTGGGGAGGGAGCCGAACTGAGAAATGCGCGATCTAAGCCCATTCACGTTATACGTTACGATCTTCATCTTCTAGCTTTCATCATTTCCTCCCAACAGAAGAGAGGGAAATCGCCCGAGAAATGTATCACTCCGGACGACGTTAAATTCTTATGTCTTCGATGTGGTGCGACGTCGTTTAATTTCTGCAACTTTCCTGCATTAAACTTCCTTCTTTTTTTATATTTATTTTTATTTTTTTTAAGGCAAGAAGATGCCTTTTCCAGCCCATTTCGCAGTTTCCTAGGAATGTTTGAAAGCCACGACCCGCCAAAAAAGTGCAGATAAAAAAAGAGTGGTTTGCCTTTGCCACCTTAATTTCAAGAGTGGTAGGCCGAAACCATGGATAATATTACTAAAACTAAAAGTGCCAATTAGCCCATTTACAAGTTACCAAAATGCTAGGGACATCCTACATATAAATCACAAACATATTTCATCTACTCCACAACTCTGTTTCAGATTCCTAACCACCAAAAGAATATCTCTTGCTTAGAATATCTCTTGCTTTCGAATTGGAGATTCAGTTGGAGGAGGTGATATCGGGATATGAAAGTCGAATTGGCCAATACAATCCGGGTATCATAGTCGAGACATCTTTGAGAGCTTCGCAGTTCAGTAAGGTCGATGGGGATGGATTCAGACAACCATAAAAAGTTCTCAGTGTTTGGACTTCGGCATGTCACTAACGCTGTTGGAGGAGCTATCTTGAAGACCTAGAGATGAAGAATACCTACATGAAGAACCATTTTCAGTAACACTTCTTTCCTTCCTCTGTGATTGCTTGCCTTTCCTTCCTCCGGAAGACAGATCCTGCATTAACCAATTCAGTAGTTCATTGGTTGAGATTTTCCGTGAAAATTGCTTCTAAAGTCCATTAAACTGACCTGCTGTGCTGATGATCCGGGCATCTTCAATTCAAGTTCTGTTGCCACATCGTTAGAATCATCAGATCTTTCAACATTGCTGGGCCTGTGATGATCTAGGGACTTACTTTGGGATTCTTGTTTGCTTGAAATCTGGGAAGTGGATGCATGTTGTGCTGATGGAGGCTCCACTGGAGGGTTGGAAGGAGTTGGATATGGAATGAAAGTCGAACAGGGATTAGGAACGGTACCACGATTATGATTCCCAAAGAAGGGAAACGGCTGCAGAGATGCATGCATAGGAAGTGGGCCAGGGGGGACATGTACAGGAACTGGATAAGAATAAGGCGGACCCATTACAACAGAAGGATCAATGGCAGCCCATGGGAACATAACCCTGAGTCTTTGCTGATGCTGAACATTCAAACTCTCAATGTCAGATTTTAATGATGCCTTCTCTTCTCTAACCTCATTCTTCTCCTGTGTTAGCTGTATAAATTGAAAAACGAGGAATAATATGAGCATAAATGGGGGCGTCACAACCATGAGGTAACAAGATGATAAAAAGCAAGCTCATATCTTATCTTTGTTACCAAATGAAATACAATTCAAAAAATTTAATTCATTTGGATTAGGGATTCATTGCGATTCTTAAAAAGAAGATTTATTTCGGATAAACTGAGCCAATACAATAGGATGAACCAAAAGAGTTCTGCATCATGAACTATGTACCATGCACATCACTTAAATGGGTTCTATAAAGTCACATAGCAGGGAACTAAAAAATAGAATATGAAAAGACAGAAATGAAAAGGGTGGTCGGATTCAAAGCAAGACTTACTATATCCATGTGAATCATATCCCCTATATTAATATGAAGGAATTATTCCATTATTTTTCACTAATCATTATTATGTTCATTAATAATACTGGAATCCCTGGCGAAGAGTCAAAAGGCATTATTATGATATTCCAATCCGGTTTTATACCAGAAAAATAAATGAATTTGGGGTTTGATCTATTTCATGTGATTCAGTAAACAGAATAGAAATTCTATCATTGCTAGATCAATCCATATGATTCGATAAAGAATGAGCAAATAATGGGATTTTTTTCTATAAACTATAAAAAGGAAATGAAAATGACATCACCTCCCGTGCTTCTTCAGTAAGTGCTGCACACTCGGCTTTCAGTCTGCCAACTTCAGCAGTTAAATCCTTCAGCACTTGGACTGTGTCTGTAAGGATGGTTGCCTTGTCATTCTTCGGCCTATCTGGATCTGCGTTTTGAATGTAACTTATAAACATGTAAAGTTGAAGCAACTTATAATCACCAGAGTAAGAAGTCCAGTGAAAAATAAATGATTGAGCAGCATGGACGCATTGACAGCCAAGTTAAATACAAAAGCTCTCAAGTCAGAATCAATTCCACTTTGACAAGTATGGATTAGCAAAATCAAATAACAGCAAGAGCACGTGTAACTGGAGCCTGTCTAAAGTCAATATATATTGCCCACAATCAACAGAAAGTCTACAGCTGAAAATTAGTAAAACACTCACTAAAACCATATCATTTCAAGAGTAAGAATATGAAATAGCTTCCATTAATTTTAAGTTCTTCTACAGAGATCAAATTGATTACTAGACCTCCACAGCTTTGTATTTTTTGCCTTTCAGTCTTTTATTCAATCTTTTAGAGCCATTTGAATTCCTGCGTGGAATTTATCTCTGGTGAGAGAGCTATAACTCAACTTCTTTTCAACAAAAACTATATTGACCTTTTTATATGTGAAGTAAGCCAACAGTGTTCTATATAATGAGAAACCAAAACAAGCCAGTTCACAACCAAGTTACAAAGTAGAGGCAAGCAACTTCAAGAAAGAAAGAAGTAAACCTGAGTTTTAGCAGCACCTTAATCTATAGACTCTGCCAGTAAAGAATAAGCCAACAATGGTGTAACTGATCAAATGGCACAGAAATCCAGAAAAGCTCAAGCCTTGCAAGAGCAACTTATTTTGGCATGACACAAACAACTCTAAAAAAATCTCAGTTCTTTCGTGGAAAAAGGGTGCTGTATATTAGTGCTCATAATGCTATCAGTTCAATAACTAAGCAAATGGTGAATAGTTTATTCATCCAATTCACCGCCTACTGAACTGACTGAAGTAGCAAAACAAATAGCAAACAAGTATCATAAAAAGGATACAAACCAATGCTGCTGATCACTTAGTTAGAAACTCTCTAGAATTTCTGCAAAGTGTTGTTCATACACAAACATACAAGGCATATCCAAGACTGCAAATACATAGACCCATGAATGAACTCGCTGACATTGAGTGCAGTCCCTACAGCATCAATTAAGTATCTAATGTCACTTGGGAGATGAGATCCACAAGCAGCAATAAAGGCTGAAGGACACGCACTATGTTTATCTCTCTCCAACTCCAAACCATAGAGTAAAATTCTTCTTGTGACACATGAGCAAAATGTTTAAAAATATACCAGCATATGTATAAACCAGATTCATAGACCTGTGACGTATTTTTGGAAGATTTTAGCAGAATAATATCATAAACGTTGGGGATTGATCATTTTCCTTAATGGAAATAAACTATTTTGAGAAAGATATTTCAAGTTTCTAGTTATTTCTGGTTTTCCCATGTAACCAAATCCAACAGCGGGTTCGAGGCGAGACTAAAAAAAAATACTAAAAAGGTGCAATACTCTACCTAATGTGTTCCCCAGCTCAAGAAATTGTTCATTCAACCGATCTCTCCTCAGCTTTTCACGGTCAGCCTTCTGAACCTTTCTCGCTGCAATTGGGTCCTTTATTTCAACATCAACCCTTTGTCTGAGACGTAACCCGAAAATAATAAGTCAAACCAAAAAACACAAGACGACAAATTCAAGCATTTCTTCAACTCTACCCCAACGACACGATAACCCAACAACGACTCCATGCGATATTTATATATAGATGAAAACTAGCAACTCTATTATCTCAAGAACTCATGCCTTTGAATTTTCAATTCAATGTTCTTATTGGGTTTTCAAATGTAAAGCTCACTTGATTCTCTCAAGAGATTTAAATTTAACTTAAATTAATTGCTAATTTATTGATTATGACTAACTCAAACAGTAGTCATATAAATTAATTAAATTGTTGGGGTCAAAAAACAAAACAAAGCAAAAAACAGAAACCTGGAATCTTGGTGCGTATTTTGGCAGCGATTGTGAGGCTGAGAGGTCGATGAAGGTGCTACATCCGCCTTCAAATTCTCGTCTGTCTTCCTTTGATCCATGTCTCTTCTCTCTCTCTCTCTCTCTCTCTCTCTAACACATTAACCACCTAAGCTCAACCTGGGTTCTAGGGATTTTGAAGCTTCTTCTTCTGTGTGTGTGTGTGTGTGTGGGGGGGGGGGGGGGGGGTTAGGATTTGTATAGTAGAGAAGAAACAGTGATCTGATCAAGAATTCAGTCAGTGAGAGATTGAGAAAATGGCGAAGCGACAAGTACAGAGAATGGACTTGTGCTTCACACAAGCCACGAGCACCATCCTCGCCAATCGGGAATTAATATTTTATTTTTTATTTTGGTTAAATATTTCGAAAATTTGATGAAGTCGTAGGTGCTTCCCTGGGGAATCACAACCGGGTCAGCTTCCATTCATCCCACGTAGATATTATTGCATTTTAATGTGTAGTCTCTTTTCAAACTTGTTTATAGTATTATAAAAACATATGTATTAATAATGAACATGATTGTTCTACAACAAAAGTGGCGACATTATCTTTTTATCTTTGAGGTTTATGATGTGTTAGGTTGTATAGCTTGTATGACATGGGACATTAATTTCTTTCAGATGTATTTTTGGTCATTTGATTGCTAGGTCTAAATTATCTCTTTGTTCTTCAGAATTTGGTTATGGCCATCTATAATTAGGTTTTGTGTTGTGAGAAACATTGGCATCCCTATTACTGATGCGTGTCTATTGTTTTGTCTGATGATATCCTTAACTGACGCTGGTAGCAGATTTGAAATTGCTTAATTATCTTTGTCGAATGTGGAAAAAGGTATGACTTTTGCCTAAAATATCCATGGACTAGGGGATGTAACGTTGTTAGCCACAATGGTGCTAGTACAATCTTGAAGAGCAACAATGCTAGCCATTATTGCTCACCCTAATTTGAAATTTTATTGTTCATTTCGGTTGCCGGCACTTATGTTCGCCTCGATGTGAATTTCTTATTTCCTAGAGGCGAGCACTCTCCCTCTCCCTTTCCACTCTGGGCAAGCTTCACACTCCTCCTACGGTGTTTGCCTTTGGGTGACCATTGTTACTCTTCAGGGTGTTTGCCCCAAGTTCCAACCAATCTTTGCTTACCCCAGTGCAATATGGTGTTGCTTTTCCCAGGGCGAGCACTCTTTGCTCACTTTAGGTGCCAACACTTATAATTGACTCGAGCTTTATTTTTTTCTTTTTTGAGGCCAAGCACTATCCCTTTCCACCCTACTCGGCAGAAAGGTGAGATTCACATTCCTTCCACTGTGCTCGTCGTGCTCGCCTTTGGTCAAGCATTGTTGCTCTTTAGGGTGCTTGTCCATAATTGCAAGCACTCTTTGCTCACCACGTTCGTCAAGTGCGAGATGATGTCGTTGCCCAACACAGCACGAGATGTTGTTGCTTACTCGATGCCAGCTAGGAGGGAGTTTGGTCCAGTCCGGTCCAGGGAGGTTTTACGGACCGGACCGGACCTATTTGGTCCAGGGTTTTCCCACCTTGAACCGGACTGAACTTCCTAAGGACCGGTTCGGTCTCATTCGGTCTGGTCGGTCCACCCTTTTTTTTTATCCAATGAAATTTTGTTTAATACTTATGTAATTATATTGTGATATATTTAATATATATACATATAGTATACTATTATATATATATTAGTAATAAGCTAATACTATTAGTCTATTAGTAATTATACTATAACTAATAACTAGATGTAATAATAACTATACTATAACTAATAACTATATGTAATAATAGTAATAGTGATAACTATATATGTAACTATATGTAATAGTAATAGTAATATATGTAACTATATGTAATACTAATAACTAATACTATTAGTCTATTAGTACTAATAACTATACTAGTACTAATACTATAACTAATAGCTATATGTAATACTATATTAAATAATAGAAATAATATTATAATAGTAATACTCTTATTGCTAATACTCTATGTAGTTATAGTGATTTAATACAAACATAATACATATTAAGTTAACTATACTAATACTATTATAAATTTACAAATATATGATATATTATAATTTATACTATAACTTTTATAATATGTTAATACATTAATATATATACTAGTACTATATATATATATATATATATATATATATATATATATATTTTTATTGGTTATATTAGTACTATATATTATAGCTAATAGTTATACATTAAAGAATATATTAATACATTGATATCAAAAATGGCCGGTTCGGTCGGTTTAGCCGGTCCGGACCGGTCGATACTCACTCCTAATGTTAGCTACTGTTGCTTGACAAGGCCGAGCACTCTCTATTTGCTTCAGGTACCAGCACTTATGCTTACCTCAGACAAACTTTTTTTTTCTCTCCAATGGGCAAGTACTTTCCCTTTACTCTCTAGAGAGTTTCGCATTTCTCTTGTGATGCTTGCCTCATCAATTATAAGATTTTATTCTCAATTTCAACGTTTTTTTAAAAAAATTGCCGAACGACTTACAATCTTATGATAACATATTAAAGGCGTATATTCCTATTATTTTCAGCACTTTGTATCATTCTGCCTCACGTGCACGTCACTCGTGGTGATTAGATCCACAATTTCACTCGTGGCAATTGAAGCCATGACTTTGACTTCTTATTTTTATTTTTCCAAAAAAAAAAAAAAAAAGACTCATCTACGAGGATTAGAACCACGACTGCACCCTCCCTTCTGTTACTACAAAGGAATGAGTCGAATGGCATACCAATTTAAATACAAATCAACTGATTTTAACTTGGATGAAATATATATATGTTGGTTTTTGTGATCATTATCATAGGAAGCTGAGTTTAAGGGTATTTTTTCATTTATTTAAGGTTATTTTAGAAAATTTGATACCAATATGATTTCAACCTTGACCATATTTAGAAAATGCACTATTCTCGTGTCATAACCACGTTAAGGAATAGGAATAATTATTCCATATCCGTATGTATGTGAAGATATTTTGAATCAGATGACATAAGAGCTAGTTTTTAAATATGAGAATTAGGTTCGAACTCCGCTCTCGTAAAAATAAAATAAAATAAAAACTATTACATAGTACATACCAGCCTTTATTATTCATGGGAATGGTTATTCATTTTTTTTTTTTTTTTGTCTTTTTTTTTTTTTGTTTTCCGATGGAAGCTATTTCTTCAATCAAAGTGCTCTCAGTCGTCTAATTTTAAATAAAAGTTGCAACTTACCCCATCAAATCGTAACAGTTGGAGTGGTCATGCGGTTACCTTTTGGTTTTTTTATAACAAATTATTATTTGTTTCTTTAATTTAAAATATATTATTATTTATTTGGATTCCTTAATTATTTTTATTTCCCTCTATTAGATGCCTCATAGTTTATACTATTGGAATTATGAATAGACTTATCAATTTGATCATTCTTATAACCATAAGAAATAACAAATATAAGTCATATGAGTAATTTTGTGATACTTCATACGATAAGAATAATGATAGGTGGTGTATGTGATCGAACATTGCTTAGAAATGAAAAGTTTTTACTATTTATAAGATTCCAACAGAGTAACAATTGTTAAAAAAATATTTTAAAAAACATTAAACTAAGTCTTAATAAATTAAATCTAGGTTAGGATCCTGAACCTCACAGAATAAAATGAAATTTTCTTTGGATACACATCAATTAATTCAAGCTCAAGTCGAGTCTTAATACTTATTTCTCTAATCAAGCTAATTAAGTTCACGAGTAATGCTAAATATAAATGTAGAGTGTGCGGTTCTAATGCAATCTTTTTGAAAAATAATAGGATTTGTTGTTAAAAGTAGTAGAATTTTTCAGGTAAGTTCTAGATTTGCTCACTATTTTTAAATAAGTGAGCGAGACTTACCATCTTAAGGCTATATAAATTATTTTACTAAATTCATGTAATCAGTAATCAACTCAATTAAAGCATAATCTAGTGGCTAGATTACTTATAATCTACTAAATTCGATCATACTTCTATCCACTTGATGAGTTTGTGAAAAGGTTTGCCTCCTTTATTTACTTCTTTCTTTTAGGAGGAGCAAGAAAGCTTTGCAGAGTGCTGAATGATTGAATCTGCATGGATCTCACCACTTGGAACAAGACAAGCCTTTTGGGGTCCCACTTCAAGGTACATTCTCCTAAGAATTTGCAGAAAGCTTAAGGTTGTGTTTGGCCATTTGAAATTTTTATCTCAAACTTAAAATTCTCATCTCATCATTACAATTTTCTCAAATTCCAATACAAAATACAATAAATAATTCAACTTTTTCTTAACTTTTTCAAATCTCAAAACAATAATAATATTAAAATATAATATTTTAATAATTTATCTTAAAACTCAAAATTTTCATCTGAGAATTCTTAATGGCCAAGCAGAACCTAAGCCAGAATAGTCAGCACTTAAAAGATGTGGAGGGCCATGCTGCCTATATAACTAAATGAGAAAATATATTTATAATTGTGAATTGTGTGATCGCTGCATAATCGTTTTAAAAAAAGTGAATAAAGTATGAAACTCATATGAAAAAAATTAATTTTTTAATAATAAACTATACTCTTTTTTCAAAATGATTACGCGATGTTTATGCACTTCACGATTGTATACAGAATTACTCTAAATAAATTAACGCTGCACCCACAAACAGATTAGATAAAAGTAAGTTTATAAATTAATATTGCTTCATATAATTTATTAGATTTATTTTATAATAAAAATAACTTTACAATTTGTTGAATTATATCAAGTCACATCAGTTTCTGAATTTACTTTTATGTAATCTTTTTGTGGTTAGAGAATTTCCCTAAATTAAAACTTAAACATAAGAAAACAAAAGAAGAAAATGCTTACCAAGGATACTCCACTAATTTAAAAAATAATAATATAGTTTGAAATAACATTTTTAATGCAACACCACAACCATGCCATTGCTTGTGAAAGCAACATATTTAAGTTACCACTTTTAGGTGCGGTTTGAAAGTGAAATGAGATGGAATTGTTTTAAATAGAAGTTGACGGTTGAATAAAATATTATTTTTTAATATTATTATTGTTTAGAAATTTGAAAATGTTGAATTATTTATTATATTTTATGTAAAAATTTAAGAAAATTATAATGATGAGATGAGATTAAATACTTTCAACATCTAGACCTTAAGATTGTCTTATACCAAGCACATGCAACATCAGTATTGTGCTTGACAAGTCAATAAAAATAGAGTTGTGCAACATACAACCAAATTACATACTAATCTGCGTACCAATACTACTTACTTCATATTCAAAATTTAAATTAGTATTGTTTTCAATAAAATCTACTTTTTGACCAATCACATTAAATTGGTGCACATATTAATACACGATTGTACTTGCAACTAAATTTTTTCGTAAAAAATATTAAAAACTAATGCTTATATCGCGAGTCAGATATCATCCCGATTTGTGCACTCAATTTTGTATTTATGTGTGTTCAATGCAGCCCAAAGAGGATGACACAATGAAAAATAATGCAATAACTTGCTTTACAAGCAAAATGCACAGGGATAGCTGCGTTGACATGTCTTGATCATCAGAAGACAACTTCCACCAGAAAATTGTAAAATATTATCCATCCATCACCAATGCTGCTATAAAATTACTGATTACACAATAAATAGGAGTGTCGGATTTTGTCACCTGCTTAGAGAAAAGGGTGGGAATCTGGATGGAGTTTGCTTGTGAGTGCAGGAAAATGGAATTTGGGGTGCCAGGCTTCAGCTTGAGATGAGATCATTATATCCAAGTTCCAAAGAAGAACACGCTTTGATGTGCTGAGTACATTACTTAATCACAGTTCACACATAATTGTAGAACTGCATTGCAGCTGGATTGTAAGAATTGAGATGATCAAATAAGACTGAATACACTACAATTCCTGAAAATAAATTGGAAGAAAATACTTCTAAGAACATATTATAAACACAAATGAATTCTAATCCTCTATTTTCATCAACAATTCATTTATAAGTCACACATTACAATTTTGTATGGCATGACCTGGAAATCCTCCATACTCAAAAAAAGGAATTCATTATTCACACCAGCATAACCATCATGCCTGGAGCCATCTCCCATGCAGATTCCACACCAACTCCAAACCAAACACCTGGGCGTAATGTATTCACAATCCTATCCAGATTCCTAAGAAGTAATTGAGGACATCTCTAGTACAAAGTAAATGAAATCTGGGAAAAGGAACACCACAGCTATTGGCCTCTTATCACTTCTCTAAATCTTCAAAACTCTAGTTTGGATCTATATCTTCCAGGAACTCCGATGGCCAGTAGGGCTACTCACATTTCGTGAACTAATGCTTGCAGTTCTTAGAAGTCTGCGGAATTCTGATAGACTTATTTTCCCATCTCTATCAATATCAGCCTCGTCAAGAAGTGGATCAATGGAGCCTCTTAAACCCGTGTGCTACAAAGCAATAAAGCAATTTCAGTAATGGATTTTTTTTTAAATGATGAGAACAATTATTTAATGAAAGTATAAAGCTCAAATATTGAAGAACAAAATTTACTTGTACTCTGACAAGCACACCCAACCCCAGAACTCATGTATATTCTATTTATATATGCATAGGCCACACATTCTAGGATTTGGTCCTAATAAATTCAGCACAAGTGCATTGATACTCTGCCACAGGAAGTGAGGCCTTTTGCACAGCTGAAGAAGCAAACCTATAGAATAACACCAAAAGATGGTTGCAGGGACTATGGCCATCTTTAATATATCCTACAAGTAAACCATCTTTCTTCCCCCCCAAATAGATGCTTATGTACAATAATCACTTGGTTCCCCAGTGTTGCAGTGTCTAGTCCACTCTAGGTTCAGAACATTGAATCAATGTTGTTATTCATTTTGCCAAACTTATGCACACTACAAGACCACTGGAGAAGATCGGAACTGCTAAAATTCTAATCTGATTTTGCCAAAGATAAGAGCCAAAATTAATCAGGGGAAGGAGGAATGAACCCAATCCTTATCCTAATAATAATAATATTAATAACCCAAGAGACAGCCCTGGATAATTTGTTGCATTGACTCTTTCTTTTCTTGTGGTCTCTCTCTTACTCTCTTTGGGGGAAAAGGGTCAGCAAAATAAAGAGGATGGGCTTTTGATCCAAAGATATATACTGACCAGTCTCAGTTCCTCCGGAGTAATAAACCCATCTTTATCAATGTCGAATTTCTCGAAAGCAGCCTGAGACCGCTGCTGCCACTTCTCAGAGTCATGCTCTTCCATTTGATGCACATGTAGCGTGGCTGCTACAAACTCATTGAAATCAACAAGGCCATCTGTGTTGCTGTCAATCTGCATCAGCAAAAGTCCGTTATAATTAAAAAGTAACTGTATTCACAAGCCAGTGACAAGTAAAGTTATGAATAGATAGATGCTGGATTGCTGAAGGTGGGTGAGTTAAGAGTAGCCTGATAGTTTCTTATTTCCAATTCAAGGGGAATGCTCACCGCTTGCAGAATCTCTAAGACGCCCGAGTCCTTCAACTTCCAAGGAAGATCTTTAGCAAGGGCCTGCATGAAAGCCATCCTTGTTAGGACCAAAAAAGACAATAACAAAAGAAATAAAAACACAATCAGACAAACAATAACATACATGCATGTAAACCAAATTGAATGTGGAGGAGAAATCTTACATGTCTCATTTCTTCTAGACTAATAGAACCATTTTTATCCACATCAATTGCAGCAAATTGATCTTTAAGATCTGCGAGCTCCTCGTCATCAAGTGTGCTAGCAAGTGCCTGCAAGTCAATCATTATTCAAAAGAGTAGTCGAAGTAAAAAAACTTCTTGCCTCTGCCATAAAAAATCTTTTTCAAAGAAAATCTCACCCTTAGAGCAAACTGTTTCAATCGACTGTATCTTACAAATTGCCGCATGTTACTAAGAACAGATATATCGATAGGGATCTCTGATGCATTTCCTCCCTCTCTAACCCATGGGTGCGCTGGAAGTTTGAAACCAATTAGAAGAGTTAACCAATTTCTGATAGTTTCAGTGGAAAAAAAAAAGGGAAGAACATAACACAGTTTGAAAATTGGCCTTGGTCACTAAACTGTAGAAATAAGACAAACCAAGGGAATATTACTCAGAGCAACAAACCTAAAAATGTGTAATCACATTAGCCAATTTCCAATATGCCAAAAATACTCAACATTACTATTTACTAAAGAGAAGAACTGGATACATACATAGGGCCTGAGCAGCAGTTAATCTTGCCCGAGGATCCTTCACCAGTAACTTCTTTACAAAATCTTTAGCACTATTGCTTATGCTTGGCCATGGTTTGCGGCGAAAATCGGGCTTGTTTCGTAAAACCTGCAAATAAGTCACAGTTCGTTATACTCAAGAAAATAATCGAATTAAAAAATAGCAAAAAGTATGACACATGTTGATAATCTCCCAACACAGGCACTGCTTAGACAATTTTAATGGTTCTTTAACATATAGAGATTTAAGCAAAATCCAACAAACAGTAACTTGGCTAAGGAAAAGAAAGGCTGTGAAAGTTTTTTTTTATATAATGATTTGTAAAAATATAATGATTTGGAACATATAGTCAGGAAAATACTCGCATACAAAGTAAAAATATATAATGATTTGTAACACAGGTAAACAAAAAAGAAAAATAATAGTTTCAATGAATACTGTACTTAACCTCCTTAAATATACCATCTTCAGTCTTATCCCAAAAGGGGCGCCTTCCACAGAGCAAAATGTAGGTAATCACACCAATACTCCAGACATCCGATTCAGGTCCTGACTTGCGTTTTAATACTTCAGGAGCAACATAATAAGCACTGCCAACAATATCTTGGAACTTCTTTCCTGCATGTTTATATTTTGTATGCCTTTAGAACTATCATGTACAAACAGCCATAAATCTATGCAGAACAACAGCTTCAGATGAACAGAAAGGCAAAAAGTTGGAAAAAATATTTCTATATTTAAAAAGATAGAATCACATAAAAGCGACATAATAGAGGCTCTACTTACCCGGGTTAATGAAATCTGACAAACCAAAATCTGTGGCCTTCAGTGGTGAATTTTGTTTAGTTGACTTGAAAAGAAAATTCTACATGCAACAAAAGCAAGGGAATTAGTCTCAAGCGCATGACCAGTTTGCCTAGTAGACTGCGAAACCACTATATCCATTCGATTTAATTTTTGGCAAAAAATAAAATATAAATATAAAAATATAGAAATTCTAGCAGCAGGAGAGTTCAGGTGGTAAGCTGAACAATCCATGCCTTTTAGGGAACTAGGCTATACCTCCGGTTTCATGTCTCGGTGTACCAACCCATGTAAATGACACTCAGCTGCAACTTTGAGCATCTGGCGCACAACTACTGCTGCGTCTTTCTCAGTATATCTGCTGTCCTTCCTGAGTTAAGTAACTAGTGTCATTAATAATTAATACAAACACAATAATATGACAATATATGACTCCCAGAAAAACTATAACAAACCGTTGACTAGATAGACACATTAAAGAGCGAGTTTTGCTACGTACAAGCGAATCTGCATACCAATTTGCGTACCAATGCTACTGCCTTTATATTCAAAATTCAAATTGGTACCATTTTTATTAAAATCTGACTTTCCGACCAATCATGTTGAATGGGTGCGCGTATTGGTGCGCAGAATCGCTCAACCAGATTTTTCCTTAAAGAGCAGCCACTGTTGGCAGCACTAATTAATTATATCCATGACTTAAAAGATTCTTACTTGGATAATATACGATCTAGCAATTCGCCACCCTCACATAACCTGATAACGGACAAAAACAACAAACCACCATTTAAATATACTATCAGATTGTAGGATCAAATCAAAGGAGGTAAGAAAGGCCAAAAAATAAATGAAGTTCAAGCAAGCAAGAAAACAAAACAAATGAATACTGGAATAGTTTGAAAAGAAGCCCATGAAATGAAAAAGTACTTCATAAAAAGCTAAACTTACTCCATTACTATATACACATATGAATCATCCTCAAACGCATTATAGAAGTGAACCACATTCTCGTGGCCTGTAAGTGCTTGCAATATCTTGACCTCCCGCCTCACATCCTCAACAGCAATAGGAAGAACCATCTGCCACCAGATCCAAAGGTTTTCTGAAACTTCATTAAAAATATTCACCAAAAATAGAGGGCACAAATTCTGCATGATTAAAGATGATTAGAGCTGTTTGATTTTAAAGCTTTCAAGCTCAATTGAGTCGGGTATATTCATTTATTTTGTTTCCATGACCAGTTTTGGTAGTGATTCTCGCACCACATCTTACCCAACTGGAGAAAAATACAAACAATTATCTCTCCCCAAACAGACCTTAAGAAGAGTCCATTATTCTGAGCGAGTTTGCAAAACAAAACCATGAATCAACTACCTGTAACCCTTGCGATATTGCAACCTGCTACTCTCGATATCATACTTAGATTTAGCCCGTCATAGCGATCAAACAGTGTCAGTTCTCTTGACCTATTAGTAACGTAAATAGAAACACTGCTTAAAACAGGTTACCACTCATCATGTTTACGAATAATGACTCAAGACATATCCTCCAGGTGTCCCCGGTGATTGCTAAACCTTCATATATAGGAGAAGCGATCTTCCGGACACCAGAAAACAGAAAAGACTTCAAACAACATTTTCATGCAAATACAGGGCAACGTAAAACCCAACTGCCGAATCCAGGTATTCATATCAAAAGGATAAGGCCCTACAGCCATATTGGGACCAAGACCACCATTTCTAATCCACAATCAAAGTCTGGAACCGGGGTTCAGAAAAAGGCCCCGAAATTTCTATCCCAGCTTTCTCCCAAATCCCTCAAATAACACCTCAATTGAAATTCAACTTCTAATTACAAACAAAACCCAAAATTTATAGAGAACATAAACGAATCCAACAACCCGGATTCATATATAGTCAAATGAGGTCAGAAAGACCAATAAATCCCACAAATTGAACGCGAAAGCCCCATACAAAGAAACAAATTTACCTTATTCTTTTCAATTCTCTTAACCGCGACTCGATCCCCATTCGCCTTGTCGGTGGCGACGTAGGTGTACCCGAACTGCCCGTGTCCCAACAACTTCCCAATCGTGTAGCGTTGGCTGAAATCCTTGGCGTACCCGAAATCTGTACGCTTCCCACAGGGGATCAGCCCGCTCTGCCGCCGCGAGATTGGTTTGTCTTTGGGTCTCAGCTGATGCGAATTCCTCCTGTTCGCTTTGTTCTGTCGCTGATTGCTCGAAGACTCCTGTTTCGTCGTAGAGGTAGTTCTCGTATGGGACTCGGTGTTCTGTTTACGGTTGTGATTGATGATGGTGGTCGTGGTGTTGGGGGTATTGGTGGTGTTGCTGCTAGAGCCAATGACTTTGTTGGTAGAAAAGCAAGAACCCATGATTGGGAAACAGAGATAGAGAAAGAAAAACAGAGTTTTTAGAGGTCTTGACGGATCAAAACCTTGACAAAGGTCTTGAATAAATTATAGCAGTCATATATATGCAAACACAGAGAGATACAGCTAACGAATGAGCGGGGATAGCAAATAGGAAAGCCTGGAGCAGATAGGAGGAAGAAGGGAAGAAAGAGAGTATGGTCAAAAAGAGACTTTTGAAGAACGCGAGAGAGAGAGAGAGAGAGAGAGAGAGAGAGATAGAATGTGCAGAGGGTTGGCA